>CM038681.1:471729300-472119945 GCA_021605205.1 Aegilops longissima
TGGAATCTGCGAGCATTCAATAAGAAGGAGAAGACAAGGCAATATGGGCCCTTGGTAAAATCAACAATAATGCATATAAGAGCCACTTCAACAATTTAATAATGGTCTTCTCCTATCGACCCCCAAAGAAAAGAAAAGAAATAAAACTATTTACACAGGAAAGCTCCCAACAAGCAAAAAAAGAACGGGAAATCTTTTTTGGGTTTTCTTTTTAATTATTACTACTACAGCAAGAAAAGTAAACTAACTAAAATCCACACTAATTTTTTTTCCTTAAGGTTTATTAAACACACAAGAAGAAAGCAAGAAAAAGGAAAATAAACTAGCATGGATATTACAGTGAAAGAGTATGAGCACCGACATCTAGCAATGAGTGTGTGTGAACATAAATGTAATGTCGGTGGGAAATACGTATTCCCCCAAGCTTAGGCTTTTGGCCTAAGTTGGTTTATTGCCATGGATGGCCTGGCGGATATCCATAGTTGTAGCTGGGGTCGTACTGCGATGTGGCAGTTATTGCCTCCTGGGCTGCGGCGTGGCGGTGAGCTGCCTCCGCCCTCCTCTCGTACTCATCTGCCTCCTCTCTGTTAATAAAATGTCTTCCTTCTGCCTAATAATCAAAGAAGGCAGGAGCAGGAGAATGTCTGAGACAGCACGACGTCTGTCAAAGATTAAGCGATACCGGAGAGGTGATTCATTCCTCTCGATAAACTGGTGCTGAACCATAGCATTAAAGTCTAAATAAGTAGGAGGCAATTCAATATCATCATTACGTATGGTTACACCAAGAAAATCAGCTAAGCGGGTTGCATAAATTCCACCAAAGAAATGTCCATTAAATCTATTGTGATGCAACCTATACGCAATAATGGCTCCCAAATTATAAGATTTGTCTCCTAACACAGCACTCCTAAGAATACTGAGGTCAGGGACACACATATGACATGCTTCATCTTTACCATTTATGCACCTACCTATGAAGAGAGCAAAATAATGTATAGCAGGAAAATGAATGCTCCCGATGGTAGCTTGTGTTATGTCTCTAGATTACCCCACAGTTATACTAGCAAGAAATTCTCTAAATTCAGATTTGCGAGATTCACTAGCACTACCCCATTGTGGAAGTTTGCAAGCAGTGGTAAAATTCTCTAAGTTCATAGTATAAGATTTTTCATAAAGATCAAACAGGACAGTTGGAGAATTGCGTGAAGATGAAAATTCAAACCTCCTCACAAAGGAACTAGTGAGATAGTGCTACTGGAGGCACTTTTCTCCCTCGAAGCTCACAAGATCGGCGTTACACAAATATGCATTAAATTCTTCCTTGATTCCCGCTCGATCCATAAAGTTTTCTGAAGGCCATTCACAAGGCCGCACTGGAGCGTCCCTTGGTGGCTCATCGTCAGCATCACGCATTGTAAGCCTGGGTCCTTGCTTCCTTGAAGAACCACCTTGGTACATTTTCCTAAGCATATTCTTTCCTCTGAAAAATTTCTGAAATTTTTAGTAACTTCAAATAAAAGTGAACCAAGCTCGACAAAATTGATAGCAACTACTCCTACAAGTGCCTAGAGACTATAACATGCATTAGGACTACTTGGAACCATATAAATTTGACATGCAAGCTCAAGAACATGGTCACCTAGGCAGCACAAATTTGCAATGAATAAAGCACTAGAACAAAAACTAATTGGACCAATGGAGGAGTCACATACCAAGGAACAATCTCCCCAAGAGTTTTGGGAGAGGTGCTTTGAGCAAGGAGATCGAAAATCGCAGCAAAATGAGCTAGAACTCGTGCTTGAGCTGGATGGTGATTTTTTTGGGAGGAAGAAGAAGTGTGTGGGTGCAGGAATAAGTGGAGGGGAGCCACCATGGGCCCACGAGACAGGGGGCTCACCCTGTAGGGGTGGGAGCACCCTGGACCCTCGTGGCCAGGTGCTTGCTCCCCCTGTTGTGTTCTCAGTGCCAGATATTCTCAAATATTCTAGAAAAATCATATTTTAATTTCAGGGCATTTGGAGAACTTTTATTTTCAGGGTATTTTTATATTGCACGGAAAATTCAGAAAACAGATAGAAAAAAAATACTATTTTTACTTTATTTCAACTAAATAACAGAAAGTAAAAGGGGGGTACAAAGGTTGTGCCTTCTAGTTTCATCCATCTCATGCCCATCAAAAGGAATCCACTAACAAGGTTGATCAAGTCTTGTTAACAAACTCATTCCGACTAACATGGAACCGGAGAAATTTCGAATAACATTATGTTACCTCAACGGGGATATGCACAGCCCCAATAATAAGAATATCATATTTCTTCTTGACAGTAGGAAGAGAAAATTCAAAACCTCCAAAAATAATCAATGTAATTTTTCCAATAGAATTGATACTGTGGACTTGAGGTTGTTTCCTTGGAAAGTGTCACTACAAAAAAAAGACACATCCGTGACATTTTGGGCCGAACGAATTTTTTTTCTGTCATACATATGACACTTCTATGACGATAATTGTGACAAAACCCGGTATCATCATAGATGTGGTGGGTTCGACTTCTATGACAAAAATCATGATGAGAAAATGGGCTTTTCGTCTTGGGCGGGCGGAGACGCAGCTGCATGACATTCTTTGGGCCGTCCATGACGGAAAAAACCGTGGTAGAAGCGAGGGGGAGGAAAATTTCAAGGAGTTGCGGTTACGGTGGGAGGTCGAGGGCTGGCGATGTGAGTTTCTCTCGTACATCTGCTGCGTGTGTGCGGCGTTAGCTCTAATCGAACCCGGCGGCGTTGGGCTCTAATGAACCCGGCGATTGCCTTTGCAAGCTACGCGTTCTTGAACCCGGCGATCGATCGATGGCTGTTAATCGAACCCGATGGAGCGATTTCTTCGCTGCTGCGCTAATCAAGCCGATCGATTGGATGAGCAGGAGCGTTGCGGGGGCTGGATGAACACTAGGCGGTGGAGGGTGGTTGAACATGACCCGTGGTGTGGAGGGCGGATGAGCAGTGAAGCGGTGGAGGGTGCCCGTGGAGGGTGGTTGAGCGATGGCCGGTGGAGTAGCGGCGGTGGAGGCTGGATGAATAGGAGCCCGTGGAGGCTGGAGGAGGTCGACGATAGCTCGTGGAGGCTGGAGGAGGTCGACGGTGGAGATGAGCGGTATCCGTGGAGTCCGTTTTGCGATACGCCACACCCGTCCCCGGAAACAGGACCCCATTTCGACCGTGCATCGCTCCAACACAAGTCCGTTTAAATCCGTTTTGCGGTACGCCACACCCCTCCCGATCAACAGGACCCCCGTTTCAACCGTAGGAGGTCCGTTTCCTCCGTTTTGCGGTACGCCACACCCCTCCTAATCAACAGGACCCCCGTTTCGACCGTAGGATGTCCGTTTCCTCCATTTTGCGGTACGCCAGACCCCTCCCGATGAACAGGATCCCGTTTCGAACGTGGCCGATCGAACACAAGGCCGTTTCCTCCGTTGTGCGGTACGCCAGGCCTCGTTTCCATCGCCTGTTCCGTCCAAGCCCTCCCGATGAACACGACCATGCATTCCGTTCCGACCCAGCCGGTTTGGCTCCCCATGAACACGACGACGACGATGTTTCTCTGTTCCGACCCAGCCATGTACACGAGCCCTCGCCAGTGCGTATCGCGCGAGTAGGCGTTGAGACCCGCCCAGATGTACACATGCGTGGCGTATTTTCTTTCTTGCACCTGGCGCTTTACGTGCGTGTACATGCTACGTGCGGCGCCTCTACTCGACACGTGTGCGCCTCTACAATGACTAGTATGTACGCACTGCGTTCGCGACCAGAATGACAACGCTTCGATGCGATTCGACCAGGTGGGTCTGGTATCGAGCACTTCCTTGCTCGAGAAGATGTAGCTAGTGGGTCCCAGCAATGTCGGGCGAATCGTTTTGGTTTTTTGCCCGGACGCACTTCCTTGCGTGCGAAGATGTAGTTGGCGGTGTAAGTGCATCTAGTGCCACCCCTAGTTGGTTTTGGAGTATTGACGACAAATGTGGTTGAGGACTAATGCGTTTGTGAGAATGCGGGATAACGCAGTAGTGTCCATCATTGATTCGGTTTACCTACGGAGATGACCCTAAAATTTATGAAGACATTGGCGACAATGGTGGTATGTGAAGATATTCACATTGAAGACTATGACATGAGAAGACATTGAGTGAAGACTATGGAGCGCGAAGATCGTGGTCGTTTCGTTGTTTCCTTTTCTTCTTTGTTGAGTCGTAGGAACCACCGTCTTGTTAAGTGGGGTCCAAGTGATCATAGTCGAATGATTGAAGTGATGCTCAACCCAAATCCTATGTCTTGACGAAGACAATGAGAGCAAAACTTATCCAGAGTGGATGAGTCAGCTTTGCTTGTAGCCCAAGTAAAGTTGCCGTGTGTGTTTGAAATCGACCGTTGGAACACGTGTCGGTTCCTTAATAACCAGGGTCATTTCGGACATATCGAGGTCGGGTTGCCTAGTGGCTATAAATAGCCAACCCCTACACCATAAATTGGTGGCTGCTCGGAGTTATTGCGGCTTTTGTCGTTTGAGAGCAACCCACCTCGAAGCCTTTGAGAGAGAAATCCTTGCGAGGACAAAGCCCAAACACCCAGAGCCAAAGAGTGTTAGGCATCGCTGAAGTTTTCTGTCATGTGACTGAAGACTTATTACACTTGAGGACCGTGAATCCTCCAAATGGTTAGGCGTCGCGTTACGAGCATCCAGAGTCATTGTGGATTGCCGTGAGCGCGATCTGTGAAGGTTGAAGTCTACCTTGAAGACTTACCAAAGTGATTGGGCGAGGACTGTGTGTCCTTAGCTCAAGGGGAATAAGGTGAAGACGCGGTCTTCTGAGTTGAATCTCAGCCTCCCTAACCAGATGTACAGTTCTCACAGCAACTAGAACTAGTCCAACAAATCCTGTGTCTTCAACAATTGACTGGTTCTATCCCTTCCCTCCTTTACCTTGAGTTTGTGTTCGTGAAGTCATTACTTATATGCCTTATCTGTTTGACTTCATTGCTTGACTACTATCGTTGTTTGGCTTCATACTATCTTCCATCCTGATCCTACTACCAAGCTGCTATTAGTCTTGTACTTTCACGTTATTGCTTACTAGACTATGGTTTGCTTGTTGTAGTTTATCTTCATGCATATCAATTAGGTCATTTCTATTGTTTGTCTTGAAACATCCATGTTTGAAGACTTCCCTAAAATCGCCTATTCACCCCCTCTAGTCGATAACTAGCACTTTCAATTGGTATCGAGCAAGGTACTCCTTGTTACGTGTGATTCGGTTTAACCACCGGAGTTTTAGCTATATCATTGCAGGGATTATCAAAGTCTCCGCTGCTTGCCCGTGTTCGATGGGCCCGACTATCCCTCTTTGGAAGAATAAGATGCGCATGCATCTTGAAGCCATTGATGTCGACCTCTGGTTGTCGGATCACGGGTTCCGGCAGACCCTTAAGGTTCAAACTCTGGGGTGCGCGCGGAGATCCAACCCTCCACCGTCTCGTTCCTCGCCAATCGCGGGACCTAAACTACTAACAAGAACAACACAAGAGGCATTAAGATTTATACTAGTTCGACCACCGTTGTGGTGTAATACCCTACTCTAGTTTGTGGTGTGTGGATTGCCTCTGGGGCTGACGAAGAACAGTACAGGGAAGAACAGCCTCGCGAGGGTCTGTTCTTGGTGGGTGTGATGAACTGCTAAGTGGTGCCCCGTCGCTCTAGCTTGAGGAACGGGTTTCTCTCTCTCTGGATTCCGAATGCTCGATCCGATCGTCCTCCTTCCCCTCTGATCGTCCCCCTTTCTCTCTGAGTGTGGCTACCCCTATTTATAGGCGAAGGCCCTGGGCCTCTTCCCAAATATTGAGCGGGAAGGGCACCAACAATTGGCCATTTGAAGGGGAACAACGGGTACACTTATCCTGACTAAAGTTGGTCCTCGCCTGCCAAAGGCTCTGGTGATGACGCCTGCTTGGGCTCCACGATGACTGCATTCCAACCGTTGGGGCTGGTCTTGCTCTTGTTGCACCAAAACGGATGCCTTTGCCCAATGCCCTTGCCTGCGCTTGCCCCCCTTGCACCAAAGAGGAAAGGAGGACGCTGCGCGGGCTGGCACCCGACTGGCGCCCTTGGTCGTCATGGCTTACGTCACGGGCACCTCGCGAGGTACCCCGCCTTGAGTTCTCCGCCTCCTCGTGAGCCAGCCTGATGAGGCGCGCTGAGAAGCTCTTGGTCGTCCGCCCAGAGGCTCAGCCCCTCGCGAGGTCTTGAGCTTGTGTTGATGAAGATGGGCCGTCTGGGCCTCCTTTGAAACCACGCCGCAGGTCGCAGCGAGCAAGTCTGGGGACCCCGTTCCCGAACGCCGACAAGAGCTAGCCGGGACCATGATGCGCCCGGACTTGGCCGTGTAGAGGCGAAAGGGCAAGTCGCGGCGTTGTGGCCCCTAACAGCCTGTGGCCTTAGGCGCCCGCGTGGCGGTTGATTGGGCGTGGCGCTTACGCAGCAGCGGGTTGATAATAGAGAGCATCTTGCTTGCCTCCTTTACTTTCTCCAGTTGCTGCTCAGATCCCCTTTCTTGCGCCTCTCCTTCCTGCTTCCAAGACTTTCAGATCCACTCTGCCTTCGTGCCCTAGCCAGTCATGGCTCCTCATCAAACCCCGTTCGGAGCCTGGTACTCTCCTGCCTTGGACCTGCCGAGTGTGTCAGCGGCGAGCCTTGCCTCGATCGTCGGTGGCGGGGCGCATAAGCGTCGCCGAGCAGCGGTGTTCAAAGCTGGCTCCTCCGCCCCACGGGTCGGGAAGTACCTTCTACCCGTTCTTGCGGGCGCCATTATTGCTGATGCATCGCCTCCCTTCTCTCGAGTTCTTCTTCTCCGCCTTCGCCATTACAACATTCACGCTCTGCACCTCCATCCCAACTCCGTCCTTCTCCGGCAATCTTAGCCTACTATTGCGAGGCCCATGTTGGGGTGAATCCCTCGGTGGCCTTGTTGCGCCACTACTTCTTCCTCCGATTCTCCTTGATCCTGTCTCACGCGTCGCGAAGCCGTCGCATCTGGCGGAGCTATTGCCATTCAAACCTTGGGAAGAGGATTGAGGGCTTGAGAGCAAGTGGGTCTTGGTGGATGCAGGCGGATCCACCTCGGCCGATCCTGCCCACGGAGCCCGCCGAGAGCTCCGACGACCGGTCCCGGCGAAGCTTGGGATCCTCGTCTGGCTAGTCTTTGGAGAGGATGGGCCAGAATCTGAAGCAGACGATCTGGCAGCGCGAGGTTGATGGTGCGTCGTTCTTGAGGGAGTTCTGGAGCACCAACTGCTCCGCCGCCAAGATACTACGCTTCGATGTGGAGGCCTAACCCGAGCCCGTGGCCACTGGCCAGCGAGGATCTGGTGACAGTCCTCCAGTCCTTGGTAGAAGCGATGTGGCGAGACCGGGGCCCCAGCGCCCTGTTTCTTCGCGAGTTGGGAGCAGGTTGTGGGGTCCATGCCCGCCTTCAATGGGGGCGGGCTCGTGCCCGTGGAGGCTCCGGAGGACTGGTGGGCGTGCCCTCTTCCGACTCCAGCCAAGAGGTGGAGGAGAGGAGCGAGAGAGGGGTTGATTCGGGGCGAGTCAAGGGCTCCCTCCTGCGGCGCAGCCCGCGTTCTCCGCCTCCCGAAAGTGATGGCGACGAAGATGAGGATGGCGGGGAGGCAAAGCCTGCCCCGGTCCGAAGAAGGACCGGACGGGCTGGTCCCAGCAGGTCCGCCCGGCCCCGGGCGATCCGCGAGCAGCGCTGCCGCTCTGGTCCCTTTGAAGCCGATCCACGCAGCGGCTCTCGGGCTTCAAGTATGGCGGAGGCTGCTCGAGTCCACCGAGGCGACCTGTAAGTGCCCGTCTCCTGCCTTGACTATTGCTTTGTTGGCGAGATCGATGTCCATGCTCTTGGTCAGGTGGCGCTGCGGCCGAAGAAGCTGAAGGGGCTCTGAGGCCCCATCCATGGTGGTGCCTTTGCCCAAGAGGAAGATGGACTGGCGCCTGAGCCTCTCCTGCCGGGGCGTCCTCGCGAGGCTCGGCTGAGCCAGGGGCGAAGCTCAGCCCCTTGTCCCAAGCGACTCGAGGCGGCCTTCTGGGCGCAGCCCCACCGTCGTCGTGGCGCCGCTGGTTCCGCCTCATGGCGCGATGGTTCTGCCGCCACCAACTCCTCCTACTCCGCCTCTGCTGTCTCTCCGACTCCTCCGCGGTCTTGGACCGCTGCTGCTGAACTGGACGGCTGCGGCGGAGATCTTCTGGCGCCGACCAGCGCCTGGTGGCAGGCGCTGGAGCTGGCCTCTGGCTGGATTCGTGCCGGCGCTTCGATTGGCGGCGCTGGTCCAGGCTTCGACGGCTGTGGCGAGGAGAAGCAGGCTGTTCACGAGGCGAAGGTAGCCCGCGATGCTGCCACAGGGAGGCAGCCAGCATCCGAGTCATTGCGAGATCTTTGGAGGGTGAGTGAAGGGCTGCAGAACCAGCTCGCCGAGGAGGCTCGCCTCCGCCAGGAGAGCAGGAGGAAGGCATGAAGGCTCATGGCGACCATCAAGGACCGGGAGGCCAAGCGAAGAAGCGCCCGCGACCGTCTTGGCGCGTTGAGGGGCAGGAACTGGGGCGAGGAAGGTCGAGCTGGGCGCCAAAGCGCGGGTTACGGCTGAAGACCGCATGGCCTTCATGGATATGGAGGTGAAGGCTCGCGTCTGCCGAGGGAGCTTTATGACGGCCCGAGAGCCCATGGCGGCGTGGAGGATGGCCCCGCCAAGCTGCTTCTCTTCATGATCCGCGCTCTTGAAGACGTCTCCCTTGGTCTTGGCCCCACGGCTGAGGCCGAGGCGCGGGTCTTGTCTTCTGCGGCACCGACGCGGATCCTCACCACATCTATCTTGCGACCCAGCGTCGACATGGACAGCCTCTTTGGAGCCGGTGGCGGCGAGCACGCAGCTGCAGCTGCCGAGGCTGTGAAGGGTCGCGGAGGCTCTGTTGGGGAAGCTCGGGCCTTGAGCACCAAGCCCAAGCGGCGCTGCCGCCCTGCTGCTTCACGGGCGCGCCCACTCCAGCTGCTCCACCCGACAAGTGACTCCGCTCGTCTCTGCCTCGCTTGTAATTCCTGCACATGTATCATGCCTCGGGGGCGTTTAAACTGCGTTTGGTACTGCGATAACAGTGTGGACTGTAATATTTGCTTTTGAATTCCTTGAAATTTGTGCTTCCTACTTGCTTATGTTCTCGCTTGGCAGAGCCATTGCCAGATACTCGGCCGCCGTTAGCCCGACCGAAACCAGGGCCGGGACCAAGGGGTGAGGGCTACGTGACAAGTTAGGCTCTGAGTCGCGATGCTCAGGAGTCCTCCTTAGCGCCACGAACAGCAAGTAGGGAGGTCGGCGTCGGCGGATCCACCGTTCTCGTCTGCGGGGCCCGACCCGTGCATACCCCAACCGCCATTAGCCTTTTGGAACTAAGGGGTGAGGGCTCGTGACGATTAGGCTCTGAGTTGCGATGCTCGGAGTCCCCTTGAGCTCAAGCGGCATGCGTACCTTGGCTCCGCTCGGGGAGTGGCGTCTGACGAACCAGGCCGAGGGCTGGCTGGAGTGGCGTGCATCCGGCGTGACCAGGTGCAGCCCGTGCCCAGCCCCTCGCGCAGCACTCCAGAGAGGCGTTGCGGCAGGCCCAGACACTGAGCTCTGGGCTCCCGAGGTTGACGCGACCCGAGGCCACCCTCGGTTGCTTATCACCAGCGGAGCATAGTGCTTCGCATGCGTGCTGAGCATAGCCGCTCCTCGGCGATGTCGTCGGCCAGCAGCGGACATGGTGCTTCCACTGGAGCGTGGGAGGGGCTCCCCTCGGGAGGAGCCCGGGCGTGCTCAGCCCCACCTTGACACGTGGCTGGCACGGTAGGGCTATCTGAGGTGTATCTGGGCACCCGTGAGCAGTAGCGGGACTCACGAGGCCCTACCTCAAGGCGGGTTGCGCTGACTCTGAGCCTTATCTTGAGTGTGTTCCTGCAAAATGGCTAGATGCGGTGCTCTCGTCTTGGTCCCGGCTCTCGGGCTGGTCTCTACCGTGTTGGCAAGCCAGGTCGCGATGCCGTGGACAAGACCAGAGGTGAGGCGAGAGAGCCGGTAGGAGCCACGAGATGCGATGCTCAGGCACCCCCCCTTTAACGCGCAAGCTGGATTATGTCACGCCCAAGATGCGACCCTATCCTAAAGGAACTCGAAGGTCCCACCAAGGATAGAAGCACATCTTGAAGACGCTTTTGCAAGGTGGATAAAATTACATCAACATTACATAATAGTGGGGATACATACATAAGGCATACAATGCCACACGAATACAACATCACATCATATACAAGATCAACATCCGACTACGGATGAAACATAAACAGAAACTCAAACAATATCCACCCTGCTAGCCCAGGCTGCCGACCTGGAACCTATCTCCTGATCGAAGAAGCAGAAGAAGAGCTCAACGCAAGCAAGCATCGCTCTCGCGTCATGATCATCGCATAACCTGTACACTGGCAATCGGTGGTGTAGTAATCTGTGAGCCACGAGGACTCAGCAATCCCATTACCATGGGTATCAATACTAGCAAAGCTCAATGGGAAAGGAAGGGATAAAGTGGTGAGGTTGCAGCAGCGACTAAGCAAGTATGGTGGCTAACATATGCAAATGAGGCGAGAAGAGAAACAAAGGCGAGGTCGTCAACTAGTAATGATCAAGAAGTGACCCTGAACCCCTACTTCGTCGACATAACCCGAAACCGTGTTCTCCTCTCGATCAACCCGAAAAGAGACACTCACGATTCGCTACGGTTGGTGTATTTTAATTAAGATCAACTTCGGGTTTTCTACAACCGGACATTAACAAATTCCCATATGCCACATAACAGCGGGCACGGCTTTGAAAGTTCAAGCCTGCGGTGTATCAACAGCCCATGATAAGCTCTCGTGATCAACGAAGGATACTCCTTCTCCCGGGAAGACCCGATCAGTCTCGAATCCGGCTACAAGACATTCGACAGCAATAAAACAAGACCAGCAAGACCGCCCGATCTTGACAATCCCGATAGGAGCTGCACATATCTCGTTCTCGAGGGCAACACGGATGAGACATCCTCTGAGTAAAACCAAACCTCGAGTTGCCACGAGGGGCCCATGATCTACTCGGTTCGGGCCAGCACTTAGAGAAGCACTGGTCGGGGGGCTAAATAAAGATGACCCTTGGGTTGGCCGACCCAAGGGAAGGGTATAGGTGGTGGTGAGGCAAATGGTAAAACCAGGGTTGGGCCTTCTTTGAAAAGTCTTATTTAAAGCGAACTGTCAAGGGGTCCCATAAATCACCCGACCGCGTTAGGGACGCAAAATCCGGGAACATAATACTGATATGGCCGGAAACTAGGGCGGCAAGAGTGGAACAAAACACCGGGCATAAGGCCGAGCCTTCCACCCTTTACCAAGTATATAGATGCATTAATTAAATAAGATATATTGTGATATCCCAACAAGTAAACATGTTCAACAAGGAACAACATCTCCATGTTCAACAAGGAACAAACTTCATCTTCACCGCAACTAACAACGCTATAAGAGAGGCTGAGCAAAGCGGTAACATAGCCAAACAACGGTTTGCTAGGAAGGGTGCAAAAGGTTAGAGGCGACATGGCAATTTGGGATGGCTTGATAAGCAGGTAATAGGTAGCGCAACATAGCGATAGAACGAAGCAACTAGCATAGCAATGATAGTAGTGAGATCGAGGTAGCGGTCATCTTGCACGAAATCCCGCTAGGAAGAAGAACGAGTCCATGAAGAAGATGAGCGGAAGTAGTCGAGCGAATCCTCACAATCGCAACATTACGAACCGAGAAGCAACACGGAAAGAAACAAGCAACATGATAAATGCACAAGCATAAACATGGCATGATGCACAATCAAGTATGATGCATGACCGGTTTAATGAGGCATGGCATAGCAATATGCAACAAACAATACTACCAATTAAGTGGAGCTCAATATGCAACGGATTGCATATTGACAAAACACCACATTGACATATTTAGTTTGATCTCGTTTAGGTACACAACAATATTAAATGTTGTTAAACATGGCAAGAGGTGGATCATAATTAAACTAACTATTTAGGCAAGTTTAAATGAGGCCGGAAATAAGAAACAACAATTCCGGAAAATCCTCATGAGCAATATTTTAGATTCGGTACTGTTCTGCCCTAAAACATATTTTAGAGTTGTTAAACAGGAAAATAAACTGCACCATGTTAAACTATGCATTTTTCCACCCCATTTACATATAGAGAACATTTAATTCCGAGTTATGGTTATTTAGTTATGAATTAAATCATTTTAACATGGCATATTAGCAAATTTAAATAAACAGCAAGTTAAACATTTTAAACATGGATGGAAATGACACATTATTAATCTACACAATTTTCTGAGCATTTTACATATATAAATTATTTAATTCCGATGCACCATTTGTGAGTTATTAAATGCATGAAGACTAGGGACTTTTCTGTAAATCTGCAAAACCTGGGATAAATGCACAAATTCGCAGCGCAGGAAAAAAACTACGCGGGCCGAATCTGGCTGGGCCAACAATGCACAGGAGGGGCTGGGGATGGCCTCACCATGGGCCGAGCCCAGGTTGGTGGAGAGGAGGCCAGGCGGTAGGCTGGGCCGGCTGCTGGCCTGTGCGGCGCCGAGCTGGGCAGGCGCTGGATCAGCAAGAGGAGGAGCTGGGTCTCGGTCAACACGAGGGAGGCAGGGCGGCTGAGGCGGTGAGAGGCACGGCAAGGGACTTGGCGGGCGGCGAGGTAGCAGGCAGGGCGGCGGGCTTGCCGAAAGGATCGGGCGGCGGGACTCAACGGATCCGACGGCGGCGAAGATCCTCCGCATGGCGAGGACTCATCCTCGTCCTCGAGTGCTTTCGCAGAAGGAGGCGGCGGACACGGGATCAGGGGAGCGGCGGCGGCAAACTTGGCGGCAGGGACGACGCAGGGGCGGCCGAGGCGGCCAGAGCAGCCAGCGGATCTGGTCGACAGCGGGTCGAGAAGCCTCGGTGGCGCGTTCCCTCTTGTGGCAAGTCGAGAGAGAGAGAGACATCGAAAGAGGAGGGAAGAAAGCGGGAAGGAGGAAGGGAGAAGAAGGCGTCGGTGCTCATCTCCGGTGAAGTTCGGGTGTGAGGCGAGACGGGCCTTGAGAAGGAGCTAGGGCTCTGGCACAGTGGATGAGTCGCCCGGCGGGTTGGGTCGCGGGCGAGGCGGGGACGCGAGAGCGAGGCGGGGCGCAGGCGAGGAGGCGGCTTGGTGGTGGAGCTGCTGGTCTTGGCAGGTTCGGGCGGCGCATGGAGCAGCTCCGGCGGTGGCGCTTCGGGATGAGCAGGGATCGACCCTGGCTCTCTTGCGGTGTCCTGGTAGGAGGGATGGATCGATGGAATCGGTAGGTTGGGGTTGGCCCGATTTGGAAAGCGAGGAGGAAAGTGGCGGCGGTTGGTGATTTGGATCGAGAGGGATCCCAAGGAGGAGGAGGCAGGGTGGAGGCTTTTCTTGGCGGGGGGGGAAATGATTGAAGGGCTGCCTAGTCTAGGGTTTGGACTGATTTATATATACATCCGATTGGATTAGGCTAGGGGTATTTAGTCCCTCCGATCGAAATCAAGCGACCGAGAATAAAATAGGTTAGGAGTCCAATAAACAAAAGCGGAGATGTTTTGTAGACGTTTGGGGATGATCCGGACACAGCGGTAACGATCTGCCGAATTCGGGTTGGGAGTTTCGGACATGGCACGACGGGTTTGGCAAAGCGCCATGGAGACAAAAGGTTTTGATGAGCTCGAGAGAGAGAGAAGAGAGCGGTCGGTTGATCTGAGAGGGGTCAACGAGGGACAAGGAAGAAGCGGCAACTTCTGGCTTAATGCAAGCTTTATGAAAACAATGTCGATGCAATGCACATGATGCGATGAGATGAAATGCAAGACATGAACAAAATGCAAAACAAAAGACAAAACCCCAACCACGAAGGAAATAAAATAACACATAGCCGGAAATGGCAAGAGTCGGAGTTACGAATATGGAAAGTTGTATCCGGGGGGTTACAGATTAGATGACACAACTCTCGTCCTCGGGTCGGCTCTCGGGCTGGTCTCTACCGTCGTGGCAAGGCAGGTCGCGATGCCATGGACAAGACCAGATGGTGAGGGCGGAGAGCGGTAGAGAACCTGAGTCGCGATGCTCGGGCACCCCCTTTAGCAGCAAGCTGGTGGAGGCAACAACTCTCGTCCTCGGGTCCCGGCTCGGGGCTGGTCTCTACCGTCGTTGGCAAGCCAGTCCGCGATGCCATGGAAAAGACCAGAGGGTGAGGGCGGAGGCGGTAGGAGCCCTGAGTCGCGATGCTCGAGCACCCCCTTTAGCGCATAAGCTGGATTGGATAATGAAACTCGTCCTCGGGTCCCGGCTCTCGGGCTGGTCTCCACCGTCGTGGCAAGCCGGTCGCGATGACATGGACAAGACCGGAGGGTGAGGGCGGAGGCGGTAGGAGCCACGAGTCACGATGCTCGGGCACCCCCTTTAACGTGCAAGATTTAGCCACCCGGGAGAAGGCACCAAATAACAAGCATGGTGGAGCATAATCCTAAGGAAAATGCATGAAGGATACATGCAGCTGGGGCTGGCCCGGCGGCTTGGGGATGATGCAGCCAGGCGCCCCCAGCAGGTAAGCTAAGGACATGAAATAAAGGGATACATGCCGAGGGACGGACCCACGCGGCACAGGGAATAATCTGACCTGAAGGCGCTCCCGGCCGAAAATAAAACTTAAAGATGTCACCTGGTGATGTTGGGGATGAAGGGCCGTTGATGTAGCAGACTCGGTGGGCTGCGGGAGCCGATCCTCACGAGCCCCCAGGCTCAGGGGCCTCGGGAGGCTCCGGAGGCGCTGGCGGCCCCTCACGGGCCATCTCCATCTCCGCCAGGGCTGCGGCGTGCCTGACCTCTTGAGCCTCCAGGATGGTCCTCATGAGACGCTGGTGTGCGGTAGCCGCGTTTGGCAGGCCATAAGGCATGCGTACGTAGCTATGGGGCGGGCCCTCGCAACGTCCCACTCACGAGGGCCAGAGGCGCTCTTGAGATGCGGCTCGGTTGAGCCCTGGTACGTCGATGCAGACGCGCAGCCCACCATCCTCGCTGGATGGGGGCCACAACGGTAGCATGGCGGCTGCCCTCATGACCCTTGACTCCTGTAACTCTGAATGGCCTTGCGATGAACTCTCGGGGGTTCTAGCCTCCTGGTCTTGCTCCTGCTTGCTGGAAACGTGCTTCGAAACACGCCTCCACGTGGTGCCCAAGCGCCTCCCTCGAGACCTTGGCGAGGTCGGCGGCCCTCCAGGGGAGAGCCCCCGAGCCCTGCCTGAGGCGGGCGCCAGGTGCGCTTTCCTATGCGATGGAGCAGGCTCCCCTGGCTGGCGCGGTCCACGAGGGGCTCTCTTGATGAGCCGGGCGGTCGATGTCTTCTTCTTCTTGGGTGCTGCCTCGGGAGGCGTCCCGCCGCTGTGGTGCAGGTCTTCGGCGATGCGGCTGGCTCGCTCAAGGAGCACACCGCATCTCTCTCTTCACAGGGGCACCGTGATGACCCGCCGCTTCTGGCATCTTGAGGATGTTGTAGCCATGGTGGGTCCGACCATGAACTTGGCCAACGCTGGGTACCCGGGATGGCGTTGTCTGGCGGCGAATGTGGGCGACGTCGAAGTCGATGAGCTCGGTGTGGTAGTTATCGCGGGCCCGAAGGTGAGAGGAAGGCGGACCTGCCCGATCGGGACCGTGGAGCCGTCGGTGACTCGGAGAAGGGCTTGGTTGGCTGAAGCTGGCTGTAGGGCACTTGAAGATTGTTGAAGGTCTCCACAGACGGGGCGTTGAGCCCTGCTCCGCTGTCGATGAGGTCTTGGTGACCAGCACGTTCTTGATGATTGGGAGCAAAGCATTGGGAGAACTCCGGATGTGGCTGCGCGCTTGGCTGATCCGCTGAGCTGAGCGTGATGGCGCATGCCGACCACCCGAGAGGGCGCGTGGACTCGAGCTTGGGAGGACTGCATTCACTTCACAGCGAACTGCTTGAAGATGCGGTGGGAGGCTGGGGCTTGGGCTCCGCCCGGATCTGCGCGATTCGCCGCGCTTCTGGAAGCCCCAGCCCCTCGTCGGGCGGAGGGAGGCCTGCGTTCCCTGCGGACGATCCTCATGAGGCTGATCCTACAGCCCCCTCGCGAGGTGGGTCTTGCCAGCGGTCCTCGCGAGGTTGGTCGCGCCACCCTTGGCGGGGGCCGCGATCTTCCAGCGTCTGGATTTCTTCCTCCTCCTCGGCCGTAGCCCGGTCGCTGCAATCAGGCGTCTGCCGACCCTTCCTTCAGCCTTGCGGGCGGAGCTCTTGACATTCATTGGTGTTGTGGGTGTGGAGGTCGTGGTACCACGATACCGGCTGCCCTTGGAAGACTCGGGCTGATCTCGCCCGCTTGGTGTCTGGTTCGGTCGCAGTACTGCAGCCCCTTGCACTTCGTCCTTGGCCTTGACTTCTTCTCTTGGGATCCACGGCAGGCAGCTCGAGGAGGGAGGCGCCCTCCTCAGCCACTGGCGCGCTTGTCGCCAAGTTGAACAGCTCGAGGAGGTGCATAGATCTTCATGCATCGCCAGCTCCTCCTTCATCTTGGCGTCGCGCCGCTGTCGGAGAAGGCGAGAGATGATGGCCTCCTCCGTCACCACAGGGATCTTGAGGCGCGTTGTTGAAGCGCTGGATGTACTTTGCGGGGTTTCCCAGCTGCTGTGATTCTGCGCATGTCGCTCACGGCGGTGGCGGTCGCGAGTACCTTGGAAGTTGGCGATGAAGCGGGTGCGCATCTCGGCCAGAAGAGATCGTGCACAGGGCCAGATTCGAGGAGCCAGTGCGGCTCCGTCCTTGGCGCCATGGGAAACCAGTTCGCCATGACCTTTTCATCTCCGTTGGCAGCCTCGATGCCCAGCTCGTGAAAGCTGGAGGAACTCTGTAAGGTCTGCCATGCCGTCGTGGCGTGGGGGCAGGTCTGGCTTGAACTTGGCGGGCCACGCGACGCCGCAGCCTTCGATGGTGAAAGCGCGGCAGCCCGCCCGTGGCGCGGGGCCTCGGGGCGGCGAAGAGCTTGGTCTTGCAGGCCTCCTGCGCCTGCGGTGGGGCAGCGCAGGTCTTAGCGTCTTTGGGCGGGGCGCTCGGGCAGCTTCTTGTGGGCGAGGAACTTCTTGGCAGCTCTGCTCTTGCCGCGCCGGCGCCTGGCGGAGCGGGTTCCGCCCAGGGGCCGCGCGCCTTGGGGCCAGGGTGCCGTCTTGAGGAGGAGGCGGCTGGCGCCCAGAGCTTCTTCGCCCGCGGCGAAGCGGGTGCGGTGCAGCGAAAGCAGACGGCGCGGGTCGCCTCCGTAAGCGCTGACGAGCTTCGGCGGCAGCGGTCGAGCCATTCTTCGTGAACTTCGTCGGCGGGCGGTAGCGCAGGAGTTCGTTAGCGCGATGAGTGCAGCTCGGGCCTCCATGGCGCGAAGCGCGCGACGAAGAACCAGCGGGGCGAAAGCGTGGCGGTGCGGCCGTCCGCCTCATGGGCGAGTCTTGGGGCGGCGCTTGTTGCTCGTTCCCGCTAGGCGGTGGCGGCGTTGACAGCCGTGTGGAACGACGAGCAGCGAGGCGTCCGCCGGCAGAGCCGTCTGGTGGCGTGGAAGCGAGGGCGGCTCGGCGCTGGCCGCGAGCCCGGCGAGCGTCGAACATGGTGGCGATGGTCGGGGAAGAACAACGCGACGAAAGCGAGATTCGGCGCACCTACAGCGCGCGCCAAATGTCGGATCACGGGTTCCGCAGACCCTTAAGGTTCGAACTACAGGGTGCCGCGGAGATCCAACCCTCCACCGTCTCGTTCCTCGCCAATCGCGGGACCTAAACTACTAACAAGAACAGCACAAGAGATGCAAGATTTATACTAGTTCGGGCCACCGTTGTGGTGTAATACCCTACTCTAGTTTGTGGTGTGTGGATTGCCTCAGGGCTGACGAAGAACGATGCAGGGGAAGAACAGCCTCGTGTGGGTCTGTTCTTGGTGGGTGTGATGAACTGCTAAGTGGTGCCCCGTCGCTCTAGCTTGAGGAACATGTTTCTCTCTCTCTTTCTGGATTCCGAATGCTCGATCGATCGTCCTCCTTCCCCTCTGATCGTCCCCCTTTGTCTCTGAGTGTGGCTACCCCTATTTATAGGCGAAGGCCCTGGGCCATTTTGAAGGGGAACAGCGGGTACACTTATCCTGACTAAAGTTGGTCCTCGCCTGCCAAAGGCTCTGGTGATGACGCCTGCTTGGGCTACACGATAACTGCATTCCAGCCGTTGGGGCTGGTCTTGGTCTTGTTGCACCGAAACGGATGCCTTTGCCCGATGCCCTTGCCTGCGCTTGCCCCCCTTGCACCAAAGAGGAAAGGAGGACGCTGCACGGGCTGGCACCCGATTAGCGCCCTTGGTCGTCATGGCTTACGTCACGGGCACCTCGCGAGGTACCCCGCCTTGAGTTCTCCGCCTCCTCGTGAGCCAGCCTGATGAGGCTGCGCCTGAGGAAGCTCTTGGTCGTCCGCCCCGCGAGGCTTGGCCCCTCGCGAGGGTCTTGAGCTTGTGTTGATGAAGATGGGCCGTCCTGGGCCTCCTTTGAGCCACGCCGCAGGCCGCGGGCAGGCAAGTCTGGGGACCCCCATTCCCAGAACGCCGACACTGGTATGTCATCAAGAACGGCGTTCCTAAATCTGGTGAAGGTGTCACCCCTGCTGATGTCAAGAAGTTCATTCAACTAGACTCTACTGCAAAGAACATCATCTGTGGTCATCGACCAAAGGACGAGATGGCCGTGTGAGTGCTCTGAAGCGTTGAAGCTAGTGCAGGACTGGCTATCCAAAGTCAACGAAGCGTCTCAACCCGAGAGATCAAAGAATCGGTGTTCTTCGCAACCTCTTCAACCGCTTCAAGAGAAACGACAATGAAAATGTCCAGCTCACGTTTGATCGCCTCACCGACATCACAAATGAGCTTCATGCTCTCGAGCCACCGAGGTCACCAAGCATGAAATCGTCAAGACACTATCGAGATCACTTGACAGCTCTTTTGACACCCTTGCCCTCATGATACAAGAACGTCGACTTCAAGACACTCGATCCGTCGATATACTTGAGAGGCTCAACACACATGAGTTCCAGCTTTACGAGAAAAGAGATATCTATGGTCCCAACTATGGCCGAACTCGCGCTTTGAAGGCAAAATTTGTTTCCTCATCCAAGAAGAATCATCGCGGTTCGATGATCCACAAGACATTGGAAAGGAACTTGCTATGCTTGTGAAGAAGTTCCAGAAGTTCACTAGGAAGAAAGGCTTCAGAAAGTCTTCACGATCCAGCTCAAGAAATGATGAAGCTTCCACTCAAGACTACAAGAAGAGAACCTGTCACAAGTGCAAGAAAACTGGACACTATATCTCTGAGTGTCCACAGTGGGACAATGAGAAGAAGAAGAAGAAGAGCAAGGAATATGATTCTGATGACAAGAAGAAGAAGAAATCTTCAAAGTCTTCTTCCAAGTCCTCATCAAAGTCTTCATCACATAAGAAGAGCTCATCTGGCAAGGCTCGTGCTTTTGTTGGCAAGGAAATGGATTCAGAGGAGGAGTCTGCTTCTGAGGAGGTGGAGGTGGAGTCTGAAGAGGAGTCCGACCCTGGCGTTGCAAGTCTGGCTTTAGCCACAGCCTATGTTGCCAAGTCCATCTTCAACACTGAAGACAATGACTTCTACACCAACGCTGAAGCTGATGACAAGGACGACCCTGCTCCCACCTACTGCTTCATGGCACGCGGTGCCAAGGTAAAATCACGTGATGCTTACTTTCAAACATCAAGTGAAGATGATTCTGATTGTGAATCCAAACCCAGCTACAAAACACTTGCTAAAATTGCAACCGAACAAGAAAGAGCTATGGAACATACTAAAAAACTATTAGACAAAAGCGATGACCTGTTGGACGCGGAAATGACACGTTCATAGTCCTTAGTTGAAGACATTAAAAATCTTCATGCTAAGTACCAAGAACTTGAAAGTCTTCATGAAACGCTCTCAACTACTCATGAAAAGCTCTCCTATGATTATCTTCAAAGGAAGCAAGAGCTTGAGAAATTGAGAGCGGCTCATGAAGATCTTCAAAAAGAGAATGAGTCACTTCGTGCTCAACAGATCAATTCCACTCAGGATGGATTTGAACCACCATGTCTAAAATGCCTTGAGCGTGATATAGCTCCCTCTGCTGCTGAATGTTCAACTGCTGCTACTGTTGCATTGTCTTCAACTACTAATGTGGTAACTAACCCCTCTGCGGAGGATAGCACTGCTATTCCTGATGAAAATGCTAGGTTGAAGACATTGCTTGAAACAGGGATGTATAAAAGTCTGAAAGGGCATCAAACACTTTGCGATGTCCTCAAAAGCGATTCTGAACCAAACCCTAGGAAAGAGGCGTTGGGTTCGAGAGGAAAATGAATGTTGATGGTTCCTCTTGGAAGCTTTGCGGTATCCCAAAACCACATGGGTTGATGCAAAGGGACCTTCAAAGGATCCATCCACCTTATCTGGCTTTACCTGTGCTAACCCTATTATCATTGATGAATCCTTTGATGCAAACTATAAGCTGTTCAAGAATCGAGAATGGTGAAGTGTTTGCGGTATATTGGTACTAATCTGCAGGAATGGACCGCCTATGAAGAAGATCCGGTTCCCAAAAGTTGTCTTGAGAATCTTCCAGTGAATGTCATCATGACACCACAGGGAAGAAGACAAACCCAGACCTAAGGCGTCATATGGTCCAAAGGCTTTATACAGACAGAGGACTCACATGAGTCACCCTAACGCCAATGCTTTGCAGGGAAACCATACTCAAATTTATGAATATGAGCGTGTCTTCAAACCGCTATGTTCATAGAACTAAGAACTTTTCTGCTTATTCATATGAGTATCATTCATCTCCTGCAAGGCTATTTGCTAGGGCTCCAAAGCCGAAATTCTCAGATGCTGCACTTAGACTCATTGCTTCTAAGCCACCCCTGAAGATGTGGGTGGTTAAGAAGAATTAACTCTCTTTTGCAGGAAAGGGTCTCCAGCCGAAAATCAAAGGCGTCTGATGCTATTGCTGGGACCTAAAACATCTTGTAGGGCACAAGATCAAATGCCCAAATGGTCTCACTATGTATTTTGTTCCTGAATCATTTGCCATTCATCCTATCAGTCCTAATCTTGATTTAAGCTTCAATAATCCACTTGCCCGTCAAATGTTTATGCTTCACAATGCTCTTGGTGAAGCCTATCCCCCTAACTGTACTGTAGGGTATGACACCTCATGCTTCAGAATGGATTATGGACAGTGGATGCACTAATCATATGACTGGTGATCGAAGTCTTCTCATGGACTCAACCTTACGTCCATCAGACAAGAGTCACATCACATTTGCTGACACTGGTAAAAGCAAGGTATTGGGTCTAGGTAGAGTTGCAATCTCAAAGGATCAACACATGGATAAAGTGATGCTTGTTGAATCCCTTGGTTTCAACTTGATGTCTGCCTCAATGCTTTGTGACTTGAACATGATTGTGATATTCGGAAAATATCATTGCCTTGTACTAATGGAATCTGACAAGTCTCTAGTCTTTGAAGGGTATAGGAAAGATGATCTATACATGGTAGATTTCTCAGCAGGTCCACAGCTTGTCGTATGTCTTCTTGCAAAAGCTTGAAATCTGGCTCGGCATCGGAGGTGGGGCATCTTGGCATGAGGAACTTACACACACTCGCCAAGAAGAAGCATGTCATAGGCATCGAAGGTGTCAAGTTCAAGAAGGATCATTTGTGTGGTGCCTGCGAAGCTGGAAAGATGACTAGGGCAAAGCACCCCTCGAAGACAATCATGACGACATCTCAACCCTTCAAGCTGTTACACATGGATTTGTTTGGCCCTACTCATTACTCTACCCTCACAACAACTGCTTGTCTCTATGGCTTCGTCATTGTTGATGACTACTCAAGATACACATGGGTGCACATAATTCTCTACAAGACTAAAGTGCAAGATGTCTTGAGACGCAACGCCAATCGAGCAATGAACAATTATGGCGTCAAGATCAAGCATATCAGAAGTGATAACGACACTGAATTCAAGAACACCGGACTTGATCTTTATCTGGATACCATGGAATCACTCATGAGTTCTCTGCTCCATACACACCTCAGCAAAATGGCATCGTGGGCGCAAGAACAGAAACCTCATTGAGATGGCTCGAACAATGCTCGACGAGTACAAGACACCAAGAAAGTTCGGCACAAGCCATTGATACAGACTTGTCACGTCATCAACCGTTTTTATATCCATAAGCTTCGAACAAAACATCCTATGAGCTCCTTCTTCGGCAAGAAGCCAAATGTCGCCTACTTGAGTATTTGGGGCTAAGTGCTGGATCAAGGATCCCCATCACAAGTCAAAATTTGAACCCAAAGCTCACGAAGGCTTCATGCTCGATTACGGAAAGGACTCACACTCTTACAGAGTCTTCAATCTCTATCTCTACAAAATCGTCGAAACTGTAGATGTGCGATTTGATGAAACCAATGGTTCACAAAGAGAGTTCCTGCCAAGCACACTAGACGAAGCTCAGCCCAGCGAATCTATCAAGCTGATGGGAACTGGTGAAATCATGCCTTCTGAAGCACAGCCTGAAGAGGAACTTATCATTTCTGCACCTAACCAACCTGAAGACAATGCTCAGCCTGAAGACAATCCTCCCAATGATGACAATGATCAGCATGAGCAAAGTCTTCGTCCAGTTCATCCTCGAGTTGCAAATGAAGTACAGATTGAGAAGATAATTGATAGCATCAATGCACCTGGTCCGCTTACTCGCTCAAGAGCAACACAGCTAGCAAATTTCTGTGGGCACTTTTCTTTTGTGTCAATATCAGAACCCAAGAAAGTTGTTGAAGCCTTTATGGAACCAGAATGGATACAAGCTATGCAAGAAGAACTTCAACAGTTCAAGCTAAATAATGTTTGGGAACTTGTCAAGCCTACGACCCTACAAAGCATAACATTATTGGCACCAAATGGATATATCGAAACAAGCAAGATGAGAATGGTCAAGTCGTCGGAAACAAAGCATGGCTTGTGGCTCAAGGATATACTCAAGTTGAAGGAATTGACTTCGATGAAACATTTTCTCCTGTAGCTAGGCTTGAAGCTATTCGCATACTACTAGCCTATGCTAATCACCACAACATCTTGCTCTATCAAATGGATGTGAAGAGTGCATTTCTCAACGGCAAGATTGAAGAAGAAGTATATGTTGCTCAACTACCTGGCTTTGAAGATCCAAAACATCCTGATATGGTGTACAAGCTAAATAAAGCACTTGTATGGCCTCAAACAAGCTCCTCGCTTTGGTATGATACGATCAAAGACTTCCTGAAGAGCAAAGGCTTCAAACCTGGATCCCTTGATCCCACACTCTTCACGAAGACATATGATGGTGAACTGTTTGTATGCCAAATATATGTGGATGACATTATCTTCGGCTGCACCAACCAGAAGTATAGTGATGAGTTTGGATACATGATGCAAGAACAATATCAGATGTCCATGATGGGAGAGCTCAAGTTCTTCCTTGGTCTTCAAATTAAATCGAAAAGGAATGGCATCTTTATATCTCAAGAAAAATACCTCCAAGATTGTTTGAAGAAGTTTGGAATGCAAGAATGCAAAGGATACACGACGCCAATGCCAGCCAAACACCATCTGGGTCCCGACGACAATGGTAAAGAGTTCGATCAAAAGGTATACCGCTCCATGATTGGTTCCTTACTTTACCTATGTGCATCTAGGCCAGATATTATGCTTAGTGTTTGCATGTGTGCTCGATTCCAAGCGGCACCAAAGGAATCACATCACTTAGCTGTGAAGCAAATTCTTGATATTTGGCTCACACCCCAACACTCGGATTATGGTATCCAAAGGGCTCAAAATTTGATTTGGTTGGATTTTGGATGCTGATTATCTGGTGACAAGGTGGATCGCAAGTCTACATCGGGCACATGTCACTTTACGGGGGACGATCACTCATCTGTTGGTCTTCAAAGAAGCGAACTATGTATCACTCTCAACTGCTGAATCTGAATACATTGCTCTTGGATCTTCTTGCTTAGCTTCTATGGATGAAGCAAACTCTCAAGGACTATGGCATCAATCTGAAACAAGTACCTCTCTTCTGCGACAACGAAAGCGCCATCAAGATTGCCAACAATCCAGTCCAGCACTTTCGAAGACAAAGCACATTGAAATTCATCATCATTTTCTCAGGGATCATGTCATGAAGAAAGATATTGACATCATTCACGTCAACACTGAAGAGCAACTGGAAAATATCTTCACAAAGCCCTTGGATGAGAAAAGGTTTTGCAAGTTACGGTGTGAGCTAAATATCTTGGAATCCTCAAATGTCATGTGATCAAGCACACATCCTAACACTTATGCATGTTGATGACTTAGATGTGCAACACACGAAGTAACGTATATCTTCAATCAATGAAGACTTACATTACGAGTGTGAATACATTAACGTGGAATTTGACTTCGGAGCGCCACGATAATTGTGCGCCGTGTGTCTGGGTCTAATACTTCCTATCTGGTGGGTAGCGCCACCACCAAATTTCTCTGTTTGAAGTGTTTCACTCATGGCGTTATTTCTTGAAGCTATTCGCATTTGATTTGTCTTCAACTTCAACCTATCTTCATGATTTTCTTCACTATGTTGATTTGGTTTATATATATTTCTGTCCTCTACAGCATTCACTTATAGCTATGTCTTCAAGTTGAATCTTTTGAACTAAGTGAATGTGATCGGACCCTAATCTCTCTATGCTTTCTATCTCAAACTCCATCTGTCCAAATCATATGCATTCTATTAAAAGCTGTCGAATGTCTTCTCTGCGTCCTTGTCGTGAAGACACGAGAGACAAACTTTAAGTCTGTTTTAAATGATTCATCCTTCTTGTTGAATTCGGGAAGCCGGAGCGACCATCCGACAAACCGGCGGGCGTGGGAGCGTGGGACAACTCGAGCATGTTGCATGCTTGCCACGTGCCCTCGGATGTGAACCGCCAGGCACTGCGTAATGCGCTGCGCCGCATTACCTCGTTATAAATACTTGTCCCTGCGGTAAAGAAAATCTTCTTCCACCTCTCCACCTCGTCAAAACCCTAGCGCCACCACTAGCTCTCGGCGACGCCCGGCGACAGGCGCTTAGCTGCGCGACTTCTCCGCGCCGTCCTCACGCCGGCCGCGAATATCTTCATCTCTGCCGCCGCCGTAGGTGTCCTCCGTCGCCAAGTTAGGGCACGGTGGATTGAACTGCTCGGCTTCCTTTCTTCCCATCTAGCAGTTCTTCGAGTGGTAAATATAACTCTATTTTTACCATCTTTTTGATCTTCAAGATTCATCCTACTTGCCAAAATTGGTTTCTGCCCATACTATGTTAGATCTATTCATGCGCATCTCGTCTTGCCTAGTATATTCACTTAAGCTTCACAACTAGTTAGATTCCTCACTTGTACTTATTCACGGATTAGTACAAATCGGAACCAACTCTCGGCGTATAAGTGAATGTCTTAGCATCATGAGGTCAATGTCTTCAAACTGATTTATCTTCAAAATCTTACGAGAATGCATATGACCTCTTCCCTTCCTCGCATCTCTAATCTTGTCACAGGTACATGTCCGTGGGAGAATCCTTGGTTCTCATAGTCTGCATTTGTTTGCAGAATTCTTACATCATCAAACTAACTCTCCGAAGCCGGTTCTGTCATCCAGCAAGCGCAAGCCTTTGAAGCCTTTGAGCGTGAAGCCATTCAGTTTGAAGCTCATGGCTGCAGATAAATCAGTCAGGAAGGGCGGCAGATAGCGTCGTGAGGGAACCTCAAAAGATCTGCCTGATGACCTCGCAGAGATGTACAAGACAGATCCCGAAGAGACTTACAATCAGCACAAGACGCGAATCCAATGGATTCGACGATATTGGGCTGAACAGTGGTTCAAGTACAATTTCGTCACATAGGAATATGCCGAGAAGAATGCTATCAGAATCCCTTGGGGTGATATTCTCTTTCAAGGCCTTCCACCCAAGAACATGGCTGAAGCTATTGCACAAGGTTTCTATCCTTGTATGGTCCATGGACCTCAGCCTGAGAATGCCGACCCAACGTCTTTGCTCGGTATCGTGATGATAATCTCTTCAAGCGCAACTTCCAAAGACGCAAAGGCTTACGCAAGGAAAACAAGAAGTCATTGGGATTAGACTTCAACCTGGTCCCTCTGCTCCCCGTCTTGGCGGCTCACGTGATCTTGAACCCAATGTCATTGGTCCCTTTTCAAACCTTGATGGCCTCATCACTTACATCTTGGTCCAAGGTGCCAAAGTGGATCACTCGATGGCGATGCTGATTCGATGAAGCCCAGCTCCAGCTCCTGCTCCTGCTCCAAAGCCGCAAGCTTAAGAAAGTCAAGGCTCCAAAGTCAGCTGCTCCTCCAAAAGCTTCACGTGTGAAGCCAGCAGCTCTTGCACCTCCACGAAGCGATTGCACACTGAAGATCAATCCGTATCTCCAAGAAGGCGGAGAAGAAAAGAAAATTGTCAAGAACACTAAATCGACACTGACCCTGCTGCCATTCTGCGTGAAGAGCACATTGATCATCAAGTGATGGCGATCTTGCGAGATGATGCTCTTGAGCAACTTATCAAGAGCAAAGAAGAAGCAAAATCTTCAACAACTTGCCTCTCTTTGATGTGGCAATCATCCATCACTTCATTGATGAGTGGTTTGATACCCCAAACATCAGCTTTGAAGATCTGCAACTTCCAATTGGCCTCAGCGTCTCTTTTAATGGAGCCATTGCTTCTGAGCTAGCTCTAGCTCAACGCATTGTTGAACTGAAGCACAAGATTGACTATGAGAAGGCTCAGTTCAAGAAGCATATGGCTGCACTCAGCGTGCAAGACGTCAAAAACTTCAAGGTCATGCTGCACGACCTCAAAGAAACCTTTGTCAAGAAGCGTGAAGAAGCGGAGGCTCTCGTGGCGCATGAAGGCTCTGGTGACAAGTGTGTGCTTGCCTACAATGAAATTTGAGAAGCGCAAGGCTCTTGGCCGTCTGGCATTGACCCTGAATGGCTGCCAAGAAGAAGAAGTCTTCAATGACCAAGCTGCACCTTCAAGGCAGGAAGAACCCGCATAGTCTTCCCAGCAGCATGGCTCTCAAGCCAAAGGTCGATCAACCGCTTCGAGCGAGAAGAAGGCGAGGGCTGCCGAGGCTGAAGCGAAAAAGGAAAAATCCTGGCGCCTCGATGCTGCTCCTCCAAGAAGAAGCTTAAGACCAAGAAGAATCGGGCTGCTCCCACAGGCCCTTGGTTGTTGAACCCATTTACGTGGTTCGTTCAGCGTCTGCAACCCAAGAACTTCCATGACTGTTCATGAGCACCTTCCACAGAGGCTCCTCAAGTGAAGAGATTCAGCAAGCTGATCCCATCATTGCTGAAGACATTAGTCACCATGACAATGTTGAAGATGATGAAGTTCTTCCTCAAATCTAGTACAATGTGGTACCATCGCCTGTTCATACGAACAGCGAACTCATCAGCATTGGTCGTCCTCTGATGCCAATTGCTCAGGATGCTTCATGGGCTGATCGCCCGCAACAACAAGTCACTCCCCAACAACAACAGCAAGAAGAAGAGGAAGACTTTGAGGCCCAGACAACCCCATCTCCAAAGGCGTCGCCAGACATTTGTGAGCTTCGCCAAAGGTCAAAGGCCTCAATAACCTCTTCGGCGTTCGAAGGAGAAGTGCACCACCAACTGTTGCACGTCAAGTGTTTTCGAAGCCACTCCAGCTGTGAATGTCTCTGATCCGAAGCCAAAGCTGCTGAAGACAATCCGGCTACATCAGCCAAAGACACCCAAGAAGAAGAAGAACGTGTCCCTACACCCCGATGGTGAAGAAGTTATCCCGATATCAGCGTGCGGTGCCCGACCCTCCGGCTCCTCAAGTGGAGGTTGAAAACATTGAGGCTGCCACCTCCAACACCAATGAAGCCAATGATGTGGTCATGTCTGAAGCAAATGTGGAGCCTGCACCTACCGCTCCTGAAGCCAATGAGGCAACTGCTCCCGAAGCATCTGCTGAGCAGCACGAAGCCTCGATTGTTGCCCTTGCTCAGTTCCGCCACCAAGGCCCTACACAATTGAGCAAGCATACAACTATGGCGAGCTAGTCACAGTAAGATGGCCCATTCTGGTCCCTCCGCCTCATGCCTCTGTTCCTCAGTTCGACTATCATATTGAGCATAGGCCTCAGGTCCGAAGCCGAAGCCAAGACTGCCAAGGTTTCGAGCACGCCACCTCAACAGGTTCTTTCAATGCAAATGGCTTCAAAGCCCACAATACTTTGTTTGACAGTGCAAAGAACCCCTACACAAGGCCAAGGATATCATCTGACCATTTCTGGAGCTATCAGCAAAGAAGCTATTACTCATGTGTTCTGTATGATCAAGGCCACATTTTCCCTCATATGCGCCTCGACACTGAAGCCATTGCCGGACTGCCGTGCTTAGAAGTAGCACTTGATTGCTTTCATGATGCAGGTCTGCTTGGTTTCATTACAGACAAACAACACTGGAATGAAGAATTAGTGCTTCAATTCTATTCTACCCTCCACATCCGCGGCTACAATAGAGATACGAAGACATGGGTTCTCGAGTGGATGACAGGAAATGTTCATCATGAAGCCAAAGCTCTTGACATCATTGAGCTCACAGTCCTACCCACTCCCGGAGAGCTGTTTGAACCTGGATGTCAACTCCACCGCGATGCATTGGAGAGCATATTTCATAAGCCAGAACCCGACATGAGTCAGATGCTGAGCATGATGAAGCCACTGCCACAAGACGCTGATTACCCTCAGCACTTCTTTGTTGATGACCTTGAATATCTGCCTCGTACAATATATCACATCATCAGGCGAACTCTATGGCCTATCAAAGGGCATTCATCGTCTGCAAAACTAGAAGGAGCAATGAAGACATTGGTCTTTTATATCCTCAATGGCATCAGCTTCAACACGCAAGAATTCTTCATCCGACAACTGGCTGCGTCTGGATCTGATCTATTTGGTCTGAAGTTCTATGCTCCATGGGTCATGCGCCTCATCAAGATGCACTCTGCTATCAACTATCAACCCTCTGATCACAATCATCTGATATTTCTACGAGAGGTTGATATATACATTGAAGCCATATACCCCGAGCCCCCAAAACGCCACTAAGTCTTGAATGCAGATCACCACAGCTTCTCTCAACCCATGGAAGGCGTCCAAGCGGTATCTCGTGTCTATCCTCGGCTGGGAACACACGTCGCCTCATCGTCTTGCGCGGATGAAGCCACTTGAGCACAATTGGCCAAAGGCCTCGGAAGCGCTCTCGAGTCCTCAATGATCGAGAACTTCTTATGGCGCTGCATCAAAAGCAAGATAAGCATCACTCCTGGCTCAAGTGTCAAATGCAAAGCCTCTTGGTGGATGTCAATCACATTCGAAACCTTGCCACCAAGAATGCTTTTGTCACTCACGAGACTGTCGGCGATCATGGAAGAGTTTGACCCTGCTCGATCTTTGAAGCAGATCTTCAAGGCGATGGCTTCACCGAGCGCTTCAAGTTTGACTCCACTCCTCCACGGAATGCAGTCCTCGACAAACTCCATAACTTGAAGACTCGACTATTCTTCCTTCGTGGCAACTGTCAATGCGAGTGATCGATGATGAAGCCGATGCTACTTCACCGCCCCTACTTCGCACGAATCGACCTTTGCACCAAGCTCGTCTGCACCACCAACCAACAACGACAACCCTGCTACATCATCTACTTCGGAAGAGGACGAGTAGATGCTCTATGTCTTCAAACCTTTTTGGTCCTTAGTGACAAAAGGGGGAGAAGCATATGAGTTTGATAGTCTTCAAGCGGGTTCATAAGGGCGGTTGCATTATATTTTGCCTAGTGTTTACAACTCTCGCTTTTGATACATTTGGTTCTTTGAGTTGTAACACTTAAACTCGATGGTCGTCTGCTACTTATTTGCTTTACTCTGGTGCGATGATAAATTCCGCATGTGCGACGATAACTTCCGCACTTTGATCATTCTGCAGACGTCCATTTTTCATTATGCATGTCATTCTCTTAGCTATATCATTTCATGCATGATGAATTATCTTCATAAGTTGAAGAGGATCTCCACAAGTACAACCTGCCATGTGCATTTGCATTCCAAAATCAAACTACTTATATGCACATCTTGAGGGAGCCTTTGCCACTTATGAAGACAATTCCTATCCTTTACAATTTCACATATTTTATCCCGTTCAAAACTTCAACGGTTTGTCATCAATCACCAAAAAGGGGAGATTGTAAGTGCATCTAGTGCCACCCCTAGTTGGTTTTGGAGTATTAACGACAAATGTGGTTGAGGACTAATGCATTTGTGAGAATTGCAGGATAACGCAGTAGTGTCCCTCATTGATTCGGTTTACCTACGGAGATGACCCTAAAAATGTATGAAGACATTGGCGACAATGGTGGTATGTGAAGATATTCACATTGAAGACTATGACATGAGAAGACATTGAGTGAAGACTATGGGCCTTGAAAGGCGTGTCGTTTCGTTGTTTCCTTTTCTTCTTTGTTGAGTCGTAGGAACCACCGTCTTTGTTAAGTGGGGTCCAAGTGATCATAGTCGAATGAATGGTAGTGATGCTCAACCCAAATCCTATGTCTTGACGAAGACAATGAAAGCAAAACTTATCCAGAGCTGGATGAGTCGACTTTGCTTGTAGCCCAAGTAAAGTTGCCGTGTGTGTTTGAAATCGACCGTTGGAACACGTGTCGGTTCCTTAGTGACCAGGGTCATTTCGGACATATCAGGTCGGGTTGCCTATTGGCTATAAATAGCCCACCCCTACACCATAAATTGGTGGCTGCTCGAGTTAGTGCACGGCTTTTGTCGTTTGAGCAACCCACCTCGAAGCCTTTGAGAGAGAAATCCTTGCGAGGACAAAGCCCAAACACCCAGAGCCAAAGAGTGTTAGGCATCATTTGAAGTTTTCTTGTCTGTGTGACACGAAGACTTATTACACTTGAGGACTGTGAATCCTCCGGCCCGGTTAGGCATCGCGTTTTGAGCATCCAAGAGTCATTGTGGATTGCCGGTGAGCGCAGATCTGTGAAGGTTGGAAGTCTACCTTGAAGACTTACGAGTGATTGGGCGAGGACTGTGTGTCCTTAGCTCAAGGGAATAAGGTGAAGGCGCTGTCTTCTCGAGTTGAATCTCAGCCTCCCTAACGGATGTACAGTTGTCACACAGAATCTAGAACTGGTCCAACAAATCTGTGTCTTCAACAAGTGACCGGTTCTATCCTTCCTCCTTTACCTTGAGTTTGTCTTCGTGAAGTCATTACTTATATGCCTTATCTGTTTGACTTCATTGCTTGACTACTATCGTTGTTTGGCTTCATACTATCTTCCATTCTGATCCTACTACCAAGCTGCTATTAGTCTTGTACTTTCACGTTATTGCTTACTAGACTATGGTTTGCTTGTTGTAGTTTATCTTCCGCTGCATATCAATTAGGTCATTTGTATTGTTTGTCTTCGAAACATCCGTGTTTTGAGGACTTTCCTAAAAATTGCCTATTCACCCCCCTCTAGTCGATAACTAGCACTTTCAGGCGGGTCCCAGCAGTCAGGGGGTGAATCGTTTTTTTTTCGGACGCACTTGCTTTTGTGCGAAGATGTAGCTGGTGGGTCCCAGCAGACAGGGGGAAACGTTTTTTTCGCGAAATACAGTGGCCCGTCCAGTGGGTCCCCGCTGTCAGGTGGATGAATAATTATTTTGCGCGTAATAAGGAGGCACTTCCTTGCTGCGGCCGTGGACCCACTGTCGGCCTCTCCACGTCTGATCCATGTCCGATGGAAGCCATTCCTTGACCACCTTGACCACGCCACGCCAAGAGCACCGAGGCGGTGGGCGATGGCGAGCCTAGGAAGGGGCAGACGCGAGCCGGGAAGACGCGGCAGTGGATGCCCACGTGTAGAGGTATGAGGTTCACTTTCGTTTACTGCGATGCGAGGCTGCCGTCGCCCCGAGAATAACGAGGGTGTGGGTGCGTAGAGGATGGCACTGGCCAGCGGTGGGAGTAGTAAGGCGGTGAGGCCTCACGGCATCACAGCCGTCCATGGGCGGCAGGAAGCAAAGCGGCACGACCGCGCTGCTTTGGGCGGCTAGAGCAAGAAGACCGAGAGGTTGAAGAAGCACTACTGACCGTTGGATGGACATCGTCAGTCCTTTGGAGCTAGAATCGTTCATATATTGACTAAAGTTGACAAAGGCCTCCGTCCCCATCAACTTAGTAGGCCCACAAGTCAGCCTCCCACCAAGGTTGGTCCTAGCTAGCAGGGGGTATTCATTTTTTGTGCGTAATAAGGAGGCACTTCCGGTGGGTCGAGTGACAATGAGAAACGTTTTTTCGCGAAATACGGTGGCCCAACCTGTATGTCCCAGCTGTCAGGGGGAAACGTTTTTTTCGTGAAATACTGGTGGCCCTTCCAGTGGGTCCCAGCTGTCAGGTGGAGGAATAATTATTTTCCGCGTAATAAGGAGGCACTTCCTTGCGGCTGCCGTGGACCCAGCTGTCAGCCTCTCCACATACAGTACTCTTCCGATGGAAGTTGGTCGTTGACCACATTGACCACGCCGCGCTGAGAGCACCACGGCGGTGGACGACGGCGAGGCCTAGGAAGGGGACGACGCGGAGCCGGGGAAGACGCGGCAGTGGAAGCCCACGCGGAGAGGAGTGCGAGGGTTCACCATTTCGGCTGCGGTGTGAGGCTGCCGTCGCCACAGAATAACAGGGGGTGTGGGTGAGTAGAAGGATACCCTGGCCAGCGGTGGGTGTAGTAGGGGGCGCTGAGGCCTGCGCGGCAGCACAGCCGGCCACCGGAGGTGGGAGCAGGCGGTCCTGCCGGCGCTGCTTTGGCGGCTGGAGCAAGAAGATCAGAGATTGAAGAAACACGACGGCCGTTGGATTGACATCCAACGGTTACGTCTGCTAGAATCGTTTGTTGACGTAGTATATAATAACTAAAAAAAATCTTGCATACACGTCAACTAAACAGGCCCACAAGTCAGACCACTCCCTCTTTTTTAATAATTTATATATAGCTCATGGCAACTTCTTATGCAATTTATTGCAGTCGTTTTTTTTGGTTGGCCAGGGCCAATTTTGCATATTTCTGTGGGTACCAAACTATTTTTAATACCGAAATGTCGAGCCAGATTTAAAGTACTTTGAAGATATATTTGAATTAGGTTAATGCCCAGTGAAATAGGAATCTGAAAATAAGTAGGCCTTGATTGGGTATTCTTCAGAAAAAATAAACTGGGCTCATTTTCACAAAGAAAAAATAGCTGGGTTGGTCACATGGTGAACATAAAATATAAGCCTGGGCTAGGCGGGCCTGAGCCAGTTCAAACCCTGCTCCGTCTCAACAATACCAAACAAAAAAATACTGCTCGAGTAGCTCGTCCCGGTGTCGGCCGATCTTGTGCTGTTCTCTTGTCTATTGACTATATCGCTCACAATGTCGTGGGTCCGAGATGTCGAGGAAAACACTAGGAGGAAGCATTTTATTTTTCCATACTGTTGGCGTGGTGGCCCCTCTTGTCATCCTCTCCACGTATTTCCGCCAATTCCTGTTGTTTGTTGACCATGTTGACAACGCGAGAGGGCGGCGCCACAGCGAAGCGCATCAAAGCGGGAGGGCGTCGGCGTTAACGATTTAGGAGGCGGTGGGGCGGCGATCGTCTTGTTGGCGCAGCCGACCGTGGGGCGGAGGCAGCCCACTGGCGCTGGTTTGATTTTGGCGGCTAGAGGAAGACAGGACTGGAGAAACATGACAGACTGTAAAGGAGCAGGAGTACTTAACAACCTTAACTGAAACCAGTAGGGACACTTAACAACCAAAGCTGAAAGCAGTATGAGTACTTATACAGGTTCAATCGTACAAAGCACGCCTCGAACAGTGCTACTTTGCCTACAGTTAACCAAGGGTGAGGCCGCCAAAGGCCCAAGCGCCACCCCGTGCATCCACAACCTTCTGAAAGCGGCTTCATCTCGCAACGTGGTCAATAAACAGAATATTCGCTTTAGAGCCATGGAAAAGCATGAACCTAATCTTCTGTCCTATTCTCCAAGATGGACGGGCCTTCATTATCTGAGGCCACCCACGAATAAGTATCTTTTCACCTCCAAGGGGAATTGAGTAGGTCGACATAAACATCATGTTGTGACCAAGCGCAAGTCTGACCCGACCATGGTCAGGCATCTGTATAGGAACAATAGAACTTGGCAGTTCTGTTTCAAGAAGATCACAATCAGAAACTGTGTATAAGCAATAGTTTATGAACAACATATATAACGAAAAACAGCTCGTACCATAAGTTTCTCGACACAGTTGGACCTGTTCAACGAGTGCGATGTGGCACACATATCCCACGTGGCCTTCCACCATTGAAACGCCCCACAAGGACCTCAAGGCGATCAATAAAGTGTAGGAACTTGTGGATGTCGATCCATCAACTTGATTGCCATTAGTAACAGCCGAGTTATTAAAAGTAACAAGCGAAAGCAGACTACTTAACTCTGAAAAAACCTACACGCCACCAATTATAAGAAAATATTAGTTAGAAGTAGCATCTTAGTGAGAGATTCGTTGCTACTTCTAAAGTTAAATTGTGATTAGTTAGACAGAATAGGTGGATTAAGATGTAATCGAGGCAACAAGCAAGAACCAGATACAAAACTAACATGGATGAACAATTGGAGCGACGTCGGGTGGAAGATCGCGGTGAAGATGAGAGCAGGTTCTGCTATTTCCATCAACATTCGTGCGCCAACTTTCAGTCCGTAACACTTGAGAAAGTTTATCCAAGTTCGGCCAGAAAAAAGCAGCGATCTTCTTAGTTCATGAACCCAAGTCGGAAGTAATATCCATGGCTTGTCTTCACTGTTACCATTAAACTAGTGTATTCAGTTATGGCAAGGTAGAGCATCTTGAGTACATGTGTTCTAGCAGAGCAAATAATACATTGCAGGAAAAATAATATGACAACACAGCATGTTCAAAAAACCCCCACCCTCCCGGATAGAGAAGAGGATTCTAGGAACATACTGTGCGCGTTTCAAAATGTTGTGGTAGGATGAGAAGGAACAAGTGTGGCGTCTCGCCGAGGGCGCAGAAATCTGTAGGGTACTCGCACTTTGGGCACTTCAACTGAAACACACTAGATTCAGTATGAAGAAAAATGCATCAGCATGGCGGCTGCCATCCTAGGATTACCTGCGACCAAGGGACTTGGATTTATCGAGGATGGATGAAGAATTGTACTGGTTCTCCATGAGAAAACCCTATGCAATCGCCGAAGCGGGGTTTTCTCTGAACAAGCGACGAGGAGAAGGGATTCAGGCCAGTGAAATATTGCCGCTTCGTCCGTCTAGCTTATGCTAAAGCTGGAAAGGGGTTGTGATTTGACGGCTCATTGGGCATTCTTTAGCGCTTCGACCGGGGTGTGTCTACCTGAAGTTGTGCACTCTAATTTGTGCATATGGCACATGGACCCCGTTGCCTGTTGCCCCACATATCAGCGGAAGGAAGTAGAAAGACAGGAGTAACTAGTTACACATAAATATATATTTCGACAGAGAGATACTCCCTCTGTAAAGAAATATACAATTTTTTTATATCACAGGCTCACCTTGCCGAGAAATATACTCCCTCTGCAACGCACGGGCATTATGGGCATTCAGCTTTTTTTATGGGGGTTTAGCTGAGAATATAATGCTCAGATTTTTTATTTTTTTTACTCAGATAGGCCGGCCCTGCATGTTTGGGGGCCCATGTGTTCTACCTCAGCGCTTTTCATATTGCAAGTGATCGGTACTGCGCTGGTTTTAGATGCTGTCACAAGGCGAATACACAAAATTGAATAAAGCACGGCAGATGTTGGAATGAAATCGAACGACAGTTCCTAACCAACAATCAGAGTTGCAATTCTATCAACGATATACCATGTGATAAATAATACTGTCGTACTACTTATACACACATGACACTTGTTTCACCATGCGAGATTATTACATCAAAATCTCTCGGAGGATAGATCAGTTCGGCAGTTGCATGCTGCTACTGAAGAATTTCAAAGTTGATTTGGACCAGCTCTCCTTGCCGAGAAAGTTCGATTTCGACATCATCCCCTACCGCAAGATATGATTTAGATTTGAACCTTGACCATCCTTTAGCATCAATCATCATGCGACCATCCTTTGTACTTACGGTATATTGAGCAGGTTCATTCACACCAAGGCTGCGCATGGTAAGAGAAACTTGGCCGCGGTCGCCCGGATAGTTGAACGACTCCCTCGTTGCTCTAGGAATTCTCTGTTTGCAAACAAGAAGACATACCCAAACAGTTAGATCAACACAGTGAATCATGTGAAACAACATGGAAAGAAAAAAGAACGAAGCACTTGGGCGGCCAATGCTTACCAAGAAGGTGGACATGTCGGTTTGTGTAAGGACTTTGGTATATGAAGTGTGAACTGCAGCCCAGTCTGTTGCCGGTGCAACTGCCCGGGCCGGACCAAATGCAAGTGCAAGTGTTGGTGCAGGTGCCGAAGCCGCTGCTTCTGCCGGAGATGGTGCTCCTTGTAGAGCTAGTGCCGGTGTCGAAGCCCGATCCTCCGGTAGATCAGACTGATCCGCTAACGCGGTCGGTGCCCAATCCTCACCGGATCGGTGATCGAGTGCCGCTATCGGTGCTAGAGCAATCGCCGTGCTCGATCTATGCGAGACAAATGCGATCGTGTCTGGTCTGCTATGATCAGCTTTCTAACTTGACTAGGATCCGTGACCGTGATCCAGTTTTTTCTTCATTTCTTTTAAACGCGAGAAGGACTAATTGTGGCGTTTTTGTTAAACTAGACTGCAGTTCATCATAGGGATTCAGCTTGTACTCAGACAACAGACTGATCCAATTTTTTCCAGTAATATAAGTGATGGACAGTGCCTTCGTTACTGACACGACATAAGAAGTGAAACCTGCAAAAATAGCCATCGTAGAGCAAACCAAACGGTTTATTCTGTGATGAATGTCACATGGCAAAACCTGCATCGTAAAATTGCAGGAAAAGAAAGAAAACATGACATTAAATCAATAAGATTTAGACAGTAAATCAATAAGATTTACTTGATGTGACACGAGTGAATCCTTACCAGGAAATCACTATGTTGAAGTACTAAACAGAAGATTGATCGTCCAACTACGCGTGGCATGCAGGGGCCCTGCCTACTACCACAAGCAGGACAGTCCAAAGGTCGTGACAAATCGTATGTACCGAACATCCATGGGACTGGAAATCCTGGTGGGTGCGATAAACCCTGCAATGCATAAAGATATTGGAGTGTAACTGTCGTGGTTTTGTCACGGCAGATGTCCTCATGAAAGGACTTAGTCGTGGAGCCATTGCTACGGGTTAGCTTAAAGGGGTTAAAGCGGACACAAGGACGCAAGAGAGTTTATACTAGTTCGGCCCCTTCGATGAAGGTAAAAGCCTACGTCTAGTTGTGATGGAATTGATGGGGTTTCGATGACTAGGAGCAAACAAGCTTCGCCTAAGTCTCGAGTTGTTGTCTGTTGTCCTGAATCGCTGCCGGGTCGTCCCCTTATATACATGGGTGACGCCCGTCGGTTTACAGAGACCCGAGACCGGCTCACAGACGTGTCCGGTTCGGTCTCTAGTATTTCTAACTTACAACACAAGTTACATACTAATGCCGCCTCACGGCTACAAGCCTTAGACCGGTTCTGGGCCTTAGGCCCTTACAGAATATCCTCATTGGCTTCAAGCATACTTGACTACTGATGAAGTTAACCCGGCCTCTCCTGGCCGGTTTACGCCCAGTAGTAATATCCCCAAAATTAGACCCAGATTGATTTGAACAGGTTCATGTCAATCCTTAGTACAAAACTTCATTCTTCAGCATCTTCTTTCTTGAACCGACGTGATGTCATCTTCTCATATTGTGGTGAACCGGCTTGACGTCATCTGTCATAGGGGATTATATCTAACATCTTTTCATTCCCACAACAATCGAGGCGACAACTCTGCTTCCAAACTTGCGGCTCCTTGATTTTCGCGCCTGACACACATATCTCTTGCCTTTATAAATAGACCGAAGGGTCATTTCCTTTTGTTCCCCCTTCGTGACCCTCTACTTCGTCTTCGTCGCACTGCCCAGCTTCGGAGCTCCGCCGCTGCCGTCAACCTCTGCACCAGCCTTGGCCGCTGCATCACCCTGAATGTACCAGAGCATCGCGGCGACCTTCCGCTTCTTCCTCCGCTCCGGTAAATCTTCTATCCTTTCACCATAGATCTGTTCTTAGGGTTTCCATGTTCTTCGGTGTTCATAGCTTGTTTCTTGCTCATATGATAACTGTCAGTTAAGTCTGTGAATCCTTGTTCTGCGTAGCGATAGTTTTTTAGCATCCGCTGTCACCTGCGCATCTCAAGGTCTTAGATCTCCCTGCGTCTTTGCTCGTGGATTCAGTACCGCTCCGTTTTATACCTTGAATATTTATTTCTTTTCTGAATATGCTCCAGATCCGAAACTGTAACAAGTTTTCGTGAAACCTGTTTTCGCACATCCACACTTGATTCATCCATGTTTTAGACCAGGCGGTTTAACTTTGTAGAGAAATTGACAACTCAGCATATACCATTGGTCCCCTTGTTGAACCGCCAAGGTTTTTCCGGTTTATGTATTGCCATCTTGCAGAACTCCGGTTTATAAGAAACTTCTTCCGGTTTAACACTAAATGTATCAATCTATAGCCTTCCAACATATTCTTGAACCAGTATTACTGCCTTGCAGATTGCATCATGGCCAAGCAAGTGTATGAGTGCAACTGGGTTCCTTCTCGAGTAACTAAAACTCAACTGGATAACTTAGTCCGCACCGGCGCTTTAGGCAAAAAAGATGAAATTCACTGGAGGGTCCCTGGCCCGGAAAGTTCTCCAGAACCCAAGGATGGAGAAGTTGTTGTTTTTGCTGACCACTTAGCCCGGGGCTTCAGTCCGCCCGGTTCAAAGTTTTATCGGGATGTCTTGGCTAGCTTCCAACTGCGTCCACAAGACATTGGCCCCAACTCCATAACCAATATCTGTCATTTTCAAGTGCTCTGTGAGGTGTTCTTTCAAGAGGAGCCCACAGTTGAATTGTTCAGAGATTGCTTCCATCTAAACCACTGCACTGAGTTTTCTGACGGTCCCAACACTGAGTTGGGTGGTGTGGCGATCCAGAAGCGGAAAGAGGTCACTTACCCTCACGCCAAACTGCACAGCCATCCAAAAGAGTGGAATTCAACATGGTTTTACTGCAAAGATACCTCCCCTGAGGGAGAAAATCCCTTACCGGGTTACCGTCCGGGCGGCTAAGCAACACATCCCTCCCTCACAGATTGACTGCTAAGGAGAGGCATAAATATGCCCTCAACTATCAAGCTCCGGGCCTTCATGGCCAGCGGGTTGTGAGAATCGACCTTACTTGTTGCTGGATATCTTGGAGTATACTGCCCCTCAGCCCGCACTCCGGTTTGATGTGCAAATACACAGAAGATGTGAAAGACCCTCTATGGCATATTGAGATCCAGCTGACAGACGATGAGGTCACTGAGGCTGTTAAGAGGATGTTGAACGAACCGGAAGCTGCTTGCGCCCAAACCGGCCTGGCTCCCTTCTCTGCCATTAATAAAACGCCAGCCGTAAGACTCATATCTTATACCTTTACAAAATCTGACTATGTTCAAATACTCTTTGTTGATGTTAACATCTTTCAAACAGGGCGATGATCCGTTTTGGATCGGGAAGACTCCATAAGAGAAACCGGTGGCAATAACCCGGCCCAAGACCAAAGTTGTGAAGAAACCAGCAAATAGAAAGAAAACCACTGCCTCCTCCGATCCACCAGCTGACGATGATGTGGGTAATCCGGACCTTGTGGTAGAACTTGACTCACTTGGTCTATTTTTTACACACCTTATTGATCATGATTATTGCCAGGATGATGCTGAAGCTAGTCATGCTGATTTTGTAGAGGTAATCGCTCTTTCTTCCGATTCAAACCCTTTACCTTCAGTAAAAATCCGTCGGGCAAACCGGAAAGTTAAATTTTCTCATCCTCTTGCTTACTTGGATCAAAACTTTCTTATGAAGACACAACAGCATGAAGCTCGTCACGCAACCCGGCACAGCGGCCAGGTAGTCACCTCCACCAGTTTACCGAACATTCCGGTTCGGAAACGCCGTTCAGAGGTCTCTAACTGTTTCGTCAATGCTTATCCTAAAGCGGGCTGCTTTCGTCAACCTCTTAATCCATCTGACTCCGATTATCAGGTGACTTCTCATTCCTCCTCTGGCGAGTCGACAGGCACCCAACTCCCACCCCTCAAGACAGTGCTTGGGTCAGCCATATTTCTGATAATGCTGTTTAATATACCACTTTCAATGCTCATTGGACTGATCCATCTTTTCTCTTTCAGGGCCAAGCCTAGGCCAAGCAAGAAAGCTCTCCTGGACAAAGCAGCAGAGGGGCGATGTTCTGAACCGACCAATATACCCAATCTCAAAGAACACAACCCGGATGATGTCTTTGAACAATCCACCACCGCAAGATCATGACATTACCGTTGAAGAAGCATATGTTGATGCCACAGGCCCTTCAAATCAATCCACAAGTCCTGCTCAAACCGACAAGATAGCAAGTCCACCCAAGCAGACGGATAAACCGGTGACCCCAGTGCGAACCGGCGAAGCCAAGGATGACGATGTTGTGATTCTGGCTTTGGCCATTCTGAGCGAGTAATCCACATCGCCTTGTCCAAGCATACTACCAAGGATGAATTCACTGCGTTTGGTAAAGGCAAGTGGAATGCCGATTTGGCAACTTACGCCGCTTTGAATCCACAAGATCTTCATTCCGGTTATCTGAACCGGTTATATACTAGCCGTGACTATGAAGCCGGCCAGGTGAATATGATGAAGGACAAATATGAGGTAAACTCCATATCACTTTCTGCTTGTATATTGCAAACTGTCATCTCTGATAGCCCCCAAGTGACGGTTTGAAGATATCAACTTAAACGAGACTTCCACATATAATCCTTAACACATCTGTACTTTTGGAAAGTAGCCCCCAAGGGCCGGTTCAACTTAATGTAGTTAAACCGGGACTTGTATAACATAAGAATTCCAACATTACTCAAAGACAAAGTAAATAGGCATTAGCCCCCAAGTGCCAAGTTGAATACTTGTATTGAGCTTGGGACTTTATATAGAATCTGTAGGATGAAAAGCAAATGTGCATTAGCCCCCAAGTACCAAGGTCATAACTTGTTATGGGGTTGGTACTTCAACTCTTCATCTTAATCCTTATCATATGATTATCTGTATGTAGGCTGATGTGAACAAGAAAGAGAGTCAAATCGCTGATCTTCAAGAAAACCTGAAATCCCAACAAGCTGAAACCTCCAAGGCAAAAACTGAATTAACCAGCGCTTTAAGCGTCATGGAAAAGCTTAAGGAGGGCTTCAACAAGGAACGGGCGGATTGGGCCACTGAAAAGGCCGCTTTAACTCAACAGGCAGAAAATGCTGAAGCTGCCCTTAAACCGGTGGTGGATGAACTGTCCAGTGTAAAGCGGCAAGTGCATGCCATGACCGCCGCCGTTTTTTGTAAGCCTTTTTTGATTTCTGACATAATGAAGCTTTCTCATGTAATTGCCGGTTTAATAACTCTTTGAATGATATAGGGACACGTATTGTCCACTTGGGATCAGATGTACGGAAGAAACTGAAAGCCTCTTACACCTTGATAGAGCAACTCTATACTGGTGCGCAGCGGATCATCAGCACTGCTTCTCATTATAACCCGACACCGACCTTGATCCAGGGCACCCTTAAAAGTTTGTCAATGCTTCCTGCCCGGTTTGAAGAATTAAAGAAATCTGCTGCTAGAACCGGTGCCATAAACGCCTTAATCCGGGCCAAAGCGTGGGTGACAGACTTCGATCCCGTTGAAGCGGCCCAAGGCTTCCCAAGTTTGAAGGAAGACGGGATGGAATTCAGCGAAGAAGATCTTCGAGCTATAAACCGGGAAGTGCGCCCTTTGGCTTGTCAGCTTGTTGAAGAGGCAAATCTGTCTCACTATCAGGCCCAATATGATGGAGAAAATAAACGAGTGTCTGCACCGATTCCTGAAGCGGAGAACCTTATACCGCCAATCCGTAAGCATACTTACGCTCCTGATATTGAACCGTCCTTGCTGATCAATGATGAAGCTGTATTCCAAGCATTAATGGGAATCAACTGGACGACTGTTGATTTCCAGCCACTGGGTAGGGAATCAGAAGTTGAAGCGGCGCAGGATGACCCGCAACCATCAGGCCAAGCTGGCAATCAAGTATAAACCGGAGGCCGGTTTACATTACTGCTTCCTTTTGTTATGCCAAAAACAATTATCCCATCTGGGCACTGCGTCGCCTTGTAATAGACTAGCTTCCACACTTTGTGTTGATATGCCTTCGTGCATATTTATTGCAACTTATGTTTTTGTTGAATCATCAACCTTAAACTGTTATCTGCAGCAAAAAGCTTAAAACACCATTGTGGTTGTAACACTAGGCGGGTCATCATATCCATGTGTATGAAACTAAAGATAATACTTTAGATTAAACATATGATAAAATATAGGAATATATGATACCTGCCATCATAGGGCATGAAGTTGGCTATGCCAATCTTGAAGCGGAGTTGTAAGAAACCCGCTCTGTTGAAGGAGAAAACAGCTCCTGTGTATATAGGATCAGTTTACCAGATAAACTGTTCCGGGTTAAGATGAACACCGGTGTTACTCCATAATAGGATGTTTATCAAAAATCAAACCGGGCAAAATTGTCTCCGGATGAAAAACAAACCATATCTCGTCAAGTGACAGTCGAATCGTTTAACATTTGTCGGTTTAAGAACACAACAAGAGAAATATGCAAAAAGACAAACAAATTGCAAGGAAAGGCAAAGACAAAATCTTTTGCGGAAAGAGGCTGCTTGAGCCGATCAAGTGGCATTACCATGGTCGAACACGACCAAGCCCCCAATAGGCGTAGCTATGGTTCATGTTAGCCAGGTCCCCAAATGATGCAAAGTGGCATTCGCCGATCAAGAGGTGTAGCAATGGTTGGGTTCACCAAGCCCCAAGTGATTACGTGGCCTTAGGCCGACCAAAGAGGCATGATCGGTTGAGACGTGACCAAGTCCCCAAGTGATCTCGTGGCTTTCGCCTGTCAAAAGGTGTTGCATTGGTTCGGACACGACCAAGCCCCCAAGTGACATAATATGAAGCTTTATTAAAAAGCTAACTCAAGGGGTAAGCCGGAGACCGCTTTTAAGATAAAAAACTCTGTGTAACCACTCATGATGTAAAAAATTACAGAGACCCTGCTTTAGCTAAGGCTCCGGTTTATTGTATTGATCATAATATATACATTGTCATAATATGTACATAAGTAAAGCCAATGGCTTAAGTATAGTAGGGCCAAAGATGAGCTATGTTCCACGGCCTGTTGGTCTTCTCCTCTAATGTACGCGAGTCCTTATGCTCTCGAATATCAATCAGATAGTACGACCCGTTGTGCAGTTTCTTGCTGACCACGAAAGGTCCTTCCCAAGGTGGGGATAGCTTGTGCATATCAGTCGGGTCTTGAATGAGCCGGAGTACCAAATCTCCTTCTTGAAAGGTTCTGGTTCTAACTCGGCGTTGTGATAGCGACGAAGATCCTGCTGTAAATCGCGAGCAGGCAGCTGCAATGTCACGCTCCTCATCCAACAGGTCCAAAGCGTCTTGCCGAGCTACCTCGTTGTCCGCTTCAACATAAGCTGCTACACGAGGTGAGTCATGACGGATATCACTAGGGAGAACCGCCTCCGCTCCGTAGACCATGAAGAACGGCGTGTATCCTGTCGATCTGTTGGGTGTAGTGTTGATGCTCCATAACACAGATGGTAATTTCTCAACCCAACAACCCGGCATCCGTTGCAAAGGAACCATAAGCCGAGGTTTGATGCCTCGTAAGATCTCCTGGTTAGCTCTCTCTACTTGGCCATTGGACTGTGGGTGAGCCACTGATGAAACGTCAAGCCAGATGTGCTCACGTTTATAGAACTCCTTCATAGCACCCTTAGACAGATTGGTACCATTATTAGTAATGATACTGTGTGGAAAGCCAAACCGGAAAATCACCTTCTTAATGAATTGAACCGTCATGGCTGCATCACACTTGCTGACGGGCTCCGCTTCTACCCACTTTGTAAATTTGTCAACCGCCACCAAAAGGTGGGTCTTCTTGTCCTTGGACCTTTTGAAAGGTCCGACCATATCCAGCCCCCAAGTGGCAAACGGTCAAGTAATTGGAATCATCCTCAATTCTTAAGCCGGCACGTGAGCGCGTCTTGAGAACTTCTGACAGCCGTCACATCGCCTAACTAGGTCCTCCGCATCAGCATGAGCAGTCAACCAATAAAAACCGTGATGAAACGCCTTAGCCACCAGAGATTTTGAATCGGCGTGGTGACCACAATCTCCTTCGTGGATTTCACGCAATATCTCATAACCTTCCTCTGGCAACACACAACATTGAAATGCTCCTGATACACTGCAATGATGCAACTCGCCATTGACAATAGTCATGGACTTGGATCGCCGGATTATCTGTCTAGCCAGCGTTTCATCCTCTGGTAACTCGCCCCGGTTCATGTACGCAAGGTAAGGAACCGTCCAATCCGGAATGACATGCAGAGCCACCACCAATTGAGCCTCCGGATCAGGAATAGCCAAATCCTCTTCACCAGGGAGCTTGACCGACGGGCTATGCAGGACATCTAAGAAGACATTAGGCGGGATCGGTTTACGCTGAGAGCCCAGCCGGCTTAAAGCGTCCGCCGCTTCGTTCTTCCGTCATCCACATGATCCACGATATCCCTTGAAGTGGCCTGCGATGATATCCACCTCACGGTGATAGCTGCCATGGCGGGTCCTTAGAATCCCAAGTACGAGACACTTGTTGGGCCACCAGGTCCGAGTCACGAAGCACTTGACTCGGTGAGATTCATCTCCTTAGCCATCCGGAGACCATGGAGTAAAGCTTCATACTCAGCTGCATTGTTAGTACAAGGGGACATTAAGCGGAGAACATAACAGAACTTATCACCTCGTGGGGAAGTTAATCGACTCCAGCCCGAGCCCTCAATTGCTGGACCCATCAAAATGAATAGTCCAATAAGTGTGATCCGGTTTTTCTTGGTAGCTTGTAGCTCCGTCCAATCATTGATGAAATCCACAAGTGCTTGAGACTTGATGGCCGTCGAGGCACGTATTTCAAACCGTGCGGCCCAAGCTCTATAGCCCACTTGGCAATCCGGCGATTGCCTCCTGTTTTGAATTATATCTCCCAAAGGAGCGGAGCTGACCACTTTGTGATGGGATGTCCTGGAAGTATTGCTTAAGCTTCGGCTTGCCATGAAAACTCCATACACCAGCTTACGCCAATGCGGGTATCTTTGCTTGGACTCAATAAGCACCTCGCTGATATAGTAAACCGGCCTTGAACCGGATACTCCTTACCGCCTCCTTCCGCTCTACCACAATAGCTACTGCGTTGCCACGAGCATTAGCTGCCACATATAGTAGCAACGGTTCTTTGTTAATCGGAGCAGCAAACGAGCAGATTGGCTAGCTTGCCGCTTTAAGTCCTCAATGCTTTATCGTGGCGGACTCGGACAAAGGATCCGCGTTTTTCAGATCGATACAAAGGTATTGCCTTCTCACCGAGGTGGTGATAAACCGGCTCAACGCGCAATCCGGCCTGCTTAGCGCTGGACATCATTGATACATTTCGGTTTAGCGGAGAGGTGATAGCTGTGATCTTCTCCGGATTAGCCTCAATTCCCCTGTTGGACACAATAACTTGCCTGCCGGTACACCAAAAACACACTTGGCCGGATTGAGCATCATCTTGTATGTCCGTAGGTTATCAAAGGTTTCCTTCAAATCATCAACGAGTCTCCTTCTCCTTGACTTAACCACAATATCATCCACATAGGCATGCACATTACGGCCGATCTGTTTATGAAGGCGATTCTGTACACACCGTTGATAAGTTGCTGGGCACTCTTGAGCCCAAAGGGCATAGATACATAGCAAAATGCTCCAAAAGGGGTTATGAATGCCGTCTTCTCCTGGTCCTTAACGCCATCTTGATCATGATAACCAGAATATGCATCGAGAAAACTCAAATGCTCACAACCCATTGTAGCATCAATAATCGATCAATGCGGGGGAGGCAAAAGGATCTGCTGGACAAGCCTTGTTAAGATCTATGTAATCCACACATCGCCGGTGCCATTCTTCTTAAGGACCAGCACCGGATTAGCCAGCCATTGAGGATGGAACACTTCAACAATAAAGCCAGCCGCTAAGAGCACAGCCACTTCCTCACCAATAACTTTATGCTTTCTTTGTTGAACCGGCGAGAAACGCTTCACCGGTTTGTACTTGGGATCAACGTTAAGAGTGTGCTCAGCGAGTTCCCTCAGACACAGCATGTCGAAGGCTTCCATGCAAAATGTCCCGTTCTCACGGATGAACTTCGATGGCGCGCTTTCCTATTTTGGATCCAAGTTGGTGCGATACTAAACTGCTTGGGCCGAATCGCCAGTCATGAAGTCAACAAGCTTGGTCTCAATTGCCGATTTGAACTTTAGAGCGGATCATACTCGTGGTTGGCTTTTCAGCGGAGTCATGTCAGCGGATCAACATTATCCTTGTAATACTTCAACTCTTCGTGGCACAAACCGACTCTGCATAGGCGCATCACCTTCTTCACACTCCAAGGCAATCTTGCGACTTCCATGAACGGTTATGGTCCCCTTGTGACCCGGCATCTTGAGCTGCGGATAGATATAACAGGGGCGTGCCATAAACTTGGCATAAGCCGCCCGCCCGAACAAAGCGTGAATGCGGGCTCCGGATCTTGACCACCTCAAAACCAATGTTTCGACCTGAAATCATGATCATCTCCAAAGGCCACCTCCAGAGCTATCTTGCCAACAGGATATGCTGACTTGCCAGGTACCACACCATGGAACACCGTATTGGACGGTTTAAGATTATTGTCTGTCAGCCCCATATGACGGAAGGTCTCATAGTACAAGATATTAATGCTGCTTCCTCCATCCATGAGCACCTTGGTGAACTTATAACCTCCCACCTGAGGTGCCACCACCAACGCTTCGTGACCGGATTGTCAACCCGGCGGGTGATCCTCTCTGCTCCATATGATTGGCTGTTCGGACCAGCGTAAATAACGAGGCACGTCCGGTTCAACAGAGTTCACTGCTTGCTTGTGAACCTTCTGGTCCCGCTTGTCTAAGCTAGTGGTGAATACATGATACTGCCCGCTATTCAACTGCTTTGGATGGCTATGATAGCCCGACTGCTACTGCTGGTGGTTGTAACCACCCTGGCTATTCTGATTGTTTTGATTGTTATGTCCACCCTAATCAACATTGAAGCCTGAACCGGCATTTCCTCCACCATGACCCGGCCCATGGAATCCGGAACCTGAGCCACCACCTGATCCGTGATCATACCGGAAAGCATTAGAATTTCTGAACTCCTGCATGATATAGCAATCTTTCCAGAGGTGGGTGGCTGGCGCCTCCTTCGTCCCGTGCTTTGGACAGGGCTGGTTTAATAGATAAGTTAGGCGGTCTGGATTGGGGTTTGGAGCTCCACCACGATTCGGCAGTTTACCCTTCCATCGCTGCCCCCTGTCCTGTGTGCTAGTATTAGCCACAAAGTCCATGCTGCCATCCGCTTTACGCTTGCCTCCGTTACCATGACCTGCCGTGTTGTGTTGCTGCCCCTTGGAGTTGCCGTTCTTCTTTCCCTTCCCTGTCTTGTCATCATCAGACTCGGGATCCTTGGTACCATCGAATCAGCATACTTCACTACTTGCAGTCATGAGGGTCCCCATATCGTTGCAATGGCGCTTCATCCGTCCCAACTTCAACTTCAGAGGTTTAAACCGGCAGTTGCTTTCCAAAGTTATAACCGCGGAGTCGGCGTTGATATGGTCTGAGGAGTGCAAAATTTCCGAGACTCGGCGTACCCAGCGGGTTGTCGACTCTCCTTCCTCCTGAACACAGGCCGCTAAGTCCACTATCGACATGGGTTGCTTACATGTATCCTTGAAGTTCTGGATAAACCGGGCTCGCAATTGGGCCCATGAACTGATAGAATTGGCTGGTAAGCTCTTTAACCAAATACGGGCTGTCCCTTCAAGCATCATGGTAAAATACTTTGCACACGCTGCTTCATCTACATCAAGCATCTCCGTGGCCATCTCATAGCTCTCTACCCATGCTTCCGGAGACAAATCGGCTGTGTAATTTGGTACCTTGCGCGGGCCCTTTAAATTTTTGGGCAGGCGCACATTACGTAAAGCGGGGACAAGACAATGCACTCCCAAAGAACTAGAAATAACCCCTGGCTCAATTGTGGTGGTTGGACGAACCGGCGTAAGTTGACGAGCCTCATGCTGTGCTGCTAACTCGGTGTCCCTGCGCGCTCGGGCCCGGTCCACCACTTCTTGAGCATCACCTGCCGGGTTATGGCCACGGGGCGCTTCACGGTTCCGCGCATTCATGGATACGGCGGTTCATCCATCCGCTTTCTTTGTAACTCGGCTTGGGCGGGGTGGAATGAATTCGGTCACGGCTATATGAATATGCTTCCTGCTGAACCAAAGCTGTTCGAAGAAGTTCCTTAACCCGGCGTGTCTCCACCGCTTGCGGAGAATCTCCTTCAATTGGGATGGCCTCCAGCCGCCAAGCGGCGGCGATAAGATTGTCCATTGGATTGGAATAGTGACTTGGAGGCATCTGGACAGGCTGAGGTATGATGTTATTCTATCGAGGCGGCTCCATCAGGCGAGGCTGAACCGGCGCACCCGTCCCAGGTGCCTCCGCCCGGTTTAACCACGGCGGGTTACTAGTCCATGCTCCTGGGGTGTTAAAGAGGTTTCTGCCATCGAAGACCGTCGGCAGGCAAGACCGATGCTTCCTTTTCAGGACTTCATGCGATGCGTTCTAGTCTAGCATAAGCCTATAGGCATGCGCGTCCAAAGCGGCCCGCTCCGCGGCCATCCTGTTGTTCTCAGCTGCCAAATCGGCCTTGGCATGAGTGATCTGTTCCCTCACTTTTGCAATCTCCGCATTGTGGGCGTCCTGATCCGCTGGGTTAGCTTCTGCCATAAGCACAGCCAACGCATCAAACAGATCAGATAAAACTTGAGCCGGCGGGCGCACAGAGCCTCCTGCCCCGGCCGCTGCCGCCGCTGCTGATCCGGAGAACATTGCTGCTGCGGTCAAAGAGTGGATCGCCTCCTGTGTACCGGCCATGAATATTCCAACCCGTTTGGGCAGATCAGAGGGGTCCAGAATACTGTCGCCATCGGAACAGGCCCCAATATGACCGTCCTGTAGCTGATACAATGACTCGGTTTCTCCAGTCGAGGATTCATCGCCGGAATAGACGATGGTCTCGCCACCAGATGCCGATCCACCTTCATACTCTCCTCCGTGGATGACTCCCACAAAGGCACGCTTCACGGCGGTTTAACTGGCGAGATCTCGCCTTACGCCGAGCCGTTTCGACGAGGTCGGTGCGGATGTCCGGCTCGGGGCCGGTTCATCGATCTTGCCAATGAAGACGTGTATGCCACCAAAGGGGACCCGTACCGTACTCAATCGAGCGGCCTCGGGGCCCACCTAAATCGTCGATGTAGTGCTTGCCCGGCGACTCTTGGTCATCCGCCCACAATAACCCTTGAGTCCTTTGAAGTTGCCCTCAAGAACTTGAAACCATCGATGCGATAGCCCCACGGTGGGCGCCAAGCTGTCGTGGTTTTGTCACGCGAGATGTCCTCATGAAAGGACTTAGTCGTGGAGCCATCGCTATGGGTTAGCTTAAAGGGGTTAAAGCGAACACAAGGACGCAAGAGAGTTTATACTAGTTCGGCCCCTTCGATGAAGGTAAAAGCCTACGTCTAGTTGTGATGGAATTGATGGGGGTTTCGATGACTAGGGAGCAAACAAGCTTCGCCTAAGTCTCGAGTTGTTGTCTGTTGTCCTGAATCGCCGCCGGGTCGTCCCCTAATATACATGGGTGACGCCCGTCAGTGTGCAGAGTCCCGAGACCGGCTCATAGACGTGTCCGGTTCGGTCTCTAGTATTTCTAACTTACAACACCAAGTTACATACTAATGCCGCCTCACGGCTACAAGCCTTAGACCGGTTCTAGGCCTTAGGCCCTTACAGAATATCCTCATGGGCTTCAAGCATACTTGACTACTGATGAAGTTCACCCGGCCTCTCCTGGCCGGTTTACGCCCAGTAGTAATATCCCCAACAGTAACCATAATTGATAAACCGTCCTTACAAAAAATATGATCTGGATACTTCAAACACAAATCAAGTACTGAACAATAGTACTTACTACAGACAAGCAAAGTTGCACTAACTAAACTCTGCAGACTATTTCTTGCCACCGACCTACGGAATGAACCCCGCATAACTGACTAAGCCATGGACTTCGTGTGAGATGTCTACATGCACCATCACCATCTTGTCAACCTTGGAGAACCTAACAGAGTGGTCTTTCCACTCATAAACATGATGATGAAGACAAGCCGCATCAGATTTGTTGGGAAGCTTTACAAGAACCACACCCTTCGTAATCGAAGGCACAACCAGGAAATTGTTGTGGTCAAGTGCAGCCTTGAGAACACGCCTAACAACAACGCTACAGGAAAACACTAGTTCAGGACACGTGGCAACAAGGACACAGCAGCTGGATAGTTCGGCAGTAGAACTCATCATCAGGTCTTCCAGTTCACACGGCATGACTTTGAGAACTTCATCTCCACCGCGGACCTGGTTCTAATTCAAACAGAAACCATATTTCATTACTACCTCCGTTCAGAAATATAAGATGATTTTTGATATTATACTCCATATATGACTACATATACATACGAAATGAGTGAACAAAGACACTAGAACATGTCTTCAAAGGCATGAGAGCAGAGGATTACATGCAATATCCATAACACAAGTTCTTGAGGCAAATATACCCTCTTAAAAGGTAGCATTGATGTTCATAAAGTACTCCCTCCGTCCCAAAATTCTTGTCTTAGAATTGTCTAGATACGGATGTATCAAGTCACATTTAGTATTAGATACATCCGTATCTAGACAAATCTAAGACAAGAAATTTGGGACAGAGGAAAAGTTAATAATCTATAAGAAATCAGTGTCAACCTCTCGCATGTTTTGGTCAAAAGAGGAATTTAGAACCGTCATTTGGCACACAAAAATCACATGCAAGATCACCCAGAAAGTTGTACTACCAGTACTAGTACTGTGTGTTAGATGAAAAAACTCAATCAAGATCGAGAAAAAGATCATCAACAAGAGACATTACCTGGACTTGCTTAATGAGGGATCCCGGAGAGGGGGGCTTGGACAGGGCGATGGCTTTGAGCTTGTCTGCGGTAGTCTCGGCGGGGTGCTTGCGCTTCTTCGTACGATGATCCTCGACGGTTTTGGCTAGATCCATAGACATGACGTCGGCCGGTGCTCCGGTGTCCATCCAAGAGAGGAAGCTAAGAGAGAAGAGTGAAAGGAGGAACGAGATGAGGGAGAAGCGAAGCGAGTGGGGGTTTTCTTGAAGAGAGGAAGAGAGAGAAGAGTGAAATGATGGTTGCTTCGTCCAGTCCAACTTCTTGATGGAAAGGAGGGGTTTTGTGATTTGACGGCTCATTGGGCATTACTGCGGCGGTTCGATCGGGGTAGTCTACCGTCACTCTACTACTGAGTAATTTAGTGCATGGCTGGTGGACCCAGGTCTTGGCTGTCCCTGCGTCGTGAAAGTGAGTAATTTAGTGCATGGTCGGAGGAGGATCCGCACGGTGAAGCGTGTCCACAGTTTTTCATTCGAAGAAAAAATGATTACAGCAAGCGTTTCCACTCTACGACGGAGGAGTGCTGGCACGGCAGCCACTTGAACATACACAATGCTCCTACTACTAGGCATGTGCGAGTGGTTCATCGTCGAGAGTACTACACAATCTTGTTGCTAGTGTAGTAAGATATGACGATAACAAATGATGTTGTGCGATGTCAACTACTCCTATATGTAACATAGTACCGCTTTTTCGACATTGTCCGGTCGAGAATGAGCAGTGAGATCAATGTTAACGAACTAGGTCCACAGCACACGGAGAGTGCGGTGCTACTGAGACTCCACGAAACATGAACCATATGAAGCACATCCTATAGTATTAGGCAGGGTGTATGAAGGGTGCAGGATGGGAGTAAAGTTCCCTTCTCGACCCACTTTTGGGTGTTTGGCGAGTGCATGAAGGGTGCATGAGTCCACACTAGTAGGTTGACAAAAATACGAAGAGGAAACAAGTATATTGAGATGAGAATGCAACCAAACACACCCACACGCTTTGTGCTACAAAGGATGATCTGCACCGTCTGAGTTTAATCGAACGGTCATGTTGCGCCGAGACATGGACATGCCCATGCAGAGGGCGCCTAAACACCACCGAAGTCCCTCTGCTTCTCGAGGCGCATGACGTTGGTGATGCAGGGTGCAACCGCCCAGAGCCCGCTCCCCGTCGACGGAGCCAGCGTCAAAGACGGCGTCAATAGCACGAATGGATTCGGTGGCGGAGTCCTGAAAGGATTCGCCCGACAACGCGGCGACGGCGTGCAACCCTCCTTGTCCAGCTCAGCCCCCACCATCGCCGGAGCGGCTCAGCTCCTCGGAGATATAGGTGAAAAAGGAGACCGGGTCAGGAAGCCGCAGCTCATTGAAGTCGACCGGGTGGTCGAACGGGTTTAGCCCGACGGCCGGCATCGTCGTGCTGGCACGACAGTAGCATCGCGCAGCCGCAACACGTCGCGTGGCAACTTCATTCACCAAGTGGCTGAGGTGATCTGGACCTCGTCACGATCGGCCCTTCGCGCTCGGCCAGCTCCCTCGACGGCCTATCGTATCTCCGCTTTACTGCAGCAACGCCGCGGCGCCTCGAGCATCTTTGTAGTGGGCGCTTGCCGCTTTTGAAGCTCCGTGAACTCCGCACATAACGGAGGAGCATGGCACTCCTCTCCTCCTTGAGCTCACGGAGCTCCACGTCCTTAATACCGAGCTCCGCATCCTTGGCATGGAGCTCTTGTGTCGAGCGCCTCACCTCGGACTCCGTGATCTGCTTCGCCGCCATGGCACCGGTAGAAGCAATGGGAGAGGAAGCAAAGGGGCGAAACAGCTGAAAGGCAATGCAATCTATGGGAAGGCGGAGGGAGCCAGGCGAGGCGCGGGAATCTTTTGGTTTTCACCACGGTAAAACACCGATCGGCGACTTCTCACATCGAGAGCGATGGGTTTTTACAGCGGTAGTCATGTGACTAATTGCTACCGCGCTGCTCCGTCAATCAAAAATTAAAAATCCTACCGCACCCAAACACCAGAGCAACGCCCAGCGGTGGATATTTAAATTTACCTGCCGCAAGTAGATAAAAAAGGGTGAAAAACAAATGTGGCGGCCTAGCTAATCGGTCGAACTAGCCCAACTAGCTAGCCACCGTGCTTCACTGATGTACTCGGCGGGAAAGGTGGTCTTTCGTGATTTGACGACTCATTTACTTGCTTCGGCGCTACGACCGAGGAGGACCCAGAAAACGCGCGGTAGGTCATCCCACGTCAGGAAGAATATATGCGTGCACCACCCGGGAGGACCCCGAATCCGCGCGGTAGGGTGTGCCACGTCTCGGCACGGAGGAAAAATGTGCGTGTAAAAATATACTATATAAGACGTAGTACCTATGGTTCGACCTTGGGACCCAACCAGTCGGTCGAAAACACCCCACTAGCCACACAGCTTCATCATGCAAACGTGGCACGGTTAGCTCCGTCTCGACCAGCCACAACGTCTCTTGTTCTAGGCGATTCTTCTATTTTCCAAGCTTTTTTTTAGTTGTAATAACACCACGGCAAGCTAGCGCCGATCTTCGTGTGTGCCCGTGCAAAGGTTAGACGATGGAGAGAAGAGAGATTGAGATCGCAGACCTAGGACCCACCCGTAAGTGAGACAACGGTCATGCACGTGTTGACGAGGCACTCCCTCTACTCTACTCAACGCAATTACTGTATAAAATCAAGTTATGGGACAAAGCTAACAACCGTTTGTTTTTTCAGGCTATCGACTTACGCTTTGTAGTCCAGGTTGCCAGTTTGAATCTCGTCTTTCAGATTTGTTAGTTTTAGGTCCAAATTTGATTAATGACAAGTGGGACCCCCGTGTGTTGTTCCGATATTTCAGTGTAGGATGGTTTTTTTGAACAAACACTTTGCGCGGTTAGACAAGTAACGGCACGAGTTACACGTATTTTGCAAGTTTACGAACAAAAATGACAGCGACATAGAATATCACATCCACCCGCAGCTTAGATACTATGGTGATCTGAGTTTTACACCGTTGGAAGTGAGATCCAATGGCTTGGGAGTAGTCTTTGTAATTATCGCAATTTCCAAACTCTCCAAAGTTTTTTGCAAATAAAACATTCAGGCCTCGTGTGTGCGTTGCATCTTGATCCAACGGCTCCCGGTGCTCATATTAGGTGCTCCCCGTAGCTTAATTACCCGCTACGGTGATATGAGCATCTAGGTCGTATGATCAGTGATCAGATGGCACATGCATAGTACTTGTACTTTCTGCGCATTTCCCAAACTCTATCAGCCGTATATTGCAAAAACATTCAAACCTCCTATTGTGGGCCGTTAGATCTCAGTGAACTCGTATCACCATAGAATCTACGGTGCGGGAGCACCTCATACTCTCCCGTGCGAGAAAACATAAGGTGCTATCGCAGCTTGGATGCTACTGGTGATCTGAGCTTGGAGGTCGTTTGATCGAGATCAATGGCATCTGAGCAGTCTTTGTGCTTATAAGCGGTGGCGAACTCTTTTGGGGCTTTTACGCAAAAACCATTGAACCACCGAGGAGGTGTTGGGTCACAAATCCAACGCCTCAGAAGAGCTTGTATCACCAAAGCATCTAAGGTGTGGTAGCACATGATATTCTTACATACAGAGAGAATATGATGTCCTCCTTCATCTTAGATGCTACGGTGATCTGACTTCAGGTCGTGGATATGGGATCAAAGGGCATCTAAGTAGTTTGTGTACAATTTGTGTGCAATTCTCAAACTCATCAAGGTTTCTGCAAAAAAATTAAGACACATCATGTGAGCTGCTATATCTCGGATCTACAAGCTCCAAGCAACTCGTATCGGCATATAGCATCTAAGGTATGGGGCACATGATATTCTCCCGGGGAGGAGGGTGGGGGTGCACAACCAATCGGTGGTTGGGAGGGTGGGGACAAATATAATCTAAACAACCCTAAGCAGAGCTCCACAATTTTATCTAAGGTCGAGGGTTGACCCCGACAATCATAGCTCCGCCTAAACACAACATTTGCATGTACAGTAGTACTAGACTTAATATTCATGTTTCAGTTTCATGTTCATTTTAAATATTGAACTGAGGACCATGGATGTCTTACATTTTACTCCTTTGTTCAAAATATTAGTCTTTTAGAGGCTTCAAATGGACTGCACATACGGATGTATATAGACATATTTTAGAGTCTAGATTCACTCATTTTGCTCCGTATGTAGTCACTTGTTGAACTCTCTAAAAGACTAATATTTAGGAATAGAAGGAGTATTTTTGAACTCGTGTCATACATGCATGGGTTGGAAAAATAGATGCACTATACTTATTGGATTGTTGTTGTGTTCGTGCATGTGTGTGTGTGTGCGTGGTCATATGCTTGATACATACAAAGTTTTCTCACCTCCATATTGTTCATCTTTTAAATTTGCATTTGCATTGGAAAACTTACTAGGGATACCATGAAATGTGAAATCCACGTTGAGATCACTATATCACAAATTCACTCTAATTCAACAACTCGTCATAAATCAATTACCACGTTGAGATTAGTATTTGCAAGGAAAATATGGGTATTGTAATACACATAGATTCGTTCGGCAATTTAAAAGGTTCCTTTCGTATTCTCAAATGGTAGGACCCAACGGCGTACCAGCCAGACCTTGGCTCGTGTTGATCCTAAAAAAAATGGGCTCATGTCCTTCGGTGGCGTCTGTGGTACGCACATTAGGCAACCCCAACCAGTCGAGCCTCAACGTTTCAAGTCGAAATATCTGGCGGCCAGAATTCCAGCCCTAGGAAATTCCCCTCATGCCCCCGGTCCATAATGACTACCGATGAACAACGGAGGATGCTTTAGTAACTAGACAACGTTGCCTACCGTGCGAGCAGTTCAATTCCCTCGATGCGCGCTCGTCAAGGTCACCCGTCAACTGCATTGCCTAGTACTACTACTACTACACGGGATGAGCACGAAATTGAGCCCGTTTGTTCGTGCCTAGTACTTGAGTTAATATATCGGGCAATGCCTTTGATGCGGAGGATTATCCTTTTACTCCCTCCTTTCCGGTTTATAGGGCTTATCTCAAAATTTTAGTTTTCCCATTTTATAAGTCTCAATTTGGTTGTTCCCCATCACATGTTCAGATTTCAAGGTGCAATAAATCATTACATGCAAGTATTAAGAAAATTGACCAATGCATGTACTTTATGCATGCATGCATTGCAATTAATGCATTCGTAAACACAATTTTTGAGGAAAACAAGCGCATTAATTGAGTGGTTTTGCAAACTACAACAATTGTTCCACCACTCACCATCTACCTTGGTTGGTGAGATTTTTGAATTAAGCCCTATAAACCGGAAAGGAGGTTTAACTAAGCAAAATGTTTGACCAAATCCTTTCTTAAGAAATACAACAGGACAGATGTACGGCTTGAAAATTTATTACATGATGCAGGTTATGATATTGTTTTGAATCCTGGATTAAATTTCAGAAAATCCAAAAGTGAGCATAAATTCTTGAAACTGAGCATGGTCACGTGATATGGCACAAATATTACTTCGTAAGTTTTTTCTTCAATTCGAGACAAGCTGCTTATGACAAGTTGCACAAATGAAGAGCCAAGGTATTTTGGAACAAAGACCTGTCACGTTAAGGCGAACACTTTCACTATTGAAACCATGGGCGTTTACGTGCCGCCACGAGTCCCCGCTTCTCATCGGCAGGTGCCGTCCCAGCAAGCGTGTGAGTCGGCGGGGGCGTCTTGAGCAGACCGCTGCTGGCGGCTATCGAGGAGGCATGTGAGCGGACCACAGCAGACTCACGGGAGGCGAGCCTTTGACCAGCTCCGCCGCCCACCGTCGTCCCAACTGCTCCCACTTTTAATGTCGCCGCGCCGCGTTTAAAATCAACCCCGCACTACTCGGTATCGCTACAATCCTCTCTCTTCCTCTCCGATTCTCCTGTCGTCTACCTCCAACTAGCCCGACCTAAGCGTCGCCATGCCGCATCACGATGGTCTGCCCTTAGTGTTCGATTTCATGAGGAAGACACCAGCCGAAATCTCAAGAACATAAGGCGCTTTGGGGCGAGCTTGAACTGGCCTTGTGGGAAGATGTCGCGCTGTCCCGCTCCCGTTCGGCTCCGTCGCCCCTGCGCGGCGCGCCATCCCGTGGCATTGATGGGATGGGAGCCGCACATTGTCGCCGAGCTTGATGCCACGGGGTTCCACGAGGTCCCCGCGACTTTCACGCGCCCGTGCACCTGCCTGCCGGCGCTGCGCCTGCGCACCGATGCGACGCCGCCCGTGCGGTGCACATGCACTGCTGGCGCGATGCGCCTCTGCGTGCTGCAGCGTCGCAGCGCCCGTGCGGTGCCGTGCACACGAATATCTCCGCCGCGCCATTGACGGCTTCATCTCCGCTGGTGCGTGCAGTCCCCCTCGGCGGCATGGATGGCCGCCGTCGACCGCTTCCTTGCACCGCGCCGATCCCTCCTCCCGCCAGTTGACTCGGTCCGAAGTCCAGAACATTTTGGCCTTCCTTGAAGCTAGGCCAACGTCCAGGAGTACGCCAATAAAAGTGCAAGACGCCGCCGTCGCCGTCGGTCAGTGGCCCGACGACACACAGAGCACGGCAGAGGAGCCGCATCCCACCGCGAGATGCCCCCGCCGCCGCCGCGTAATCTGAATTTGCCATGAAAAATGTTCGGATTGCCATGATTAAAATCCGAACGTTTATCATTTCCGTTTATTTTATATCGATCGTCGATTTAAAGTCGGAGTCAGACTGAACGAAATGTATGGTTCGATCGATTGAATGTTCTGCTAGAGCCGTATCAAATTAAATATAAAACGTCATCAAGCCACATGTATTCCTTGTCATCACGTTTAGCGTGCAGTTAATTTAATGCCAAAAATAGTGCTAATCACATGACAACACGCAAATAATATCCTAGTAGTTAATATCCGCATGCACTTAATATACTTCTAATTTAACGTGCATTGCACGTACACACTGACTAGTGCTGCTAGTACGTGAAACTGGTGCCGTGACTTGTGAACGCGTCCAGATATGGTCAAAGGCAACATCGCCCGCGAGTTCTTCCTGTTTGCCCGTGCGTCTAAACGCAGAAGGGGAGGAGAGAGAGACATGGAACCCACCAGTAAGTGAAGGTGAATAGTACTAAAAATAATATTACATGTTATCCATTAATTAGGCTGTGGTAATATAAAAACATTATGTGAACAAAGGGGGTACAACAAACATTGCTATTCTACGTATGTTGCCTATTGACGTGCGGCTTGAAGGCCCGGTCGCATGTTCGATCCTCGTCCTTTATTTTTAATTTGTATATGGGTCCAAATTTGTTTCATGACATGTGGGCCCCTCGTGTGTAGTTTGTAGCACTTTAATTTGTGGGTGAAATTTGTTCCATTCCAAGTGGACTATCGGTGTGTAGTTTTGTAGCTTATTTATAATAATTAAAGAGAACAACATAGTTTTTCAATAATACCATGGTGCGATGTTGAAGGCGAGAAAGGGCGTGCGAGAGCGATGACCGAGCCAGAGGAAATCAACTAGGGGAGTTGCGTGGGTTGCAACGGCGTTTGGAGTAGTTGTGGGCGAATGCTACGAAAATATAATCTAAACCGACCGGAATAAATGCCTACACAAATTAATCCAAGGTTGGAGTGCCCCTCATAATGTAAATAGCCCCGGCTTTGTGAGGGATGGAGAGGTAGTAGCTTCAACGCGTGGAAGATACGGATGAGAAAGCGAGGTCAATCGAGAGACATATAGATAGAGACAAAGTGAGTGTGGTCCGACATTCATTGAACAAATATATATGCTCCGGAGAGATATTGTCCGATTGAGCTTTTGGTAAGGGTGAGGGCTGTAAGATAGAGCTTGAGAGATGATCCATCCAGAGGCGTGTAGATATATTTTGTGCATGGGAGGAAGCAAGGTCAACCGATCACATAGGGTCGCCGTGCGATCGAAAGAGTGAGACGGGTTGGAGAGAGTGACCTAGATAGACGATGTGCGTGAGAGAGTATACAATGTGAATAGGTCGAATTGGGCTCAAACATGGTGATATATCATTTTTGTCCGAGAAAGAGCGAGGTAAATCGAGACATACGGAGAGAGAGAGAGAGAGATAGATAGATAGAGAGAGAGAGAGAGAGAGAGAGAGAGAGATTGAGTGAGCGTGGCCCACCATGAGGTCGAAAGAGTGGCGGTGGCTTGATGGACTGACCTAGATAGACAATCTGCGTGAGAGAGTATAGAGTGTGTCGATCGAGGCCCAAACAGGGAGATATATCATTTGTGTGTGAAAGAAAACGAGGTTAAACGAGACTCAGATAAAGAGAGCTAGATTGAGCGAGTGTGGCCCGCCGTGTGGAAGAAAGAGTGAGACAGTCTCGATGGAGTGACCTAGATATACAACGTGCGTTCGTGCGCACGAGAGGTTGGGGGGCTAGATAGGCAATGCATGTATTTAGCGAGAGGGTGAGAGGGAGAGGGGGGGAGAGCTCGGCATGGGGTGCAATGGCGGTGTGTGAGGTAAATACATTTGGTAACAGGAGGAAAAAGGGGTTGTGTAGTTGAGAGACTTAGAGATCGAAACATGGAGAGAAAGAATGAGCGTGTGTAGGAAACCGATAGCTTGCTAAGGTGGTTAGGAGAGGAAGATTGACCGTCTGAGAAGTATGTAGCGTTTGTCTTGTGGGGGGGGGGGGGCTAAAACAACATTTGAATGTACATAGTACGAGACTTAATATTGATGTTTCAATTGTGTACATTGTAAGATTTGAACCGAGGACCAGGCATACGGGTAATTATTTCGAATTCGTGCCATACTAAGTTTCGAAAAGTTGACATTGGCTCAATTTGTTGTGCTATTTTGTAGGTCATATGTTTGAATCAATCCAAAAGTTTTCTCACTACCATGGTGTTCATCATATACATATGAATTTGTATTTAAAAATTAGCATGGATACAGTGAAATGCAAAATCCACGTGAGAATTGGAGATCGCTACGTGACACACACTCTAATTCAAATAACTAACTACGTGACACACACTCTAATTCAAATAACTAATTATGTGACACACTCTAATCCATGTTAGCATGGGTACCGTTTCGATTTTTTTTTCAAATAACTCCTCATTAATTAATTTATAGTACTCCCTCTGTTCACTTTTATAAGACCTTGAAGACATTTCAGACAATGTGCAAAACAGTTCATTTTAAGTTGTCTGAAACGACTTAGAAAAGTGAACGGATGGAGTATCTCGTTTCGAATGACTAACTATTGCAAGGAAAACACGGGCATGGTAATACATACAGATTCGTTTGCAAATCAAAGAAGATTCGTTTGCATTCTCAAATGTAGGCGTACCAGGAAGACCAGGGTCGTGTCGGGGTGGACGCTGCTTCGGTGCCTTATAGGCAACTACCCTTGGGTGACTGACATGTGGGCTAGCCACCTGTTGGGCCCACATGTCATGGACACAAAGGCAGGTGCCTTAAGGCACCAAGCATAATCTGTCGGGTGGTCGCATGTGTCGGACGGACGGACGTAGCACCCAGCCACCCACCCCTCCCCCAAAAAGGGCACGCGACAATATAAGTTCGCTTCCACGTTTCGATTGAAATATCCGGCGGCCCCAATTCCAGCCCTGCAAAATCTCTCTTCTCCACTATCCCCTTCCGCGCGCAGATTGCTCAAATCCCTAATTCGCCGCCATCCCTCGAATCGCCCCTCGTCTTATCTCTTTCCCCACCGTTCCCCACCTCCGTGCCGGACGACGACGACGAAGACGACGGTCGCGCTTCACCACCGCACAGGAGCTACCTCATCTATGCCCTCGTCCACCGCACTGGGTGGTCGCCGCAACCGACGTGCCTCACAGACACCGAGTTCCACCGCATCAGGTGTGCTTCACTGACGCCGTCTCCCAGATCACCGGGGCTACTTCACCGAGCACATCGTCGCACCTCCGCCCCCCGAGGCTGTTGGGGCTTCACCAACGGTCTCGTCCACCGCATCGTAGCACTCCGCTGCCACTCAAGATCTGCATCCGTGCGCAGCCAGCCAATGCCAGCGCATCACCCTCAACGGCTCTGAAGTGACCCGCACTCTAGCTAGGCGAGCATGCCCAAACGCCGACCCGAACTAGGTATCCACACATCACTCCCTTGTGCACTGTTCCAACGATGTTTGGATATCCTTTCACTGCTCTCTTAGCTTACACGCCTATGCAACTCTGACTTTAACTCTTATTTCTTCTGGAGATATCATCTGAAACAAGCAAATCCATTTTTAGCGAAGCATGACGGGGCTACGGGATCTGGTACACATCCTGCACACCCGTATAACCTTGTAAGTATCTGTCCTCCCGTACAACATCAAGGTCGATTCCTCTTATTTGATCAACCATTCGCCGTGTCAAAAATGCGAGAGGGGATGCAAGGAGCACAAGGCCTGCACATCCAAGCAAGTGGTAACATGGACTTGTACATGGAACATCCCAAGCGCAAGCAGAGCTGCGATGAGCACTGCACAATGAGCTAGCGTAAGTCCCTGCATTTCATTTAATTCATTGGCATTCATGTATGATTTGTGTGCGTGGCTGATCCACAAATTCAAGTTACCAGGCGAACATTTAACTTAAAAATACGAAGGCACTTGCACTCGAAAATCAACATAACTTGAGAAATGTGAAGCTACATGCACTTTGAAAACCAGCTAATGATCCAAAGTAGTTCAGATTATAAACACTAAATGATGCGAGCACCAAAAAACACAAAATGCAACATGGTGTACAAGGACTACAAACATGGTCTGTACCTGCTTAAATTATTCGTTCTCTGGCTGAAAATATCGAAGTGTAATTGCACGAATAACCAGTGCACAAACTGCATATCAATATATCTATCCTGCACAAGTATGCCAATAGTTTCAAACAACATATTTGAAAAGTATTTATGCTATGTTGTCATGATATGGGGACTTTCTGGTAGATGGCCTCGACGTTTCCTCAAGCTATGAAAATGCACTATAATTTGCTTGTCATCAATGCCTGCAAATCTCTGTCTCTCTCAACATAGTAGATCATCATTAGACACTAAATCCTTCAATGAGCTTGCAAAATTCTTGCATTAGATTCCTCATTAGACACTATATGTTCATCACCAGGAGCATGTAAAATGTTTGCATCAAATCCTTCATTAGTAGTCTGTTCATTAGACACTTCAGGCTCAAGAACAACATGAGCTTGTATGTTTGCACCGAAACTTTATTAGATACATCAGATTCAATCGATTCGGTATTGATTGGGGAGTTATAAAATAAGTAGAAATTGGTTTCATTTTCTCATAGATTCCCTACATACAAGCATTTTTACAACACCGTCATGTTTAACTATTGGCCAGAAATTGAAGAGTTGAATTAGATATAATCAGGGGATGTGATGTACCTGCTTTCGTTAAGCATGCTACTCTTGCAAGCTGCGATCGTCCGTTTATGCAAGCTCGATGCCATGCCGTCTTGCCGCCGCTGCCTCCCACGTAGGCTACACCCAGGGTTGGATCTTCATCTTCTTGTCATTCCGTTGGCTTGAAGCCCGGTGACCGCCCTCCAACGAGGGCGCGAGGAAGTGCTGTGTCGGTCCAGCGGCGGCTAGGTTAGGAGCGAACCAGACTGGAGGCTGGAGCGAATGAATTAGGATTTTTCCTGTTGTCGATCGATATGGGAGGCGCTCGTTTGGGCCGCAAGCCTGCTATAGGGCGTTCCTTGCACTTATGTTATTGGCCCATCCAAATTGAAACAGTTTTCTTCATTTTTTACATTGCCTGCTCGTGCGTTGGGATGAACAAAACTAGCATGGGACAACCTGGATGACTCAAACTAGGTGCACACTTTCCAGCCACCTAAGGCGGCCGCCCAAACCAGCCCCTATGGTGGCGTCACCCCTTTTTGCGTGTATGATTGGATAGTGAAAAATATTCCAGGGGCGCTTTTTATTTACCCACAGAATGGTTGAATTGCTTGTTTCTATGAACTGAGTTCGCCAATAATGTGAAGGATGCCAGTCTTTTCATCCTATTGTAGATTGCTTAGATCTCGATATGCCAAAAGTAATCGCATGAAATATATAGTAAAAGCCAGTGTGATGTGTTTGGCTACAACTAGTCTGACTACACGTCCTCATATAACATATCAAGGACGCACCATCTTACCAGATTAACCACCCATGCAGTGTGGGAAGTAAGAAGTATTGGGACTGCGTATCCAAGCAATTGATGCCATGGACTCCTTTGTACAACCTTGTAAGCGAAAAAGAAGTTGCGGTGTGCTGTACAAAGAACTAGCGTAAGTTCGGTTACCTGCTTCTCGGAATTTTAGTTAGCCACTTATTGCAAAATTATTCAATTATGTTGCTTGGCTTAATTTAGTTTGCTACTGATTACATAATGGCAAAGCCTGTTAATCATATTGTAGACTGCGCCTATCTATGTGTTTGATACTTACTGTTAAGAATTACCTGTTTGCCTTAACTTAAATATCTACTTGTTTGTTGAACTGCTTTGCTGTTGCAACAGCGGGTTACAATGATGTTAATAACTAGTACTTTTCAGCATCCAATTGAAACTCTTTAATTCCTTGTTTGTTGAACTGGTTTGCTGTTATAACTCCCACTTGAGATGTTTTGCTAACTTCAACTTTTCTGAATCCAATCGGAACTTTAATGGCAAAACAGGTTAGCCCAAGATCAAAGAGCGAGGTCCCCATGGACGTTGCATCATCCCACAAAGATGGCACCGCCCAATCGTGCATTATGAATTGCCAACTGCTAATGCTCTAGAGGCTAAACTAGTGGTACAAAGAGATTACATTTCGCACTTAGAGGTGAAGTTGACATGTTGAGGAAGCAAACAACACAATCACAAGCGAGTACTCAAGACAACCATTAAATATTTGGTGGATTTCAAAAGCGAAGCAAGTGAGACTGATCAGATTGTTAAGGTCTGAAGGAAAAAGGAAATTAAATTCCTACTTGGTAAATCATAGGTGAAATGTTCTTTCCATAGTTAAATAACCTTTGTGTTGTCTGCTTATGTAATCAATCAAACCATTTGTTTTAGAGCTCATGTAATAATTGTTTTTTGGTTTGTAATTTTATTTGAGCACAAGTCTGTATTAATTGATAAGACTCGAGACATTTCATTTGGATTGCTGTGCAGGACCTACAAATATGCCAATCGGGCTGAATGTGCATTCAGCAATAGTAGTAGTATAGATGGACCATAAGTGGCACGCATCGGAAAGGGCCAAGATCTTTGGCTAAAAAAGGATGATGTTGTAGCCAAAAAAAAAATACAGTGACCTGGCTTATGTATGTTAGTTGATATTATTGATCCATATACTCTATAAGTGTTTATATGTCTATTAGTTCTGTACATTCTTGGTTGATTGACTCGGTATTTGAATCTAGATACATCACTCGTGTACATATCTAAACGGGAGTACATATTATGTTGCGTGTGACATTTGAGTTGGACATGAAGTGTTCCAAATATTCGAATTCACCTTAAACTGGATACTAGTTTCTGAATTTGAGTATCGACATTTGTAACCCATATTCATATATGACAGTGGAATACATCTTTGTCGTCCTTTTGAAGATATATAAAAACACATAGAATGATTTATAAAGATTCATATAGGAATACAAAATGGATTCGAATTTAGTTGCCAGGGTAAATGTGGATGCTTATTATCCCAAAATTCAAAAGAAGCAGCAAAATGTCCACTCCCACGTTGGCTGCCGAAAGCCAAGTGTTTGGGAGATGGAAATTACTGTCTACCCATTACACGGACAATCCATCGGCCCGATTTCCACTGCTCTAAATAGGGGTAGGTTAGTAACTTCAATTAGACGTGACACGACCGCCTCTGAGCCCATTCCGACACGGTGGGCGTCAAATATGGGCGGCAAAACACATTTGGTTCAAGCTCACCCAAAAGAGCTCTGTTTCTCCCTCCATTCCCCATTCATACACGGTGGGCGGCAAAACAAACTCGACTCGGCCAAAATCGATGTAGGCAACTATTTTCAATAGGGGTAGGTTTGTAACTTCACTCAGACGTGACACAACCGCCCTACCTGTCAGCCCCGTTCATACACCGTGGGTGCCAACCATGGGCGCCAAACACCCTCTCCTCGCCCGAAATCTCTCTGGGCAAATATTGGCGAGATGCGAGATTACCCTCCTATCCCCAACCGACGAGACGTCCAAATTTTAAATGGGGGCTAAGTTCGTAACTTTCCCATATTTCAGACAGGCGCGTCCCAAAAACATGGTTCCCCGTACCTCTCCCTCCATTTTCCCATTCATACACAGTCCGCCCTAGAACACCCCATCCCCACACCAGCCTCCGTCCGCCACCCCATACATCGCCGCCGTCCTCCACCACATCCATCGTTACCGTCCTCCACTATGCCGGAGCACCTACCAAGACCGCGTCATACACTGCTAGAGATGGACGTTTCTCATCCACGGCGACGGACCAATAGCCTTGCATCGCGTCCTCTCGCTTCATCGGCGCCGTCGTCCTCTTTGACGGGGCCGCTCACACGACCTTCTCTTCCATCGCAACGAGACTTATTCCCCGATGCACCCGTCTACCGTAGCAGATCTGCTTCAACGCCACTGACGGCCATCGCACCCCCGATGCCTACACGGCGCCACAAGAGAGGTGGTATTTCATATCTCCTCAACTTTTTGATCTCAACCAGAAAATAGATCTTAACTTGGTTACTCTACTTTCTTTTCAGCTCTTAGAATTTATTTCTTAGTTCAAGCAAACAATGGATGCTAAATATCATTTCTCCGGTTTGCAGCTTCAAATCTGCCATGGCACAACCATAATATGGTTTAATTGATAATGCTTAGGGTTTAATTGATCATGTTGGTTCCGTGGTGATTTCTTTAATAGAAATCGGAGGGGAAACCCTCTTTTGCTAAAAAAAATATGCTTATAGTTTCCCCCTTTTATGATCACTATACGATCAGAATACGTGCTTCGTGTCATAATAACACTGCTCCTCGCATCAAGCTAAACAAGCTTAGATGTTCAAATACGATCTCATATTATAAAAACAGATTTGTTTAATTGGTCAGCTAAATGTTCCTAAATTAGTTTCGAAAATGCATGTTCGCTGCTCGGGTGTGTATCTCTACAGGGTTCCCACGGTGGGCCGCCCACCACAGGATTTTAGGTCGCCCCAGGCCCGATTCCCCTCTGTTACTGCTGCTTCGATCTCTACTCTTTCACCACCGCTTTGCCTCGTGGCGACTTGCCGTCCCCGGACGGCATGACTCTAGGAGGAGACGCCGGACTAACAGGAGGCCAGGAGCCGCTCGCCCAACAGCGTCACCGCTGCCCGAGCGCGCCGCCGTGCCTACCTTCCCAGTCCGTTCAGGGCTCGGGCGTGCAGCACCCACCAAGCCAACCCGATTTATCCTGAGATACGTCCTCAACACTCAGCAGCCACTCCTCATCACCCATTTTCTAATTGATTCATTACTCATTAGGCAGGACTGTCATTAGGGTTTGTTGTGTGCTTAGTGCTACCTACACTTAATGGTTCAGATGTATTAGGCACTACCAACACTCCACCCTTGAAGCTAAACATTACGCCACTCATAATTGCTTAGTTTATTTGTTCAAATACGATTTTCATATGATTCTAATGTTCCTACTTCAGTTTTGAAATGTGTGCCTGCCTGTTATAGAGACATAAGGGTTTGTATTTACGTGTGTGGTGCAGTCAAGACGGTTGGGGAGGTGAACTTTGCATATGCAGGGTTTATAGGGAGACACTCTCCGAGTTGAATCCATAATGCATTCCATAGATAATCTGACTACTTTTTATGTTTTCATGAATCTCAGATTCGAACAACATCATAATGATTTTGAGCTTGCGCATGAAAAGAATAAAGCGAGAACAATGCCATGGCTGTCAAACTTGGCATTAAGGGACTGAAATCAAGTCTGGATGCAATGCAATGCAAACGCTCTCCACCTCTGATTCATGCTCGAATATGATCCTAACAGTAATTCGAGCTAGAGGGAGACCTAAGTCAATGTAGCTCCCTAGTGGAGGAGTCAGAGGAAGATGCCCTATCTTATTCACCCATCAAGGTTCTTGCTCTAACTTTCCAAGGTTACATTGCTCGCACATATCTTGCAACTGATGCTTTGCATTGCTTCTAATTTGTTGAACTGCCATTAGCTTAGTTTACACATCGTGTATGTGAATACGCCCTGCCTATCCATTTTCAGTACATATTCCATCTGTCATCATACCATATTTATCCATTCAAATGTTGTTCTTGTGTATCAGACATTCAAAAGGAAGAGGGCGATTGCTGATCGTGGAGGAGCACAAGAAAAGTATTTGGAAAAGGTAGTGGCACCTGATAAATCAAATAGCCCATTAGGTGTAGTTGCAATATCACCTGACCCACAAAATACCCCAACTCTAGCAGACTCTAGCCCTACTACCTTTGGTCATTTACGATGCCCCAACTCAGCAGACCCCAAGCGCAAAAACAGTATGATTATGCCGATTGACATAGCACCAATTGTCTGACATAAAAGCCCCATTCCAGCAAAGAGTACACCAAATCTAGTTGCCAAATCCCTTTTCAAACCTGAGAGAGCCCCAATTGCAGCAAATAGGACCCCTGTTCCATTTCTTCCCAGTTTAGAAGATGAAGCTTATGTTGTTGTCAGGAACTTTATGCGCATCTTTCCTTCATGGAAAGATTATACCGCAGACACAGAACTATTTCCAGTCTTCCTCCGCAACTTACGCGTAAGTAATTTACTAATGTTATTCATGGTCATTATTGCATATGTTTCTGCTGACAGAAGATACAAGATTTCATTCTTTTAAATAGGCGAGGAGCAAACTGGATTATGATTACGAGCAAGAGTTGGTTGCGCTTTTCAAGCACTCATTGATGAAGTATCGTTCCTACCTGAGGCAAGCGCACTTCGATGGCAAGCCTCTAAATGAAATTTATGTAAAGTCTCCGGTGCTACATTTATCCGACGGTGACTGGAATAATCTTGTTACACATTGGTCTCGGCTGTAGCGTAAGGTACTGTCTATGATATCACATCACAATTTGAACTACATTTCTGCATTTGCCTTAATGCCTCACTTGTACGAAAACTGTTAGCAGAAGAACATTCGTTCTCAAGGGACCACAGAATCTCGCAACTATACTGCACATTGCATTGCTCTCGTGAGTACCTCTTGCCCTGTATGACCATACTTACTTTCATAGCTGTTTGATTATGTAGCATCACTGCACATGTTAGCCTCGTAATCGCCCATTTGGTGGACATTATAAGATCTGTATGGACTCTTACACAAATTTAGAATCAACCCAATGCTTTTGAAGAGGTTTAGCTCTGCAGTCCTCTTGTAATGACTGAATGTGGTCTATCAACGTACTTACATTAACAGCTACTCCCTCCGTCCCATAATATAAGAACGTTTTATACAGTACACGGTGTTCAAAACACTCATGTATTATGGGAAGAGGATTGGTTCATTTTGTAGCATTCGCATCTTATCTCCTCGCCCACCATTTACTAAAAAGATCAGATCTATATTTAATCTTACCAACAAGTAGAATGCATGAGACAATGCCGGTCTGAAGTGTAGCCCATTGCTCTTGTTAGTACATTTTGTCCTGTAACGCTTGTACTTCCAGGGATTGGTAGTTGATTATGTAGCATCAATCTGCATCTTATCTTCATTGTCCTCTATCCCTTCCAGTATTATCATATCTATAATTACACTCTACAAAATGTAGAGTACAGGCAATGCTTATGAAGAAGATTTTGTGCTGAAATTCTTGAGTTATCCTTCCCTTGACATGGAGAAAGGCATTATAAAGCCGGTGTTAACTGTTAATGTAAGTCAGTCGTTCTAAAGCCTTTATCCTCAACTGATGTCTAATTTTCTCATACTCCCTATCGTTTACTGCTGTTTAGTTTGCTGTTTCTACCAAAATGCATGTTCGTAAGAACCGTAAGTTCTAAGTTTTACTTGTACCATGCACATTACTTAATACTCCCTATATGTATGCTTGGTTTTGTGGATCTATAATCCAGTGTATGGTGAAGCAGCCCACGTTTGCACCTTGTCATCTCCTGTTTTATCTTACTGATGTGGCTGATGATATGAACAACATGCCATGCACATTATCCAAAATAGATACAATGATTTTCTTTGCCCTTCATCTATGCTTGTTATGTTGACATGGTAATCCAAAGAGTGTGGTGAAGCTCCCGCATTATGAACAATGCCAAATTATGCTATTGATATTTTGAACTTACTCTTTATTTTCTAATTTGAAATTGGATAGAATTGATGAGCAGTTATCATCTTTGTTTATACACGTGCAAAACCTGTCATCTCTCGCTTTATTTCGGGGTGATATGCCCGATGGCATGCACAAGTCTCTTGAAGGTGTGAGACAAACCCAACATATATTGCAGCAAAGAAGGCAAAACATCTTGAAGATAGCGAGACAACCCCAAAGTCTTGTCTTGATGCAGTGTTCAAGTTACTTGAGACTAACAGTCAGACAAGCTCACAGAATTCGTTGTCTAAATGAGTTCGACTTCTTCAGTCCCAAGTTCTAGCAGAAAGGCATTCTGCAACTCAACTTATACTTGAAGTCCTATCTCTAAGAAACATTGCGGAGAACACCAATGAGAACCTCATCACTAAACAGCTACACCTGGAAGCTATGACCGACAAGTTAGGCCGGTCTCATAGCCTTGCTCAGCAGCTTGCGCAGCAGTTCCCCCTCAAGACTAACCTTTCTTGAACTGTCTTGGAAGTGGTCTCGGTTCGAGATTATTTTGTTCTGCTGCAATGGTGCCCGATTTTTGTAATCTGCTTCTTCGTTGCGCTTTATGATCACCGGTGGCGAACTTGATGCCAAAGTGGATGTAATATACCTTAAATCCTTTATTGTATAGTGTAGGTTTATTCTTAGTTACTATGTCGTAATTTCTTTATTGTATAAGTAGGTTTGTTCTTAATTCCTACTAGTTACTGCCATCATTCGCTATCTGAAAGAAAATCAGATGTAATCGACCGGGCCGAAACATCCGATAACGGGCAAGGTTTTTAGCGGGCCACAATTGGGCCGGCCTGCGTGTTTCTTGGGCCCGAATGATTGGGGCCTTCACACATTGCGCCAGGCCCAAACTTACACCGGCCTATATTTTAGTTGGGCCTTTTGTCGACCCAGCGCTTAGTTTGGCCCGGGTAGCGTTGGGCCATTAACAGTGAATATTGTCTTGGCTTTATTCGGCGAGATGAAACCATGGGCCTTTAGCAGGCCAAAATGCATGTTGGGCCTCAATTTTCACTAGTCGTCAACGGGCCTTCAGCAGGCCGAAATGTAGATCGGGACGTTATGGGCCCAGTTAGCTCACGGGCCGTTACCAGGCCGAAACGTATCTCGGGCCTTAGTTGGCCCACTGATATCATGGGCATTTAAGAGGCCGAAAGCTTAGTACAGGCATCAACGGGCCGAAATACGAGACATGCCTTTAACAGGCCCAAAGTCACGTTGGGCTTAACTATTGCCACCTTTAGCACGGGCCGTTAGTGGTCCCGATGTCCCGTCGGACCATATATGGCCCATGGGCAGCACGGGCCATTCCCAGACCGAAAGTCACACCAGGCTGAAATGGGCCCATGTCTACATCAGGCCTCTAACAGGCCGAAAGTCATTGGGCTGTAGTTGGGCCCGAATATTCGGCGAACAATTAACGGGCGGATGGCTTGGGCGTAAATGGGCCCAAATATTGGGCGAACAATTAACGGGCCAGATCTGGTTTCGGGGTGTAAATGGGCCTTTATTAAGTAGGCCGTTATTGGGCTGGCCCACTAGTACCTGATTAAGTTCTACGGGCCTTTGACTGGGCCGGCCTTTTTAACCTATATGTGCCTCTGTTGGGCCCAGCCAGGTGTCGACGTACCATAGGCATGTCTCCTCCAATGGACGGGCGACATCTGGCCCACTGACGGCCAATCGGAATTTTACACGTGGAATTTTCCCATTGGTCGGGGCTGTTAATGGGTTATCGGATACAAAATCAACCCGATAGCTTAACGGCGTTTCGTTACGGTGGATGCCACATGTCGGTCACCCTTGACAAAGCACTTCTGTGACGCGCGATTTATCGTCATGGAAGTGGACACTTCCGTGATGATAATTTTGGTAATGTCATGGAACACTTCTACGACAACACAGGTATGACTATCTTGATTCTGTCATAAATTTGTCATGGATGTACATGCATGACAAAAAACGCGACCTACTGTGAGAAACACGTATCATCACGGAAGTGTATTTTTTTTGTAGTGTGTACGGTATGCTCATTACCATTAACATGAAAAGTGATATTGCCTTTGTTGCAATCAATAACAGCCCCTGCAGTATTCAAAAAAGGTCTTCCAAGAATAGTAGACATACTATCGTCCTCGGGAATATCAAGAATAACAAAGTCCATTAAAATAGTAACATTTGCAACTACAACAGCATCGTCCTCACAAATACCGGCGGTATATAGCGGTTGATTTATCGACCATTTGCAAAGATATTTCAGTAGGTGTCAACTTATTCAAATCAAGTCTACGACATAAAGAGAGAGGCATAACACTAACACCGGCTCCAAGATCACATAAAGCAGTTTTAACATAGTTTATTTTAATGGAGCATGGTATAGTTGGTACTCCTGGATCTCCAAGTTTCTTAGGTATTCCACCCTTAAAATTATAATTAGCAAGCATGGTGGAAATTTCAGCTTCTGGTATCTTTCTTCTATTAGTGACAATTTCTTTCATATACTTAGCATAAGGATTCATTTTCAGCATATCAGTTAATCGCATACACAAAAAGATAGGTCTAATCATTTTAGCAAAGCGCTCAAAATCCTCATCATCCTTTTTATTAGATGGTTTGGGAGGGAAAGGCATGGGTTTCTGAACCCAAGGTTCCCTTTCTTTACCGTATTTCCTAGCAACAAAGTCTCTCTTATCATAACGTTGATTCTTTGATTGTGGGTTATCAAGATCAACAACAGGTTCAATTTCTACATCATTATCATTACTAGGTTGAGCATCATCATGAACATCTTCATTAATATTATCACTAGATTCATGTTCATTGCCAGATTGTGTTTCACATCGAAATAGAAATATCATTTGGATTCTCGGTGTTTCAAAGAAGGTTTCACTAGAAGCATGCAAATTCCTATCATTTTCTTTTCTTCTTTTTAGAAAGACTAGGTGCATCAATATTATTTCTCTGAGAATCCTGCTCAATTCTCTTAGGGTGGCCTTCAGGATACAAAGGTTCCTGAGTCATTTTACCAGTTCTAGTAGCCACTCTAATAGCATAATGATTATTCTTACTATTTAATTCATTGAGCAAATCATTTTGAGCTTTAAGTACTTGTTCTACTTGAGTGGTGACCATTGAAGCATGTTTAGTAATGAGTTTAAGTTCACCTTTAAATCTAGGCATATAATCACCCAAGTGTTCAAGCATATCGGAATTGTATTTCAATTGTCTACCAAAATAAGCATTGAAGTTTTCTTGTTTGACAATAAAATTATCAAACTCTTCTAAGCATTGTATAGCAGACTTATAGTGAGGAATATCACCTTCATCAAATCTATACAGAGAATTTACCTTTACTACCTGTGTCGGGTTATCAAGACCATGAGTTTCTTCAATAGGCGATGGTTTAAGAGCATATGTTTCTTCAACAGGCGGTAAATTAATACCATGTATTTCTTCAATAGGAGGTATATTCTTAACATCTTCAGCTTTAATACCTTTTTCTTTAATAGATTTCTTTGCCTCTTGCATATCTTCAGGACTGAGAAATAGAACACCTCTTTTCTTCTGAGTTGGTTTAGGAATAGGCTCAGGAAGTGTCCAATTGTTTTCATTTGTCAAATATTATTCAATAGAATCTCAGCTTCATCCGGTGTTCTTTCCCTGAAAATAGAACCAGCACAACTATCCAGGTAATCTCTGGAAGCATCGGTTAGTCCATTATAAAAGATATCAAGTATTTCATTTTTCTTCAGAGGATGACCAGGCAAAGCAATAAGTAATTGGAGAAGCCTCCCCCAAGCTTGTGGGAGACTCTCTTCTCCAATTTTCACAAAATTATATATATATCCCTTAAAGCAGCTTGTTTCTTATGAGCAGGGAAATATTTAGCAGAGAAGTAGTAAATCATATCCTGGGGACTACGCACACAACCAGTATCAAGAGAATTAAACCATATCTTAACATCACCCTTTAATGAGAACGGAAATATTTTAAGGATATAAAGGTAGCGAGTTCTCTCATCATTAGTGAACTGGGTGGCTATATCATTCAATTTAGTAAGATGTGCCACAACGGTTTCAGATTCATAGCCATAAAAAGGATCAGATTCAACCAAAGTAATTATATCAGGATCAACAGAGAATTCATAATCCTTATCAAGAATACGATAGGTGAAGTAGCAAAAGCGGTCGGGTTTCATTCTAGCATTAAGAGATTGCTGCTTCCATTTAGCTAATAATTTCTTAAGATCACTTCTATCATTGCAAGCAAGAATGGCTCTAGCAGATTCTTCATCCAAAACATAACCCTTAGGCACAACAGGCAATTCATATTTATTAGGGGGAGAGTCTTCATCATCACTATCTTCAATATTATCAGTTACAATAATTTCATTCTCTCTAGCCCTAGCAAGTTGTTCATCAAGAAATTCACCAAGTGGCACAGAGTATCAAGCATAGAAGTAGTTTCATCATAAGTATCATGCATAGCGAGTGGCATCATCAATAACATGCGACATATCGAATTAATAGCGAAGCAGGTTTAGGTGTCACAAGCTTACTTAAAATGAAGGTGAATCAAGTGCGAGCTAGATGGCGCTTTCCTTACCTCCCTCATAGTTGAGGGATAAATTTTGTCTTAGCGTCTTTCAAGTTCTTCATAGTGACCAGCAGATATAAATCCCAAGTGACTCAAAGAATAGAGCTATGCTCCGCAAGCGCGCGAGAAAATAGTCTTGATAACCCACAAGTATAGGAGATCGCAGCAGTTTTCGAGGGTAGAGTATTCAACCCAAATTTATTGATTCGACACAAGGGGAGCCAAAGAATATTCTCAAGTATTAGCAGTTGAGTTGTTAATTCAACCACACCTGGATAACTTAGTATCTGCAGCAAAGTGTTTAGTAGAAAAGTAATATGGAAGTAATGGTAATGGTAGAAAAAGTAATATTTTTGGGTTTTGTAGTGATTGTAACAATAGCAACTGAAAAGTAAATAAGCGAAGAACAACATGTGAAAAGCTCGTAGGCATTGGATCAGTGATGGAGAATTATGCTGGATGCGGTTCATCATGTAACAATCATAACATAGGGTGACACAGAACTAGCTCCGATTCATCAATGTAATGTAGGCATGTATTCCAAATATAGTCATACGTGCTTATGGAAAAGAACTTGCATGACATCTTTTGTCCTACCCTCCCGTGGCAGCGGGGTCCTAACAGAAACTAAGGGATATTAAGGCCTCATTTTAATAGTGTACCGGACGAAAGCATTAACACATAGTGAATACATGAACTCCTCAGACTATGGTCATCACCGGGAGTGGTCCCGATTATTGTCACTTCAGGGTTGCCGGATCATAACACATAGTAGGTGACTATATACTTGCAAGATAGGATCAAGAACTCACATATATTCATGAAAACATTATAGGTTGAGATCTGAAATCATGGCACTCGGGCCCTAGTGACAAGCATTAAGCATAGCAAAGTCATAGCAATATCAATCTCAGAACATAGTGGATACTAGGGATCAAACCCTAACAAAACTTACTCGATTACATGATAGATCTCATCCAACCCATCACCGTCCAGCAAACCTACGATGGAATTACTCACGCACGGCGGTGAGCATCATGAAATTGGTGATGAAGGATGGTTGATGATGACGACGGCAACGGATCCCCCTCTCCGGAGCCCCGAACGGACTCCAAATCAGCCCTCCCGAGAGGTTTTACGGCTTGGTGGCAGCTCCGTATCGTAAAACACGATGAATCCTTCTCTCTGGTTTTTTCTCTCCGAAAGTGAATATATGGAGTTGGAGTTGAGGTCGGTGGAGCGTCAGGGGGCGCGCCCAGGGGGCAGGCGCGCCCCCACCCTCGTGGACAGGGTGTGGGCCCCCTGACGTGGATTCTTCTTCCAGTATTTTTAATATTTTCCAAAAATATGTTCCGTGGAGTTTCAGGTCATTCGGAGAACTTTTGTTTCTGCACATAAATAACACCATAGAAAGTCTGCTGAAAACAACATCAGTCCGGGTTAGTTCCATTCAAATCATGCAAGTTAGAGTCCAAAACAAGGGCAAAAGTGTTTGGAAAAGTAGATACGACGGAGACGTATCAATTATCCTGGCACCAAGTTGCCAGGGAGATAAATGTTTACCTCCCATCTTATGTATAAATAGCCAATGGTGCAAACAACAATACATGTCAAACCATTTCCTCAAAAATATAGAGGTCAAACCATAAGTACCAACGCCTGCATGAGAATGATTTTGCTTCAGACGGTATAAACAAATATTTGATACCAATTCAATTCAATTCCTAGCAAGTTAAATTAAACTGACAAACAACACAAAGAAAGTACATCCTTTCATATCTGGTTTTAGATAGGCAGAGGCAACGGAGCTCATACATTGATACAAATAAGGTGAAGAAGGGATGGTTACTTGAGCTACAGACACATGATTCAGGGAAGTGGGGGTGAAAGAGAGGAAGCATGCAACAAACCCGGTCCGACATTGATTCCAGAACAAGCATTACATACAAATCCTGCTTACTTCCTACGTCTAGTCTATAGTAGCAAGAAGCGTATGGATTATGAATTTACGATGGTGAGTCTTTGATCATCTATCACATGGCCATCTACAACTCATATACCAAAATTGTAACCCAAATGGTAAGTGCCACACGTCGGGTGTGTGGCATCCCGGTCTTAATGTTTTTCAATGGAAATTTCACTCGGGCAAGGATGGGAAATTCAATGAGACACGGTAGGTTTCTGTCAAAAAATTAACGGAAGCACAAAAATTTCCATGCTGGCCAACTAAAGTTGCCATCCTCGTGTAACTAAGCTTCCGTAACAAAAATGTTCAGAGTTGCCATGTGCTCTTACCTGACGTTCGGGTGTTATCAGGGTCCAAAGCACACATTGAATTATGAACGTGGACGAGTAAACTGCCGATCATCTAGCACATGCCCCATCTGCAACATTATCATAACTAAGTAACTTAGTTGTGCTCATATACCAAAAAGTATATTTTCCATAGTTCCATGAACCAGCCCCTTTATATATGCTACAGTCATGTCATTATCATAGATTACAAGAAAGTAGGCAAGTTAATTCCTACAACGGCCTAAATAGCAGCAAATCGAGTAGCAAAGTGTTGCTTTTCATCTACTTCAGCTTAGTGGTCAGCTAGTCGCGGAATAATCAGATAATAACACTGCTTGAAGTTGTCAGGCACAAGGCTTATAAAAAGAACTGAATAATTTTCAAACCTTGATCATTATGGCTTGCTAGTTGCCATTACCCTGACGTGCTTATCTAATCCGCATTTAGTCCATAGTAGCGCCTAAACAGGTGATTTACACATAAGTTCACATTAGACACAACGTAATATCCTAAGGACAAGAATAACCTACGATCATGGCAAACCAGCGGAACAGGGCGAGACGTGCTGCTACTCTGTTACGGTGTCGATAAACAGATTGATGCGCACAAATATCACAAATGGAGCAAGGAAAATAAGTGCGAATAAACATACACAATCCAAGCACAAGTAACTAAACCTAGATAGAAGAAAGTGCAAAGGGCACCTAAGTCAAAGAGCCGATATGCTGAGCAGATCAAACAACAAGCCAAACTCGATTATCAATTGTTCACGGGAATTCCTGAGAAAGAAAAATTGTAATGTAAGTCAACCATATGGGTTAATTTTAAGAGTAAACACATCATGAGAAGCACATGCTATATTCACGAATAGTAAGTTTCTTATGAAATCTGTTATGATCATATGATATTCATCACGAAGTCAGAGACTTTGTAACGAACTTGTTATTTTGGTTTAACAAAATATTTGAACGGTTTATGTTATTATATACGTCTTTATTTGCTTATCCCTATAATGATCTTTATTATTTTCTGTAACTAGTACTCCTGCATAACTTTTCTTGCATGCAGTTACTTTTCTGCATATATAGTTGCAGTTGTTTCATCCATCTAACACATTGTCTGGTGCACCACTTCTAAAATTGGTATGGTGTTTGTTGTTTCTGTTTGAATCACTGCATTTTAAATGACAGTAAGACCACTTAAGTTCATCTGGTTTTAAAGGGCACAACACAACACATCTGATTTCAAATCAATCTTCATACAGCCACATATAACAATCTTGCTGAAAATTTCACACAAGAAAAGCACAAGCAACCGAACAATCTTGCTCAAAATCTCATACAAGAAAAAGTAGAACAAACTGAAGCGCGAAGAAAAGCGCTGCAAATCGTACCTGAACGACAGAGACAACCCACCAAGAAGATGAAACAACGAACCAAATCTGACGATCAACTTACAAGTGTGATTTCTGAGAAAAGAAAAGAAAATTTAATGCATCACAGCGAGGAGACACCTCATGAGCAAACAGCTCATGAGCATGAATGAACCGATACGGGTAGGAATCGAAAACCAATACAGAAAGATCCATGAATACACATGAACAAATCACGGAACATACCTTGATGGCGATAACAGGTGGAGAATAGAAAGGCAAACAAGACAAGCGGTTGATGAACATGGACAACTTCGATAGTCACCTAACAACCACCTGCAAACATACAATATCCATGAGCAGTTAGCACATTAGTAACACATTCGGAAAAGAAAAGAATACCTTGGCTTAACGGAATGACGATTTACATCCATGGTGGTCTACAAGCGCAGTGGAGCGGCAGGCGGAGAGAGGCGGAAGGACAAACAGATGATGAGAGCGTTCCGCGTATATATGAAGGAGGGGATGGCATGCAAGAAAGATATTGCTAGGTGATCTAGGTCCAGCACACCGCAAGAATATGTTACAACCGAAAATAGTTAAAGGAATGGTGCGCTGAGCGCACGAACAGAACACCGAATCGTCCTTCGAACACATCCAAACAGCGGTGAGTCGATCCAAAAGCAATCGAACCAAAAGAACACTATATCTACCTTATTGAGGGTACAAATTGCACAGACATACACATCTACTCATGGAATATTAAGATAATCTTAGCTTGAAGTAGTCAATCAATCACAAGGTAGGTCCAGAACTGAATAATCTTCAAACCCCATGACACTGTGTGTACCCCGTACCACTACCTGCTCAAGATTCCAAACTGCATGGGCATCCATCATGACACGGGGAGTGATGTTTCTCCATCCATCATCGCCCGACACCCACCCCAAGTCGCCGATACCATATACACGACCACCATGTTCATTCGCTCGCATCAGCGTCAAACGGAATGCATCGTTAGGTACCACGACAAACTGTTGGTCCAGTCGCTCACGATGTTCATAGAAATAAGAACTCGGAGCACAAATCAGGCCAAATAAAGAAAGGGATAAAACATTTCATTCTGGTGCGCAATCCGAGCCAATCCGAGGGCATGGGCAAGGGGATCGAAACAGGAAGACATATTCAATCTCACCTTCTCCTCCCGCTAGGCGACGGCGCCGCGTGAGCCGGAGTGGAGGTCGAATAGATAAGAAGCTCGCGCGTCATGATGTCGGCCGGCATCCGCGACCTCAACTAGAAGAGGCCCTTCATCTTGGTGTCGTCGTTCCCTGCTGCTGTAGCGAGGGCAAGGGTCAGGCGGCGGGCTTCCTCCGCCCTGCTGACCCGAAGGAGAAGCAACCGTGAAACAGCACCACGACTACCGAGCTAGGGCGCTTGCCTCCCCCTCCGCTTCAGAACGGATGCGATCTAAGAGGACCCTCCTGCTGATGGGCATGAATGGGGAGGACCGGATCATGGGAAGGAGAGGTTGCGTGTGCGAATTTTGGGGAGAGGAAGGAGAGAGAAAGAGCACGGATCGAGGCGTGGGGTAGGAAAGGAAGTTGTGTGCCCACCACTTTTTTTCTCCAGCCAGAATACACTGCTTGTCTTTTTCTGCTGACGTGGACATCACGAGCGCTCGCCCTTGTTGCTCAGCTGAATGTGTTTAATTGATCTGACATGGCATACGGCTGCAGCACAATACCTGTCGGTCTCGGCGGCACACGACCGTAGCCGCAAAAAATGATCTTTTATTCGGTTTCGACGGATCGCGTTGTATCGGAGATGCCAAACCCTAAATTCCTTCTAACCCAATATATACGTCGCCGCTGAATACTTTTCCACACTGGCTCTTCTTTATCCGGTCAACTGCGAGCTTCTCGATCCCTGGAAGAGATCCCTTCAAGAACTCATCACCACCGTGCGCAGGCCCCATGGTGGGCGCCAACTGTCGTGGTTTTGTCACGGCAAATGTCCTAGTGTGAGGACTTAGTCGTGAAGCCAACATATCTATGTGGTAGCTTGAGAGGGGTTGAGTGGAATCGAGAGATGCAACACAAGACAAGGATTTAGACAGCTTCGGGCCCCGGGAAACATCATCTGGTAACAACCCTACATGTTGTTTGAGGCTAGGTCTCATTATCATCACGAGGGAGTCGCCGCATAAACCGGCTCCCCTTTAGTTGTGTCTAGCCCTAGAGATTGTTTCTTCTCCTTTTTTCCTCTCCCACTTTGGGGAGCCCTGCCCGTCTATATATGTTGAAGGGGCGGTTTACATGACTAGTCCTAGTTGGATTAGGATTACTCTATTACAAGTGGAGTCCTAGTCTTCCTTCCTTTGTAGGAGAATATTCCTTGTGCTTTCCTCATAAACCGGCCCACCATAACATGACCCGGCCTTCCATAAACCGCCTTCTGGGCCACCAGGTCTTGTCGTTCCTCTAACCCGCTCTCGCCGGGTCACCCATTGTCGGTGTCAAAACCGGCGGATCTCGGGTAGGGGGTCCCGAACTGTGCGTCTAGGATCGATGGTTACAGGAGACAGGGGACATGATGTTTACCCAGGTTCGGGCCCTCTCTATGGAGGTAATACCCTACTTCCTGCTTGATTGATCTTGATGAATATGAGTGTTACAAGAGTTGATCTACCACGAGATCGTAATGGCTAAACCCTAGAAGTCTAGCCTGTATGACTATGGTAATGAGTATCTCCTATCCGGACCACGCCCTCCGGTTTATATAGACACCGGAGGGATCTAGGTTTACATAGAGTCGGTTACATAAGAAGGAATCTTCATAGTTGATCGCCAAGCTTGCCTTCCACGCCAAGGAGAGTCCAATCCGGACACGGGTACAATCTTGACCTTCATGTCTTCACAGCCATCACCCGGCCCATGGATAACAGTCGGACGCTTGAGGACCCTTAGTCCAGGACTCCCTCAGTAGCCCCTGAACCAGGCTTCAACGATGAGGAGTCCGGCGCGCAGATTGTCTTCGGCATTGCAAGGCGGGTTCTAGTTCCCTTCCATATGAACTCCAAGATAGTCTTCGGACGCGATGATAGTATCTGGACCTGTCACACACACATGCCATACACAACCACAGAGAGTATAATTTTGTACGAGTCCGATCCGCTGACAAATTTCGGTAGCATGACATCACGTCCGACCGGTCATAATTCCGGACCATTTCGTGTCCGACGTTGCACGTCCCGAGACGCGGTTGCCATTGGCACGTCTTGTCGAAGCAGAGATCGTGCCCCCTTATAGTGGGATTCTCATCAATGCGGCCATCGGTAATCCAACCGCGCCGTTTATACAGCCCTTGGGAATAGGCGAATTCTAAGGAGAGTGGGGAGGCGTTCGATATTTACTGCCTTTATAAGGGGATAAGGATTCCCTCTTCCTCTCCCACGCCCTCTCTCTATCTCCGCCCTTCCAATCTCGAGCTCCAGCACCCAAGTTCTCATCTCCTTTCCACTCGAGCTAGCACTCAACCATGTCCTGGTCCGGAGGTCAGGGCAAGTGGATGGCCTCCTTCGTCAAGGAGGAGGATATTACTGAGCTTCGGGCGGCCGGATACTTGGCGAAGCAAATCGCCCACCGCCTGTCGGCCGAGGGACAAGTCGTCCCCACGCCAGAGCCCAACGAGAGGGTGGTATTCATCCCTCATTTCTTCCGCGGACTAGGGTTCCCACTGCACCCTTTCATCCGCGGGCTGATGTATTATTACGGGATAGATTTCCACGATCTGTCCCCGAACTCCTTCCTCAACATCTCGGCATTTGTCGTCGTGTGTGAGGCCTTCCTCTGCATCCAACCCCACTTCGGGCTATGGCTCAAAGTCTTCAACGTGAAGCCGAAGGTGGTGGATGGCCAGCACGCGGAGTGCGGGGGAGCCATGGTGAGTAAGCTGTCCAACGTCTCCTGGCCGAAAGGCACTTTTGTGTTTTTGTGGAGACAGTGAAGGAGTGGCAGAAACAATGGTTCTACATTACTGAACCCCGCGGTACCACCTGGGCCGCAGCTGCTGAATTCTGCTTCGGCGCCCCCATGCGACTCACCTCCTGGGTCGAGAAGAGTCCGAATTGGTGTTCATCCGATGAGCTGATAGCACTGCAGACGTGTGTTCAAAGTATGATAGCCAAGAACGTCAAGCTTGTTGATGTAATCCAGGTGATGCTGCTTCGCCGGATCCTCCCATGCCAGCGCATAAGCCGCCCTCTGTGGGAGTTTAATCCGAAGAAGCACCAAACCCTGGAGAGGCTCTTCGAAACCACTCATCAAGGCGCCTGGAAATTGCTCTTTAAGGGCAACGAGAAACCGCCGGCCACAGATTCGGATCGTGGGCACGATTTTAAACACCCCGCCAGTGAGGTATGTTATTTTTGGCATATCCCCTACTTGTTTGTTTCAAGGATGATGTCTGAGTTTTTATCATTGCTTTTTCAGGATTGGATGGATAGGGCGAAGCGGATCCAATGTTCGGCTCCGCTGCCTGAAGAGCCGGTCATCCCGCGCCTGGCGAAGATGCTGGTGCCGGCGCCATATAAGGCGCTGGAGACGAAGGCCAAGGGGGCCAAAAGTGGCCCCCGTCGCAAGGGCACTTCGGACGTGACGTCCAAAGATGAGGAAGCCCATTCCTCCGTCCCTGAGGATGACGATGAGGAATAGGAGGAGGAGGAGGAGAACCCTCCCCTGCTACCTCTTGAGCATTGCATTGGATTTCCCCAAAGAGGAGATGATGATGCAGTAAAGTAGCGTAAGTATTTCCCTCAGTTTTTGAGAACCAAGGTATCAATCCAGTAGGAGGCCACGCACAAGTCCCTCGTACCTTCACAAATCGATAGCTCCTCGCAACCAATGCGATTAGGGGTTGTCAATCCCTTCACGGTCACTTACGAGAGTGAGATCTGATAGAGATGATAGATAATATTTTTGGTATTTTTGATATATAGATGCAAAGTGAAAAGTAAAAGGCAAAGTAAAAACAAAGCAAGTATTAAAGTGATGGAGATTGATATGATGAGAATAGACCCGGGGGCCATAGGTTTCACTAGTGGCTTCTCTCAAGAGCATAAGTATTCTACGGTGGGTGAACAAATTACTGTTGAGCAATTGATAGAATTGAGCATAGTTATGAGTATATCTAGGTATGATCATGTATATAGGCATCACGTCCAAGACAAGTAGACCAAAACGATTCTGCATCTACTACTATTACTCCACTCATCGACCGCTATCGAGCATGCATCTAGAGTACTAAGTTAAAAACAGAGTAACGCCTTAAACAAGATGACATGATGTAGAGGAATAAATTCATGCAATATGATAAATACTCCATCTTGTTATCCTCGTGGCAACAATACAATACGTGCCTTGCAACCCTTTACATCCTTTGGGTAAGGACACCGCAAGATTGAACCCAAAGCTAAACACTTCTCCCATTGCAAGAACTACCAATCTAGTTGGCCAAACCAAACGGATAATTCGAAGAGACTTGCAAAGATAACCAATAATACATAAAAGAATTCAGAGAAGATTCAAATATTATTCATAGATAAGCTGGATCATAAACCCACAATTCATCGGTCTCAACAAACACACCGCAAAAAGAAGATTACATTGAATAGATCTCCACGAGAGAGGGGGAGAACATTGTATTGAGATCCAAAAAGAGAGAAGAAGCCATCTAGCTACTAGCTATGGACCCGAAGGTCTGAAGTAAACTACTCACACTTCATCGGAGAGGCTATGGTGTTGATGTAGAAGCCCTCCGTGGTGGATGCCCCCTCCGGCGGAGCTCCGGAACAGGCCCCGAGATGGGATATCGTGGATACAGGAAGTTGCGGCGGTGGAATTAGGTTTTTGGCTCCGTATCTAATCGTTTGGGGGTACGTAGGTATATATAGGAGGAAGGAGTACGTCGGTGGAGCAACAGGGGGCCCACGAGGCAGGGAGCGCGCCCTAGGGGGGGCGCCCCCCACCCTTGTGACCACCTCTCTCGTTCCTTGGAGTAGGGTCCAAGTCTCCTGGATCACGTTCGGTGAGAAAATCACGTTTCCGAAGGTTTCATTCCATTTGGACTCTATTTGATATTCCGTTTCTTCGAAACACTGAAATAGGCAAAAAACAACAATTCTGGGCTGGGCCTCAGGTTAATAGGTTAGTCCCAAAAATAAAATAAAATTGGAAAATAAAGCCCAATATAGTGCAAAACAGTAGATAAAGTAGCATGGAGCAATCAAAAATTATAGATACGTTGGAGACGTATCAGGCATCCCCAAGCTTAATTCCTGCTCGTCCTCGAGTAGGTAAATGATAAAAAGAGAATTTTTGATGCGGAGTGATACTTTGGCATAATTTCAATGTAAATCTTCTTAATTGTGGTATGAATATTCAGATCCGAAAGATTCAAGAAAAAAGTTCATATTGACATAAAGATAATAATACTTCAAGCATACTAATCAAAGTAATCATGTCTTCTCAAAATAGCATGGCAAAAGAAAGTTCATCCCTACAAAATCATATAGTTAGGCTATGCTTCATTTTCGTCACACAAAGATGTTCCCAACTTCTATACCCCCGATGACAAGCCAAGCAATTGTTTCATACTTAAATAATCTCAAACTTTTTCAACCTTCACGCAATACATGAGCGTGAGCCATGGATATAGCACTATGGGTGGAATAGAATATGATGATGGGGATTGTGTGGAGAAGACAAAAAAGGAGAAAGTCTCACATTGACGAGGATAATCAAGGGGCTATGGAGATGCCCATCAATTGATGTCAATATGAGTAGTAGGGATTGCCATGCAACGGATGCACTAGAGCTATGAATGCTCAACAAAAGAAAACTAGTGGGTGTGCATCCAACTTGCTTACTCATGAAGACCTAGGGCATTTGAGGAAGCCCATTGTAGGAATATACAAGCCAAGTTCTATAATGAAAAATTCCCACTAGTATAAAAACACAAATTATGAGACTCACTATATGAAAAACATGGTGCTACTTTGAAGCACAATATATGAGACTCACTACATGAAGAACAAGGTGCTACTTTGAAGCACAATATACGAGACTCACTACATGAAGAACAAGGTGCTACTTTGAAGCACAAGTGTGAAAAAAGAGATAGTAGCATTGCCCTTTTTATTTATTTTCTTTTTTTGGGCCTTTCTTTTTTTTCTTTTTGGCCTTTCTCTCTTTTTTTGGGCAATGCTCTAATAATGATGATCATCACACTTCTATTGATTACAACATAAGGATTACAACTCGAACCTAGAACAAGATATGACTCTATATGAATGCCTCCGGCGGGGTACCAGGATGGTGCAATGAATCAAGAGTGACATGTATGAAAAATAATGCATGGTGGCTTTGCCACAAATACGATGTCAACTACATGATCATGCAATGGCAATATGACAAAAGTAATGTATGTCATGATGATGATGAACGGAACGGTGGAAAGTTGCATGCCAATATATCTCGGAATGGCTATGGAAATGCCATAATAGGTAGGTATGGTGGCTGTTTTGAGGAAGATATAAGGAGGTTTATGTGTGACAGAGCGTATCATATCACGGGGTTTGGATGCACCGGCGAAGTTTGCACCAACTCTCAAGGTGAGAAAGGGCAATGCACGGTACCGAAGAGGCGAGCAAAGGCGGAAAGGTAAAAGTGTGTATAATCCATGGACTCAACATTAGTCAAAAGAACTAATATACTTATTGCAAAAATTTAGAAGTCATCAAAAATCAAGTACTACGCATATGCTCCTAGGGGGATAGATTGGTAGGAAAAGACCATCGCTCATCCCCGACCGCCACTCATAAGGATGCACAAGCCAGGTACACTTCATGTTATAAATTTGTTACACAACTTTAACCATACGTGCATGCTACGGGACTTGCTAACTTAAGCACAAGCATTTATCAAATTCACAACTACTCAACTAGCACGACTTTGATATTATCACCTCCATATCTCAAAACAATTATCAAGCATCAAACTTTTCTTAGTATTGAACGCACTCAAAAGAAAGTTTCACATATCTTGAATACCAAGTATATTAATATTAAGCAAATTACCATGCTATTAACGACTCTCAAAATAACCTAAGTGAAGCATGAGAGACCAATAGTTTCTTTAAAACAAATCCACCACCGTGCTCTAAAAGATCTAAGTGAAGCACTAGAGCAAAAATTATCACGCTCAAAAGATATAAGTGAAGCACTATGAGCAGAACTATCAAGCTCAAAAGATATAAGTGAAGCACATAGAGTATTCTAACAAATTCCAATTTATGTATGGCTCTATCAAAAGGTGTGTACAGCAAGGATGATTGTGGTAAACTAACAAGCAAAGATGCAAATAATACAAGACGCTCCAAGCAAAACACATATCATGTGGTGAATAAAAATATAGCTCCAAGTAAATTATCGATGGAAGTAGACAAAAGAGGGGATGCCTTCCGGGGCATCCCCAAGCTTTGAATTTTTGGTGTCCTTGGATTATCTTGGGGGTGCCATGGGCATCCCCAAGCTTAGGCTCTTGCCACTCCTTGTTCCATAATCCATCAAAAGAATTCACCCAAAACTTGAAAACTTCACAACACAAAACTCAATAGAAATCTTGTGAGCTCCGTTAGAGAAAGAAAACAAAAGACTACTTTAAGGTACTGTAATTAACTCATTCTTTATTTATATTGGTGTTAAACCTACTGTATTCCAACTTATATATGTATTATAAACTATTTTACTAGCCATAGATTCATCAAAATAAGCAAACAACACACAAAAAACAGAATCTATCAAAAACAGAACAGTCTGTAGTAATCTGTAACTAACGCAAACTTCTGGAACTCCAAAAAATATACCAAAATTATACGACCTATACAATTTGTTTATTGATCATCAGCAATTGGAATCAGTATTTCATCACGTTTTGGTGATTTTTAATAATTCGGTCACTGAGCGCGAAGTTTCTGGAAATTACAGCAAGATCAAATAACTATCATCCAAGAAGATCCAATTGGTCTAGCTTGGCACAAACACTAATTAAAACATAAAACCACATCGAAACAGAGGCTAGATGGATTATTTATTCCTAAACAGAAGAAAAAACAAAAAAACTAAAAATAAAATTGGGTTGCCTCCCAACAAGCGCTATCGTTTAACGCCCCTAGCTAGGCATAAAAGCAAGGATAGATCTAGGTATTGCCATCTTTGGTAGGCAATCCATAGGTGGCTCTAATGATAGATTCATATGGTAATTTTATTTTATTTCTAGGGAAGTGTTCCATGCCCTTCTTTAAGGGAAATTGGAATCTAATATTCCCTTCCTTCATATCAATAATTGCACCAATCGTTATAAGAAAAGGTCTACCAAGAATAATAGGACATGAAGGATTGACATCTATATCAAGAACGATAAAATATACGGGCACATAATTCCTATTTGCAACAATAAGAACATCATTAATTCTTACCATAGGCTTTTTAATAGTGGAATCCGCAAGACGCAAGTTTAGAGAGCAATCATCAAAGTCACGGAAATCTAGCAAATCACACAAAGTATTGGGAATAGTAGAGACACTAGCACCCAAATCACACAAGGCATGAAACTCATAATCTTTAATTTTAATTTTAATAGTAGGTTCCCACTCATCATAGAGCTTTCTAGGGATAGAAACTTTCAACTCAAGTTTTTCTTCATAAGATTGCATCAAGGCATCAACAATGTGTTCGGTAAAGGCCTTATTTTGACTATAAGCATGAGGAGAATTTAGCACGGATTGCAACAAGGAAATACAATCAATTAAAGAGAAATTTTCATAATTAAGTTCCTTGAGATCCAATATAGTGGGTTTAGCAACATCTAGATTTTTATTTCTTTCAATCCCACTTTTATCAATTTCATCATCAAGATCTAAAAGCTCCGAATTATTAGACGCCTTCTAGGTAAAGGAAGATAATATTCAGTTTCATCAAGATTCATATTGCAAAACAAAGATTCAATGGGGGACACATCAATAACTTTTAGATCTTCATCTTGATTTTCATAGAAATTAGAAGAACACGCTTTAATAAAGGCATCTTTGGAAGCACGCATCCTAGCGGTTCTTTCTTTGCACTCATCAATGGAAATTCTCGTAGATTTGAGAGACTCATTGATATCATGCTTAGGAGGAATAGATCTAAGCTTTAAATAATCAACCTCAAGAGAAATTCTATCAACGTTCCTAGCCAAATCATCAACTTTAAGCAATTTCTCCTCAAGCAAAGCATTAAAATTATTTTGTGAATTCATAAACTCTTTAACACTACTCTCAAATTCAGAGGGCATCTTATTAAAATTTCCATAAGAGTTGTTGTATGAATTTCCATAATTATTAGAAGGATTACTAGGATAAAGCCTAGGATTAAAATTCCCTCTATACGCGTTGTTACCAAAATTATTCCTACCAACAAAATTCACATCCATAGATTCATTATTATTCTCAATCAAAGTAGACAAAGGCATATCATTAGGATCAGAAGAAACACTCTTAGTAGCAAATAATTTCATAAGTTCATCCATCTTTCCACTCAAAACATTAATTTCTTCTATCGCATGAACTTTTTTATTAGTAGATCTTTCGGTGCGCCATTGAGAATAATTAACCATAATATTATCTAGAAGTTTAGTAGCATCACCTAGAGTGATTTCCATAAAGGTGCCTCCCGTGGCCGAATCTAAAAGATTTCTAGAAGCAAAATTCAATCCGGCATAAATTTTTTGTATAATCATCCACAAGTTCAAACCATGAGTAGGATAATTACGTATCATTATTTCATTCTCTCCCATGCTTGTGCAACATGTTCATGATCAAGTTGATTAAAATTCATAATATCATTCCTAAGAGAGATAATCTTAGCGGGAGGAAAATACTTAGAGATAAAAGCATCTTTGCACTTGTTCCAAGAATCAATACTATTTTTAGGAAGAGATGAAAACCACGCTTTAGCACGATCTCTAAGCGAAAAAGGAAATAGCTTCAATTTAACGACATCATTATCGACATCTTTTTTCTTTTGCATATCACATAAATCTATGAAGCTATTCAGATGAGTAGCGACATCTTCACTAGGAAGGCATGCAAATTGATCTTTCATAACAAGATTCAACAAAGCAGTATTGATTTCACAAGATTCAGTATTGGCAAGAGGAGCAATCGGAGTGCTAAGGAAATCATTATTATTGGTATTGGTGAAGTCACACAATTTGGTAGCATCTTGAGCCATCGCGACAAACAAACAATCCAACATACGAGCAAACAAACGGACGAGGAAAAGGCAACGGGAAAAAGAGGAGGAGATTGGGAAAGAGAGGGCAAATAAAACGGCAAGGGTGAAGTGGGGGGAGGAAAACGAGAGGCAAATGGCAAATAATGTAATGTGAGAGGTAGGGATTGTGATGGGTACTTGGTATGGTTGACTTTTGCGTAGACTCCCCGGCAACGGCGCCAGAAATCCTTCTTGCTACCTCTTGAGCACTGCGTTGGATTTCCCCGAAGAGGAGAGGATGATGCAGCAAAGTAGCGTAAGTGTTTCCCTTAGTTTTCGAGAACCAATGTATAAATCCAGTAGGAGGCCACGCACAAGTCCCTCGTACCTGCACAAATCGATAGCTCCTCGCAACCAACGCGATTAGGGGTTGTCAATCCCTTCACGGTCACTTACGAGAGTGAGATATGATAGAGATGATAGATAATATTTTTGGTATTTTTGATATATAGATGCAAAGTGAAAAGTAAAAGGCAAAGTAAAAACAAAGCAAGTATTGAAGTGATGGAGATTGATATGATGAGAATAGACCCGGGGGCCATAGGTTTCACTAGTGGCTTCTCTCAAGAGCATAAGTATTCTACGGTGGGTGAACAAATTACTGTTGAGCAATTGACAGAATTGAGCACAGTTATGAGTATATCTAGGTATGATCATGTATATAGGCATCACGTCCAAGACAAGTAGACCGAAACGATTCTGCATCTACTACTATTACTCCACTCATCGGCCGCTATCCAGCATGCATCTAGAGTATTAAGTTAAAAACAGAGTAACCCTTAAGCAAGATGACATGATGTAGAGGAATAAATTCATGCAATATGATAAATACTCCATATTGTAATCCTCGATGGCAACAATACAATACGTCCCTTGCAACCCTTTCTGTCACTGGGTAAGGACACCGCAAGATTGAACCCAAAGCTAAACACTTCTCCCATTGCAAGAACTACCAATCTAGTTGGCCAAACCAAACGGATAATTCGAAGAGACTTGCAAAGATAACTCAATCATACATAAAAGAATTCAGAGAAGATTCAAATATTATTCATAGAAAGGCTGGATCATAAACCCACAATTCATCGGTCTCAACAAACACACTGCAAAAAGAAGATTACATCGAATAGATCTCCACGAGAGAGGGGGAGAACATTGTATTGAGATCCAAAAAGAGTGAAGAAGCCATCTAGCTACTAGCTATGGACCCGAAGGTCTGAAGTAAACTACTCACACTTCATCGGAGAGGCTATGGTGTTGATGTAGAAGCTCTCCGTGGTGGATGCCCCCTCCGGCGGAGCTCCGGAACAGGCCCCAAGATGGGATCTCGTGGATACAGGAAGTTGCGGCGGTGGGATTAGGTTTTGGCTCCGTATCTGATCGTTTGGGGTGCGTGAGGTATATATAGGAGGAAGGAGTACATCGGTGGAGCAACAGGGGCCCACGAGGCGGGGCGCGCCTAGGGCGGCCCCCCACCCTCGTGACCGCCTCTCGTTCCTTGGAGTAGGGTCCAAGTCTCCGGATCACGCTCGATGAGAAAATCACGTTTCAAGGTTTCATTCCGTTTGGACTCCGTTTGATCTTCCGTTTCTTCGAGACACTGAAATAGGCAAAAAACAACAATTCTGGGTTGGGCCTCCGGTTAATAGGTTAGTCCCAAAAATAATATAAAAGTGGAAAATAAAGCCCAATATAGTCCAAAACAGTAGATAAAGTAGCATGGAGCAATAAAAAATTATAGATACATTGGAGACGTATCATCCCCCTAAGGAGAAGAAGAGGGGGGCCTACACGAGTCAGGAGGCGGGAACACCCAAGAAGGGGAAGGGCGCCCCTGCGGTCAACACCGCGTGGGACGTTGATAGTAGTCCAGAGTGACGCCTCCGCACTAAGCCTCGGGACGCATCGTAAGTACTATGATTCCCGGACATAAGTGTACTCGGCCTCTCCTTTTTATTGTATTGACGTGGTAAATTGTGCCATTGCAGTCCGGCCCGTGGCAGCATCCAGCGATCCTCATCTGGGGGTTCATTGGAGCCGGCGGAAATGGCCAGTATGTCACTGCCGCCCGCTTACTCCCCTAAGGCCAAGGATGACACAGAAGTGTTGTCTCGGAGGACTGCTCCGAGCCGGGGAGGGGCCCAGGGCGCTGTCTAGGAGGCGCCGCAAGGCGAGACCTCCGCTGCCGGACACATGGGGGAGCATATCCCCATGGAGACTAGCGAAGAGGGACGTATTCAATTCATCCCTCAGCTGAATATGATCCCGGGGACCGATACGGCCCCAGAATCCAGCGCGCGCCTTCCTTCGAAGAAGGGGGTGCGCCAATTCCACCGATGGCCCCTGTCCAACCAGGGGCACCGGATAACCTGATGGAGGCACTACGCGGTGCGTCCATTGTGGACGATCACCTTATCCTTATGGGTACGGTGATTGAGAAAGTTCAGTCCATCAAGGGCGGGCTAAACGAGGCCTGCCACAACTTGTTGACAGGTTTCGAGGTAAGTCACATAAAAAGAGAACACCCCGTGTGACAGTAGCCCCTGAGACACTGTCCGGTGTTCGAAAAGAAAGGCAGGACATGGGATCAACCCTTTGTAGGAGACTAATTATGTGATTGAACAGGCGTCGCTGTTGGCCGCGACCTCGCATGCTGCCGAAGTCTCTGAACTGAAGCAGAGGTTGGAGCGGACCGAGAACGAGCTCGGCGAGGTGAAGATTCAGCTGCACAAGAAGCAAGGTGAGTAACGACTTGCTGTGTATTTGGAGAGATTAAGCGGTGAGTATTGACCGGAGTGTCATAATATGTGTAGGGGCGGCGACCGAGGTCGAGGCCCTAAAAACGCCCTGAACGAAGCCGAGGGGAAGGCTGTCCAGCAGCAAGCCGCCCATAAGAAGCTCAAGGCCCGGGTCGGCGAGGTGCATTAGGAGCTTCAGGACACGGTGAAGAAGTGTGAGGCCTTGGAGCGCGAAGCGTCATTTCGAGAGACCGAGCTTACCAAAGCTCGCTAGAGCACGTAGGCCGCACAGAATGAAGCCCGGGGCACTCTCCAGGAGATCCGGGAGGCTAAGAAGATCGCAGCAGGTAAGGCTTTTAACATGCAAAGCAAGTATGCGGAGAAGAAGTACCTTTTACTAACCTGGGTTCGGAGTTGCCCAGGGCCTTTGCGGATCTGCCATGCATCGTGTCTGATGCTGCGGATTTCTTCCGAGCCGGAGAAGGGAATTCCACGGAGAAGTTGTTCTGGTCGCATTATGCGGTGCCAGAACATCCGGTGCCCTTTGCCGATCAACTGAAACAGTTGGTCGAGCTGCACAGGATGGCCGAACTAGCCATGAAGGATTTAATAATCCGGCTGTGGCCAGCCGAAGCTATACCTAGCAGCTATTTTGGCCTCATGAAGCGGGTGATGGAGGCCTGTTCGCTGCTAGACGTCGTCAAACGATCAGACTGTATCGAAGGTGCCCGCATGGCCTTCGCTCGTTGTAAGATGTGGTGGGCGAGGATGGACGTCGTTGAGGTGGCCAGTGGGCCGCCGGAGGGCAAGGAGCACCGCACACCCGAGCGATATTTTGCGGATGTCTTGGAGGGTTCTCGACTTGCAGCGGCACAGTGCGGGTAGGACATTATTTTCGAATGAATACATTCATTTTTTGTCTTTGCCTTGTATGAAAAACAAATCCGGTTTGTAATATAATGTTTGTTATGTTTTGATTGTTTCCTCCTGTGCTGCCGTTTTGTATGGAATATGAGGGTTGGCCAGTCATCGGCTTCTGCCCTCACGTAGGTAGTACGGAGGTGTTCGGGATGGAATCTAAACAATCTTGATCCAATTATATGGTCTTGAAGGAGTGGTTTAGCGCAACGAACCAGGCAATCAAACTATGCGGCTTAAGCGCCCTCACTTAGCCATAGGAGTTTTATAATAAAACATAGGCGCAACCCCTGGTATACAGACCAGTGTGTTGTCAGTGTCTGATCGCGAAGTACCGATCCTTCACGGAATGCGGAAAAAATCTCCAACGATTTGAGACCTTCGAACAGCTGACCGGCTCTCGCCGCATCATGAAAGTCAGTTTTCGGCTTTCTCTACTGAGGTGCTCATCTGTTCTAGGCCAGGGCACAATCGCAGTAGTTCTCCCTTTACTACCCTAGCCGATGTAGCAGAATGTAGGGTAGCAAGCATAGGAGCCGGGCAACCCAACTATTGACCAAAGACATGATTCGGAGCCAATGCATATAATGCTAAATTCGGGGTGCCGAACTTATCTTTAAGGAGTGTTTGGACTTTGTTGCCGTATTATAGGGCGATGGGAAGCCCCTGGCGAATATGAAACGTACCAAAGTACACGGGTGCGAAGATATAAGTAAGTAATGACAAAGGAAAACAGAAAAAGAGCAGAGGTAGTATCTGGGGCCCCTTGACTTGGGCCGTGAACTGCTTCCATTATAGTTGGGTTAATGCGTCAAAGCGCATTTATACAAATGATGCAATAAGCAAATGGCTATTTAACATCCCAGAACCAAAGGAGAGCCACATTGGGGTACTGAAAACATATATAGTAATCGTTGGATTGTCCTCTAGAGCTTCCCCTTCATGCTTGTGCTCTGTTCCAATCTGGTGTACTTGTCCTTTGACAGGACAGATAATCAGGCCATCGAAGGGGGCCTATATAAAAGGTACCTGAAAGAAAAAGAAAAAGAAGGAAAAAAGGAAATAGTAAAGGTATCAACGAGTCCGGGATTGGTGTAGCCGAACTACAAGCTAACCGTGCCTCCGTCGATGCCCATGGGATTTTGAGTGCGTAATTATGTACGCGTGGTGCTGATGCCGCTACCTCATCGGAACTGGGACGGAGGCCGAATTGCTAGTTGAGCTCTTGACGAGCCGAACCGTCCTGTTGCAGTATGGTCCAGACTCTCTTAGTGATGTCCAGGGTCTCGACAGCCAGATTACGGTTCTGCTTGAGAAGGCCGCTTTGTACCTCTGCTGCTAGGGCGGCTGTGTGCTCCTCTGTTCAGAGGGAGCGTTCCGTGTTTCCGTTGACTGTTATGACGCCGCGTGGACCGGGCATCTTGAGTTTGAGATAAGAATAGTGCGGCACTGCGTTGAATCTAGCAAACGCAGTTCGTCCGAGCAGTGTGTGGTAACCGCTGCGGAAGGGGACGATATCGAAGATTAACTCTTCGCTTCGGAAGTTGTCCGGGGAACCGAAGACCACTTCCAGCGTGATTGAGCCCGTGCAATGGGCCTCTACGCCTGGTATGACTCCTTTAAAGGTAGTCTTTGTGGGCTTGATTCGTGAGGGATTAATGCCCATTTTGCACATTGTATTCTGATAGGGCAGGTTGAGGCTGCTACCACCGCCCATTAGGACTCGTGTTAGGTGAAATCCGTCGATGATTGGGTCGAGGACCAGTGCGGCTGAATCGCCATGACGGATACTAGTTGGATGATCTCGACGATCGAAGGTGATCGGGAATGACGACCACGGATTGAATTTCGGGGCGACTGGCTCTACCGCGTAGACGTCCCTGAGTGCTCGCTTGCGCTCCCTTTTGGGGATGTGTGTGGCGTATATCATGTTTACCGTTTTGACTTGGGGGGGGGGGGGATTTCTTCTGCCCCCAAGTGTTCGGCTGCCGGGGCTCTTCGTCCTCGTCCTCGCTTTGTGATCCCATTTCCTTGTTCTCGGCATTTAACTTCCCAGCCTGTTTAAAAACCCAACAATCTCTGTTGGTATGATTGGCTTGTTTGTCTGGGGTGCCATTTATTTGGCACGGACGGTTGACTATGCGGTCCATGCTGGATGGTCCCTCATTTTTCCTTTTGTAGGGCTTCTTCCGTTGGCCGGACTTGGAGCCGCTAAATCCGGCGTGAACTGTGGTGTCATCGGTGTTATCGCCATTGCTTCGTCGTTTGTGTCCATTGCGCCGGAGCTTGCCGGTGCTGTTCTTGGCCTCGGAGGTGCCTGCCTCGCTGGCTGTGTTTTTGCTACGAGCCAGCCAGTTGTCCTCACCCGCACAAAAGCGGGTCATGAGTGCTGTGAGGGCTGCCATGGATTTCGGCTTTTCATGGCCGAGGTGGCAGGCGAGCCACTCGTCACGGATGCTGTGTTTGAAGGTTGCTAGGGCTTCGGCGTCCGGACAGTCAACGATCTGTTTCTTTTTGGTTAGGAACCTAGTCCAGAATTTCTAGCTAATTCTCCAGGTTGCTGGACTATATGGCTTAAGTCATCGGCATCTGGTGGCCGGACATAAGTGCCTTGGAAGTTGTCAAGAAAAGCTTCTTCCAAGTCCTCCCAGCTGCCAATGGAATCTTCAGGCAGGCTATTTAGCCAGTGTCGAGCTGGTCCTTTTAATTTTACTGGGAGGTACTTGACGGCGTGGAGGTCGTCTCCTCGGGCCATATGGATGTGGAGAATAAAATCTTCGATCCATACTGCGGGGTCGGTTGTTCCGTCATATGATTCAATGTTGACGGGTTTGAACCCCTCGGGGAATTCGTGATCCAGTACTTCATCTGTGAAGCAGAGAGGGTGTTCGGTGCCTCTATATCGGGCCACGTCGCGGCGCACCTCTGATGAAGTCCATCTGCGGTTATCGGCCCGGGCGTGACTAGGTTTGTCACGTCCGAATAGGTAGCCGTCATCCCGAGTCGGGAAGCATCCTCGCGATTCGTAGATTGATCTGGTGTATACTGCTCTACTGTCCAGGTCCTGCCGAAGGTCGTATGTATCGTCCCGAGTTGTTTTGTCTCTGTTTCTATGAGGCGGTGTGGCGGGCTGTTGTTCGACCTGAGTTGCCGTTTTATCCTGACCGCGTGGTGGTCGGTCCGCCGCATTATCTCGACCATGTGGTGGTCGTTCCGCATTGCGCGAGGGAGGTATGAGCTCTGGTGCCTCCTCATCGAACTGAGGTAGCAGCCTACGCTTCGGGTAACTCTTGGCTGGGCGCTTGAGGCCGTATTCTTCAGCTGCCAGGACATCGGTCCATCTGTCAATGAGTAGGTCTTGATCGGCTTGGAGCAGCTGCTGCTTTTTCTTCAGGCTTCTTGCAGTAGCTATTGGCTGGCGCTTGAAGTGCTCCTGCTCGAGGGGTGCCTCAGGCATGATGAAATCCTCGCTGCTGAGGCTCTCCTCATCCTTGGAGACTGGATGATAACTATCGTCATCCGGGTCATTGGGAATGGCCTATTTATCAGGGTTAACTTGCCCGTTATCTTGTTCCTCCTGTTCAGATGCAGCTCCAACAGGGTCTTCATTGTTTTCGGCGTCGCCCGGAGTACTATTTTCTCCGGTGCCAGTGTGGCCATCTTCTGAGTGATGAGGCTTAGAACGACATTTAGGGCGCCGGCGCTTGAACTGTGTCTCAGAAGGTTTATTCGCAACTGGATCTTCTTTGTCATTGTCGCTAGCTTTTTTAGGTGTGTCAACCATGTACACATACCGTCGAACGTCCAGTGAATGGCGGGTCTTGGCCTTGATCCTTGTCGGCATCGTCGTCCATACCATCGATGTCTTCAGAGCCATAATCAAGCACGTCGGTTAAGTCATCGACAGTGGCTATGAAGTGGGTGGCGAGTGGGAAGCAAAATTCCCCATCATCAGCCTCTAGCTCGAGCCGAACATAGTTTGGCTGTGAATCCTTCTCCAAGGACAAATTATTTAAAGAATTTAGCACATCACCCAAAGGTGAGTGCTGGAAGATGTCTGCGGCGCTGAATTCAAAAATCGATAACCGATCCATCTCGGTGTCCGCAGGCGTACACAGTCCGGAACTTATAGCCGGAGACGAGTCCGGAGTTCCGTTGACGCAAATATTGCAGGGTGTCGAGTCTGTGTGCGGCTCCAACGTCGCGGACTCTGTGGCTTCGGATGGCGCAATCTGCTCCGGATCTAAGGCCGCAACAATTACAGGAACCATCTCCAGAATCTGGTCCGATGACAGATTTAAGTCATGTTCATCGGAGCGAGGGGGAGCGATCGTCGCGGTCTCAAATCCATTGAAGATCAAGTCTCCACGGATATCCGTGACGTAGTTCAAGCTTCCAAATCTTACCTGGTGGCCAGGGGCGTAGCTATCAATCTGCTCCAGATGGTCAAGCGAGTTGGCCCGTAGTATGAAGCCGCCGAACATGAAAATCTGTCCCGGGAGGAGGGTTTCTCCTTGGACAGCGTCACTATAGACGATCGAAGGGGCCATCAAACCTTTCGTCGACGGCACAGTGGAACTCTCAATGAAAGAACCAATGTCGTGTCAAAACCGCGGATCTCGGTAGGGGTCCTGAATCATGCGTCTAGGATCGATGGTTACAGGAGACAGGGGACACGATGTTTACCCAGGTCCGGGCCCTCTCTATGGAGGTAATACCCTACTTCCTGCTTGATCGATCTTGATGAATATGAGTGTTACAAAATTTGATCTACCACGAGATCGTAATGGCTAAACCCTAGAAGTCTAGCCCGTATGACTATGGTAATGAGTATCTCCTATCCGGACCACGCCCTCCGGTTTATATAGACACCGGAGGGAGCTAGGGTTATATAGAGTCGGTTACATAAGAAGGAAATTTCATAGTTGATCGCCAAGCTTGCCTTCCACGCCAAGGAGAGTCCAATCCGGACACGGGTACAATCTTCGGCCTTCATGTCTTCACAGCCCATCAGTCCGGCCCATGGATAACAGGCCGGACGCCCGAGGACCCCTTAGTCCAGGACTCCCTCTCCCATGAGTCGCCAGGCTCGGGTGGGTCACTTAGTGAGTCGAAAAGTCCGGGCAGGTCATTAGTGAGTTGCCATGTCCTGCCGGGTTACGCCGTGGGGTATATCCCCGACAGGCGGCGTGTTGGGGGGTGGACCTCGGCGGCTCCTCCTGCTGCCGTTCTTCTCCTATGAACCCGGCAAGATCAGAACTAAGGATTCACACCCCAAATTTCATCAATGGGGGGTGAGTGATGAGCTTACGCTGGGGGCTAAGACGGGGGCTGATATCCACCAGCAACGGCGTATGTGAAGTACCCGCCGGAGGCTTGCCGCCCATCGAGGCATTGGCCTTCTTCGCCACCCTCTGGGCCAACGTCTCCCTCTCCCTGCAAAGATGAAAACAAGTCAAGAACAGCGGTGTAATCTGAAGGGTTGGGGATAGTGAAGGGCAGGATGCTTACTCATCCTCCACCTCCTCTTCCACTGCCTTCCTCTTCCTCCTTGGGCTGAGAGACCCAAGATCAAAGTCGACCTCCAGGTCGACATCTGCGGGAGGAGAGGAAGGGGATGGAGTCCGGCGATGCTTGGACGAAGAAGAGGCGGTCGCTTTCTTCTTCGCCACTACAGCCTTCACCACCTGCTTCGCCTCCGCAGCCCTTGTCTAGCGCACGGACTGATCCTAGGCCTGTTGCCGCTGTGCAGCCCTACCGGGCTGAGCTGGTTCGCCGGAGCCAGCCCGGCACAGGACGCGTCTCTGCCCTGTGGTCGGGGGATCGTCGGCCTCTATATCCTCTTCAGATGGCTCGTCGTCCGTGTCTTTAACAAGAGGGGCCCCGGCGCCGGCGCTGCTGGACTCCCCAGTAGACTCCGCCCACCTGGCAAGCTCCTTCTCCTCTGCGGCCGAGTCGGCCTCATCCTCCATGTGGCCAGTGCTGCCGGCCTCCCGGGCAAGCGCCGCCTCCGCCGCCCTGGCGGCAATGTAGTCTAGCTCCTCCTTGGTGGTGTCCTGGATGAGCAGCGGCTTGTCGCGGACGTAAGCCTCCGACAAGGTGTTGAAGAACTCCTGCACCTTCTCCGCTGGCGGCTCGGCCCAGGCCGGGTCAAGGCCATGCGCGTTGATGTCCGGCATCATGGCAATGATGGCGGACTGGTGAGAGTTGTTGCTTAGCGGGACCACTCCCGCCGGCAACCCGAACAGGGGCCCCTTGACGGCCTTGCCGCTCCTCTCTGCCCTGCCGTCGCTGTTCACGTCGAGCTGGAAGAGCCTTTGGCAGAAGTTGGCGTGCCCCATCACCATGAAGTTGTGCTTCAAACCAGGGCAAAGCCTCACGATGTCGGCCGCGTTCCTGAAGAGCCAAGCCGGCCTCCCCTTGTTGTGTAGTGGAGCAATTCGGTGGCGGATGAAATCGGCCCCGATCATCTCAAGGGTGAGCCCGACCATGGTGAGGCGATGAATCCTGGTGGTGGTGACCGTGAGCTTTTCGTCGTTGGCATCGAGGTCGCTCCAGTCCCCGCGGCGGGTCGGCAGGCTCTGATGAACCCGGCAGAACTCCGGCGGGTCCTTCTTCTCGATCCAGCACCACCGGCCCCACCACTCCTCCCACCTCTCCTTCTGGGCACCCTCTGGGTATGTGCCTTTCTCCTGGGTTCTCGGGATCCAGGCGATGCTCCCAGAGATTGCGCCCCCTGGTTGGATGCGAGGGTAGAGGTAGTGGCGGAAGAGCGCCGTGCTGGGGAGCACCCTGACAAAGCCCTCGCAGAGGTAGGCAAAGAGAGACAGGCATGCCACGGCATTCAGCGTGAGATCCAAAAGATGAAAGCCGTAGGTGTGCATGACATCATTGAAGAAGTCGGAGAAAGGGGGGCAAAGCCTGCAAGAGAAGAAAACGATGAAGAAGGGGTACCGATTTGGGTCGTCCTTGGCAAAATCAGCGGGGACGACGTGCGTGGCAGGATGCCCCGTCGTCTTCATCCCCCACAGGGGCAAGAAGAGGTTCTCGAGGTGGACCGCGTCAACCGTCGACGGGAAGTAGGCGAGTTGCATCTGTCGCGCCGCCGACTCGCTCTCCGGCACCTCCTTCTCCCCGCATTCCTTGGCCGCTCCCTTGTCCCTGTTGGTTTTGAGCGCCATGGTAGCTGGAAGGGGGCGAAGGGTCAAGCAATGGGGGCGGTGGCAGCAAGCAGAGGCAAGAACTTCGAATCTTTCGCCTGAGGAAGAAGAGAGGAACGGCGGTTCCGAGATTGGAAGAGGCGTAGAGGGTAAATGAGCAGTGCGCCCGCGGTTTTTCCTTTTTATGGGGAAGGAGCGGGCCGCCTCTTTCCCATTTACTGTGATGTGACGCATGAGGGAAGCAACCACCCCATGCATTACCCCACGTCACGCACGACCCACACGTCGCACATTCAACACGGGTCGTGGGGAAGCGCAACGAGCGAGGGAGTTACTGCGGTAAAAACTCCGCCGCCCGCACGCCCGTGCACCGTTCTGGGCCTGGCCCAATAACGCCCCGCGCTTATATGTGGCCCAGGCCTGGGGCTCCTGTCGGTGTACAAAAGTAGGGGTCTGATGTCTACTACACAACCTTCTTCTTGTAGACGTTGTTGGGCCTCCAAGTGCAGAGGTTTGTAGGACAGTAGCAAATTTTCCTCAAGTGGATGACCTAAGATTTATCAATCCATGGGAGGCGTAGGATGAAGATGATCTCTCTCAAACAACCCTGCAACCAAATAAAAAAGAGTCTCTTGTGTCCCCAACACACCCAATACAATGGTAAATTCTATAGGTGCACTAGTTCGGTGAAGAGATGGTGATACAAGTGCAATATGGATGGTAGATATAGGTTTTTGTAATCTGAAAATATAAAAACAGCAAGGTAGCGAGTGATAAAAGTGAGCGTAAATGGTATTGCAATGATAGGAAACAAGGCCTAGGGTTCAGACTTTCACTAGTGCAAGTTCTCTCAACAATAATAACATAATTGGATCATATAACTATCCCTCAACATGCAACAAAGAGTCACACCAAAATCACTAATAGTGGAGAACAAACAAAGAGATTATGGTAGGGTACGAAACCACCTCAAAGTTATTCTTTCCAATCAATCCGTTGGGCTATTCCTATAAGTATCACAAACAACCCTAGAGTTTGTACTAGAATAACACCTTAATACACAAATCAACCAAAACCCTAATGTCACCTAGATACTCCAATGTCACCTCAAGTATCCGTGGGTATGATTATACGATATGCATCACACAATCTCAGATTCATCTATTCAGCCAACACATAGAACCTCAAAGAGTACCCCAAAGTTTCTACCGGAGAATCACGACGAAAACGTGTGCCAACCCCTATGCATAGGTTCATGGGCGGAACCCGCAAGTTGATCACCAAAACATACATCAAGTGAATCACGTGATATCCCATTGTCACCACAGATACGCACGGCAAGACATACATCAAGTGTTCTCAAATCTTTAAAGACTCAATCCGATAAGATTACTTCAAAGGGAAAACTCAATCCATTACAAGAGAGTAAAGGGGGAGAAGAAACATAAGATCCAACTATAATAGCAAAGCTTGCGATACATCAAGATCGTGCCAAATCAAGAACACGAGATAGAGAGAGAGATCAAACACATAGCTACTGGTACATACCCTCAGCCCCGAGGGTGAACTACTCCCTCCTCGTCATGGAGAGCGCCGAGATGATGAAGATGGCCACTGGTGAGGGTTCCCCCCCTCTGGCAGGGTGCCGGAACAGGGTCCCGATTGGTTTTTGGTGGCTACAGAGGCTTGCGGCGGCAGAACTCCCGATCTATTCTCTGTTCTGGAAGTTTTAGGGTACGTGAGTATATATTGGTGCAGGAAGTACGTCGGTGGAGCTGCGGGGGGCCCACGAGGCAGGGGGGCGTGCCCCCACCCTCGTGGCTTCATCGTTCCTTCCTTGACGTGGGGTCCAAGTCCATCGGGTAGCTTTAGTTCCAAAAATAACTTCTCTAGTTGATTTCGTTCCGTTTCAACTCCGTCTGATAATCCTTTTCTTCAAAACACTGAAATAGGCAAAAAACAACAAATCTGGGCTGGGCCTCCGGTTAATAGGTTAGTCCCAAAAGTAATATAAAAGTGGAATATAAAGCCCAATGCTTCCCAAAACAGTAGATAATATAGCATGGAGCAATCAAAAATTATAGATACGTTGGAGACGTATCAGGGTCCCTTTTTGCACCCCTTTACTTGTGCGCGGGCAGTCGCAGCCCCACGCCCCTGGCCACGCTTGGCGGAACAGAGGAAGCAAAGGCACAGGACGACCAGACCAACGCGGAGCCAGAAACACAAAGAGCAGGAGGGCGAGGTGGACTCCCCGGCAAGGCCCTTTCCGGGGTGGCCTCCACGGCCCCGGCAAGAACCTTGCCAGGGCAACTTACCCAATGCCTGCAGGGCTGCCACCCTTGAGCCTCAGAGTTCTGACGCCCTCAAATCACACTGGAACCAAAGCTCGGGAGGCGCCTCCGTGGTGGCATGCAGATCTTTGTGAAGACCAAGAACATGCAAGATCAGATGAGAATCAGAAGACGGAGATCCTCGCGGAGATCCTGCCAAGGAAACCCACGAGACCCCCAGCAAGCCCTTTTGCCGGGGACAACCATGACGCCACGGCAAGACCCTTGCCAGGTCCCCAGCAAGGCTCTTGCCGAAGACATCCGCGGGGCCGCAGCCAGGCCCACATCTGCCAAAGCTCCGCCACCGTTGCCATGCAGCTGCCAGCCCACCAACTAGGCGAACACCTGCGGGGCGACATGCGGCCTCTAGGCCAACTCAGCAAGCACCTGCGTGGTGGCATGCAGATCTTCGTGAAGGCTCTGCCACCGCACCGACTCAGCAGCCAGCCAGCCAGCGTGGCACTACCCGCCTCGTCAGTTCGCACGCGCGTCGAAGCCAGGCGAGGCGGCGACAGCTGGGACGAGCTTCCATGCCGTCCCTGATAAAGCAAGAAGGGCACGTAGGCAGCGCATTAAATGCATTTTTCCTACGGTGCCAGAGGATAGACTCGACCACTGTATAGCTTTCCACCTCCTGTGTGCAACTGTGGCAGCCCCTTTGTCTATAAAAGGAGGCCCGTGGCGTACTGGGGGAGGATTCGGACTTTTTGGACCATGCACGCCTTGTAGCTAGTCCAAGAACACCAGATAAATAGAAACCAGCAGGAGTAGGGTATTACGCATCACTTGCGGCCCGAACCTAAATAATCCCCCCCGCGTTGATCACTCAATCCATCTCTTTCCACAGCCCCACGCCCACCAACCGTAGCAAAAAGGGATTCCTCTTGATCCCGTAGGTGTCGTTTCCCCCGACAGTAGGGTCCGCACGCTTAAACATTCGATGACGATCGATATTATGAGTTTATGTGTCATGAAAATTGATATATTGGAAGGTTATGTTTGGACACCGGAATGGTTCCGAATGAGTTCGGGCATTTACCGGAGTACCGGGGGGTTACCGGAACCCCCCAGGGGCTTAATGGGCCTGCATGGGCTTTAGTGGAAGAGAGAGGAGGCGACCAAGAGGTGGGGCGCCCCCCCCCCAATCCCAATCCGAATTGGGGAGGGGGGCCGGCCCCCCTTTTCCTTCTTCCCCTCTTCCCCTTCCTTCCCCCTCCTAGTTGGACTAGGAAAGGGGGGAAACCTACTCCTAGTAGTAGGAATCCCCCCTTGGGGGCGCACCATGAGGCCGCCCGGCCCCTTCCTCCCCTCCTTTATATATGGAGGAGGGTGGCACCCCATAGACACACAAGTTGATTCTTAGCCATGTGCGGTGCCCCCTCCACATATTTCCACCTCGGTCATATTGTCGTAGTGCTTAGGAAAAGCCCTGCATCGGTAACTTCATTATCACCGTCAATACGCCATCATGCTGACGAAACTCTCCCTCGACCTCAGCTGGATCTAGAAGTTCGAGGGACGTCACCGAGCTGAACGTGTGCAGATCGCGGAGGTGTCGTGCGTTTGGTACTTGATCGATTGGATCGCGAAGACGTTTGATTACACCAACCGCGTTACTTAATGCTTCCGCTTTTGGTCTACGAGGGTACGTGGACACACTCTTCCCACCGGTTGCCATGCTTCTCCTAGATATCTCTTGCGTGATCGTAGGATTTTTTTTGAAATACTATGTTCCCCAACAACTACTAGTCAGAATAGCTTCTACCCACTTAGTAACATAATCAACAGCAACCAAAATATGTGTATACCCATTAGAGGAACAAAAATGTCTCATATAATCAAAACCCCAAACATCAAATGTTTCAGCAGCAAGTGAATAATTCATAGGCATTTCCTGACCTTACCAATATTACCAATTCTTTGACATTCATCACAAGATAAAACAAACTTACGGGCATCCTTGAAGACAGTAGTCCAATAAAAACCAAATTGCAATACCTTGTGAGCAGTTTTATATCCCGCATGATGCCTTCCACAAGCTTCAGAGCGACATTTTCGTAGGATTTGTCCCTATTCATGCTCAGGTACGCAACATCTAATAATACCATCTACTCCTTCTTTATAAAGATGTGGGTCATCCCAAAAGTAATGTCTTAAATCATAGAAGAATTTTTTATTTTGTTGGTACGTGAAGCTAGGTGGTATATATTTAGCAACAATGTAATTAGCATAGTCAGCATGCCAAGGAGTGTTTTAAGAAACATTTGTTGAAGCTAATTGTTCATCAAGAAAACTATCATTAATAGGTTGTGGGTCATCAAGAATATTTTCTAGCCTAGACAAGTTATCAGCCACGGGGTTCATAGCTCCCTCTCTATGAGTGATATGTAAGTCAAATTCTTGTAGCAAAAGAACCCACCTAGTGAGTCTAGGTTTAGCATCTTTCTTTTCCATAAGATATCTAATAGCAGCATGGTCAGTGTGAACTACCACTTTAGAATCAACAATGTAAGATCTAAATTTATCACAAGCAAACACCACCGCAGAATTCCTTTTCAGTAGTAGCATAGTTGGGTTGGGCACTGTCTAGAGTTTTACTAGCATAATGGATAAAATTTAATTTCCTATCAACTCTTTGTCCTAGAACAACACCAATAACATAATCACTAGCATCACACATAATTTTAAAAGGCAAATTTCAATTAGGTGGTTGAACAATAGCTGCAGAAATTAAGGCTGTCTTAAGTGTTTCAAGGGCTTCTACACAATCATCATAAAAAACAAATGGAACATCCTTTTGTAAAAGATTTCTAAGAGCCCTATAAATTTTAGAGAAGTTTTTAATAAACCTCCTATAGAAACCAGCATGACCAAGGAAACTACAAATACCTTTGATATCTTTAGGACATGGCATTTTCTCAATTGTGTCAACTTTAGCTTTATCCACCTCAATACCTCATTCAGAAATTTTATGTCCCATGAAAATACCTGCACTAACCATAAAGTGGCACTTCTCCCAATTCAAGACAAGATTAGTTTGCTCACATCTCTGCAAAACTCGATCAAGGTTGCTTAAGCAATCATCAAAAGAAGTTACGGAAATGGAAAAATCATCCATGAAAACCTCGACTATCTTTTCACAAAAGTCAATGAATATAGTAGTCATGCATCTTTGAAAGGTAGTAGGTGCATTACATAAACCAAAAGGCATACGTCTATAAGCATAAGTTCCAAAAGGACAAGTAAAGGTGGTTTTCTCTTGATCAGGTTGTGAGATAGGTATTTGAGAAAAAACAAAATATCCATCAAGGAAACAAAAATGTGTGTGCTTTGACAATCTTTCTAGCATTTGATCAATAAAAGGCAGAGGGTAATGGTCTTTTCTAGTAGCTTTGTTAAATTTCTAAAATCAATTACAATTCTATAACTAGTGACAATTCTTTGAGGAATGAGTTCATTTTTATCATTAGGAACAACAGTGATACCTCCCTTCTTAGGGACACAATGAACATGACTTACCCATCGACTATCAGCTATGGGATAGATTATACCTACTTCCAGAAGCTTTAGTATTTCAGTTCTTACCACTTATTTCATTTTAGGATTTAAACGTCGTTGGTGATCAACAACGGGTTTAGCATCAGGTTCCATATTAATTTTGTGCTGACAGAGAGTGGGACTGATGCGCTTGAAATCATCAAGAGTATATCCAATAGCAGCTCGGTGCTTCTTTAGAACCTTCAATAATCTTTGTTCTTCATGTACTAAAAAGTTAGCACTAATAATAACAGGATATATCTTTTTCTCATCAAGATAAGCATATTTCAAAGTGTCTGGCAATTGTTTTAATTCAAACACGGGATCACCTTTAGGTGGAGGGGGACCTCCTAGAGTTTCAATAGGAAAATTGTGTTTAAGCAGAGGTCGTTGTTAGAAGAAAATTTTATCCATTTCATTTCTTTCATGCATATGCATATCATTTTCATGGTCTAGCAAATATTACTCTAGTGGATCAGCAGGAGGCACGGCAATAGAAGCAAGAACAATTATTTCATCCTTACGAGGCAATTCTTGTTGGGGAACGTAGCATGCAATTTCAAAAAAATTCCAACAATCATGCAAGGTCTATCTAGGAGATGCATAGCAAAGAGAGGGGGAGAGTGTGTCCACGTACCCTCGTAGACTGAAAGCGGAAGCGTTAGGTTAACGCGGTTGATATAGTCGAACATTGTCACTACCGGTTTTTCAATAAAATACTTATTGAGAAACCGATCTTTTGATTCGAGTGTAGGAAGAATTCTCCCTACTGGTAGATAAATACTTGATACAGAAGTCCAGTAGCATTAAATATATTACAGGGTTGAGCTGAGGTTGCTCAACAATTTATTACAAACACGCCAATATTGTACATAAGGGCGGCTATGACACAGGGGTGTGGTGGCATACTACGACTCGAGATAAAAGTGGTGGTGGATATATCACGGTGGAGTGGTTGACATGACTCCTAATCGGCAGCTCATCGAAAGTCGAGGTGAGGCTCGATGCATTTATTCGGTAGCGAAGCGGATATATCTGATGACCAAATCCAGGATCGCACGGACTGACTGGGACTCCTCTAGGCATCGGACTCGCTATCGAACTCTTCATCCATGAGATCGCCACAACATCCGCCAAATCAACAAGCCGGTGAGTACTTTGAAAGTACTCGCAAGACAGTTCGGACATAAAATATAACAAATGCAAGCATGAATGCGTCATGAGCAAATAGCAATGCACACTCAATAATAAATTTGTGCACGACAAGATAAGTAAAAAGGAAGTCAGGCAGTAGTCCTCCCGAAATCCCAACAAAATAACTGAAAACCGATCGGGTGTCTGGAGCGACGCCTCGAAGGGTAAACAAATAAATTATCATGCCGCAGTCGGGCGTCTAAGCGACACCACATAAAGGGCTTATATTGAAAGTAAATAACAAGAGTGCCACAGTCGAATGTCTGAGCGACATCACATAAAGGGCTTATATTGAAAGTAAATAACAAGCGTGCCACAGTCGGACGTCTGAGCGACGTCACATAAAGGGCTTATATTGAAAAGTAAATAACAAGAGTGCCACAGTCGGACGTCTGAGCGACATCACAGAAAGGGCTTATATTGAAAGTAAATAACAAGCATGCCACAGTCGGACGTCTGAGCGACATCGCAGAAAGGGCTTATATTGAAAGTACATAACAAGTGTGCCACAGTCGGACGTCTGAGCGACATCGCAGAAAGGGCTTATATTGAAAGTAAATAGCATGCGTGCCACAGTCGGACGTCTAAGCGACATCGCAGAAAGGGCTTATATTTCATTATTCATATCTGATAAATCCACAGAGATATAACACTCACAGGAAATATTCAACACATAATAATAAACGGTTAGTCCATCCACAGGAATAATCATTTAGCCGGACTTAACACTCATGTGATTCACCGGAATTTTGTCACTGAGATTGACATTGATAAAGATGAGTTGAACACAGTACTCGGACATAGATAAGATTAATCGAGTGATTTTGACTCTGCAGAGTTTGTACTAATTATCCATAGCCAACGGATTTCCGTAGTCATGAAGGACTAGTTCAGTTTACAGTATTTCGGTAGAAACACATCTAACCAGTACACACCCATCCCACCTCACGATGCCAGGAATCACCCTAGACAACGTTCAAGAAAAACTTTGAGACGGGGAGATCACAACCTCGAATAGCATGGGATCAAATTTATATACGCGCGCTCTAAGGGGTGCCCCCCTCTCGGTCCCAACCGGAAACACCCATGCCCCCTGACCGGATGACTGGCTTTAATCCAGGGCCATGGAACCCTCATCACGGCCTCTCTATTTGGTGTGTACCAGGAAAGAGGTTTGCAACTTACTAAGCCATATCCCTTGCGGAAAACATGTGGTAGTACAGGAAGGGAAAACAGATGGAAACGTGACCTGTTTCACGTTGACACTGGAGTCAAATAGTCTGGCATAAGACTGGCATGCTACAACACTGCCATCTTACCCATTCTCATGCCATCACATGGTCATGCAAACTCAAATCCAACAACATATGGAATTTCGAAGCTCACTTGCCTCAACTTTGCATATAATATAACACTTATCGAAATGCTCATAAACATGCCATGAAACTACTCAATGCAAATCATGCAAAACAATCATCACATCGAAGGTTCAAACATGCTTGCCTGGTTCGGAGTAGTCGGAGTCTAGCTTGGTGAAGTTCACGGTTCCGTCACCTCCTCCGGTATCTACGGTATAAGACAATACGTACTAACGTAAATACCATGAGTGCACAAAAAAGTGTTCCAAATATTTTTCAAATAAATATGATAAAAAACTAGATAGAAAAATAAAGGTGACAGAAAAAGAATCAATCAAAAATCATTTTCTGTTTAAAAGTTATAAAGGTTTTAGTCCAGGGACTTATCTGTAATGAAACAGAAAGTTTCCAGGGGTCAGCTTATAAAAACAGAAAACGCTTCGGCTAAAAACCCGTCAATTGCAAAGGAAGACGTATTCTGCCTGAAGGCGTTTTCAGAAAACGGTTCAAAAAAAAAGACTGACGAGGGGTCCCACCCGTCAGGTTTGAATTTTCAAACGAGGGAGAAACAGAGCGCGCCGGCGCCCGAGAGCTGCGGTGATCGCCGACGGCGATCCACGGCGAGTTAGGAGGAGCGGGTGGTACCTACGTGATCAGCGTTCCCTTCCGCGTCTGTGGGTGGTGGAGGTGGTCGTCGGCGAGCACCACGTCGACGGCGGTCCTTACCCCGGCGGACGACAGCTCGGGTGAAGTTGGATCTCGTCGGGGAGGGCTGCGGAGGTTAAATTGGAGCTTGGGTTAGAGAACTGGGTGCATGAGAAGACTACTGACGTGGTTTGGGAGGCGGGGATGGCCTCACCTGAGTGGATCGAGCTGGTGGCCGAGGCGGATCGGGGCGGCCGGAGTCGGGGGAGGAGACCTCCTCAAGGTCCTCCTGGTGGGTTGGCGGGGTTCTGGTGAGGTGTGCTGGTGGTGAGTGCTTGAGAACGAGCTCGGGACCTCCTTTTATAGGTGATCCGAGGCGGTGGCCGCGAACGGGGGATCTCCGGCGATGGTTACGGCGGTGCAGTGGTTGGTCGGGTAGTTTAGGAGGTTGGGCATCAACGTGGAGGTCCACTGGTTCCATTTAGAAGCTAACCTAGGTTGGATTAGGCGCGCTTGGTGGTTTCGGCAGAACGGAGATTCGCGGGCCCGTCGGCGGCAGAGGGCGCGCCCTGTGCTTGCCGGGCCACGGCGATGGTGCTGCGGCGTGCGCTGGCATGCAGAAGGCCACGCGGAGGCCTCGGGTGCGTTGGGCGGCGCCGGACGGCGTAGAAAGCTGGCGCTAGCTCCCGTTGGCCGCCACGGGTGGCTCTGCCACCGCAGAAGCTGCCGGCGTCGGCGAGGCTCGCCGCCACCGACACCTGCACCCGTCCAAGAGAGTGTGCGATGCTCTAGATAAGGAGGAGAGGCTGTGCGCAACGCGCCAGGGTGTGCACTGGTGATCGATGACAAGACTCGACGAAACGACACTCGATCGGTCGATCGCAACTCTGAATTCTTGAATATGCTCGAAAGCAAGACTGCCAAGTGTTTGATGAAATGATTTAGGCATGAGAAGAATTTATCTGGGGCTGGTCTTTGGTGTGGTGGCCTCTCAAAGCACCTGGGGACTGCCTGATTTTTGGTGGAATTTTTTGAGAAAAGGAAATATGAATTTCACCAAAAATGATGAATCTGGTCCAAACTTGCAGAGGTTGAAACTTGAAAATTTTGAAAAGAGGAAGAGTGGATCTTGATGGATCTAGGTTGGGGGTGCTAGGGACTATCCAGAGGAGTTGGTTTGAGATCAAAACTCAAAGGAACTCAGGTACTTCCTTTGTAAATCATCTAGGCTTAAAATAATGGACATAATTGTTTTTGGGGAAAAAAATAAATGAAATAAAATTCAAAAATGGGTTGAACTTGTTGGAACAGAATGTTTGGGTTGCCCCAAAGTGGAGGGAGGGGTTTTGGGAGAAATTACAATATGAGGTATGGTGAAACAATAGGTGGTTTCAAAACAAAAGAATAGCCCCAAAACCCATTGGGTTTCTTTTTAATAGAAAGTAAATTCCAAAAATTTATTTGAGATGGGTAAAAATCAGAAGTAAGGTTTTTAATAACCAAACACCAGGGTTGAGGAAGATACCAAATAAAAATCCTTGCCATGGGGGAAATTTTTTGACAAGGAGGGGTTTTTGGAAAGATTTAAATGGCCTCCTTCAAATCAAACAAAGTTTTTGTTGAAAACCAAATTAAAAATTTTGGAGTGTCACAACACCTACCCCCTTAGGAAAAATCTCGTCCCCGAGATTTCAGCTGATCCTCAAATAGGTGTGGGTGCTCTGTCCGAAGAAAATCCTCTCTTTCCCAAGTTGCTTCATTCTCGGTGTGATTGCTCCAATCGAACTCTGAAAAACTTGATTGTTTTCTGCGGGTCCTCCTTTCGGACTCGTCCAATATTTTTATTGGGCGTTCCCGTAGGTGAGGTCTGGTTGCACGTCAATGTTTTCATGGGATACTTGCTTCTCCAGGTTGCTCCGCACTTCCTCAAGCTGCGAGGCGTGGAACACGTCGTGGACGTTGGATAATTCTTGAGTAAGTCTAGCTGGTAGGCTACCGTGCCTCTTCGTGCCACTATCTGAAGGGTCCGATGAATCTTGGTGCTAGCTTTCCTTAACCTTGAATCGTTGCAGGCCCCTCATAGGAGATAATCGTGGTACACATACTCACCGGGTTCAAAACTGACTCCTGATGCTTTTGATCGTAATAACTCTTACATCGACTTTGAGCTGTCTTGAGTCGATCCTAAGTATCTTAACTTTCTCCTCAGCCTCCTTGAGCATGTTTGGGCGAAGATATGGCTGTCTCCGGTTTCGACCAATTTAGCGAAGTACGACATCTTCGCCCGTCTGAGCTTCAAATGGTGCCATTTGCAGCTGGCTTGGTAATCTGTTGTTGTATCACGAACTCTGCGTATGGCAAGCTTTCTTCCCAACTGGTTCCATAGGTGAGGACACATGCTCTCAGCATGTCTTCTAGAATTTGGTTTACACGTTCAGTGTGTCCATCAGTCTGGGGGTGGTATGCTGTACTAAACGCCAGTTGAGTTCCCATGGCTTGTTGTAATTGATCCCAAAATCGGAGGCAATTGAGTGCCTCATGCGATATTATAGTCTTTGGAACTCCATGCAAGCAGATGATACGGGAAAGATAAAGCCTGGCAAGCTTCTGAGTGGTGTGGGTTGTCTTCACGGGGATGAAGTCTGCCACCTTAGTCAATCTATCTGTGATGACCCATATGGCATCGTTCCCGTGTCGTGACCGAGGTAGTCCAACAATAAAATCCATTCCAATTTCGTCCTATTTCCACTCGGGTATCTTGTTTGGCTGTAATAGTCCGGCCGGTTTCTGGTGCTCGGCCTTGATGCGTTGACATTAATCACAACATGCAATGAACGTGGCTATGTCCCTTTTCATACCGTGCCACCAAAATTTTTCCTGAAGGTCCTTGTACATTTTTGTTCCTCCAGGATGGATTGAATACGGAGCGGTGTGGCCTTCAGCTTGAATTTGCTGTTTAAGGTCCTCGATATTTGGTACGCAAAGCCTATCTCCGTACCACAATATTCCCTGCTCGTTGATGACGAAATCTGAGGCCTTGCTGTAACACCCCGGAAGTAACTTTCCATATTTGTAACTCCAACTCTTGCCATTTTCGGCATTGTGATATGATATTCCCTCCGTGGTTGGGTTTTCTTCATTTTGATTTTTGTCCATGTCATGCATTTTATATCATGTCATCATGTGCATCGCATTTGCATACGTGTTCGTCTCATGATTCCGAGCAATTTTCCCGTTGTCCGTTTTGCAATCCGGCACTCCTATCTCCCCCGGCGGTCCCTTTTACGTTTTTCCGTGTGCGGGTACAAAACCTTCTCGAAATGGACTGAGGTTGTCTAGTGGCCTTGGTATACCACCCGTAGACCACCGGTCAAGTTTCGGTCATTTGAGCTCGTTTGGTACTCCAGCGGTTAACCGCACTCTCAAAAGGCCTCTTTTAGTTGCAGCCCAACACCCCTTCAAAACAGCCCAATAACCCATCTAAGTCACTTCCATGCTCTCCGTCGTTCGATCACGATCGTGTGGTAAAAACTACACCTCATTTGGACTCTCCTAGCTTCCTCTATGCCTATTTAAGCAAACTCCCCCTCCAAATTCGGGATCAAACTCCCCGAAACCCTAAAAATCTCCTCTCGCGCGGACGTGTCCGTCCAGCCGGACGGCCAGCGCCGCCGCCGCCAGCCAGCCAGCGCCTGCGTGTGGCGCCGCCACCGCCTCCGCCAGCAGCCCGCCCGAGCCTGTCGCGGGCCCAGCGCCCGCCGCCCTGCCGGCCGGCGCGCGCCACCCGCCCTGCCGCGACCTCTGCCCGCCGCCGTCTTCCTCCGCCTCCGCCCCTCGCCGCTGACGCGGCGCCCGCCGCCTCCGGCTCCCGGCGCCATGCAGCGCCTCTCCGGCCGATGGCCGCCCGCCACCACGCCCGGCCGCCCGCGCCTCCCCGCCGGCAGCGCCGTCCCCTCCCCGGCCGGCGCCCTGCCCCGGCCGCCTCCTCCCACTCCGGCGCCGCCCCGCTCGATCCGGATCCCGATCGGATCGGGAACCGAGCCGCCCGTTGACCTCTCTTCCCCTCCTTTTTTTCCTAAGTCTTTTCTATTATTGTTATTTTGTTGCATATTCTCGGTAGTGTATCTTTGCATCTGTAGGTCCATTTTGCGTGTATAATATGTCAAAATGTTCGTCTCGAAGAGTAGATCATCTCATCTCAATGCATCATTTTCATTTGAGCTCATCTTGATGCCCGAAATGCTGTTGGAAGAGTGCTATGTGATGTTAGTTTCTGTTTCTTAACAGAACTTGCACTTTTGTTATTTTTGCCATAATTAATGTGTGCACCCTATGAATTTGAGTCCTACATGTGTTTTGAAATATGCCATGCCATCTTTCCAGGGGTATATGCCATGTATTTGTGTGATCTATGTGGTGACTAGCACAAGCATGCAAAGTAGGTGTCCTGATGTTGCTGTTTTCAGCCCTGTTTTAGCTGATTTTGATGCCATGTTAACTTGATGATACCGAGAGATCTGTGCATATTTTGAGATACTTCAGTAAGGATGTTTTGTAAAACATGTCTTGCTCTATCCGTCCATGCCTTTTTTTGCAATTATGGAGTGCCATAGCTTGAGTCAATCGAGCTCTACTTTTGCTATCAAATGTTTCCTGGCAGATTGTTTACATGTTATTCAATTTTGCCAAGCTTGTTGTGGTTGATCTATGTATGCTATGTTATTGTTCTTGACATGTATGTCTTCTATGCCATGTCTTAGTGATGTATGTATGCTTAGTTTATCATATAAGGCTCTGTAGTGAGTGCATTGAGCTTATAAACATGCCTACTCGTTATCAGTTTTTGACATGTCATGTTGCTGAATCTGTTAACGAAACTTTCGATATTGACATGGGTGTTACTATATTTTCTGATCCTTTTTGGCTTATGGTCAGTAAGGGACATCTGTTCTATGCTTTGAGTAGATTCATGCCATGCCATGTTTTGCTATTTTAAGTTCCTGTAGCATGTAGTTTTGTTGCTCTGAACATCGCAACCTGATGCTGTTTTTTGCCATGTCCAGCCTGATATTTTGTGCACTTTTGCCATGCTTGTTTGAACCCGTTATGATGTGAACTAGCCGTAGCTCAGTGCTCATCTTTTGTCGAGCATCTTGTGTAGATCACTGCCATGTACTTTGTTGGTACGTTTGGGTGCAGTAGCTTAATTAATTGTTGCTTGCTAAGTGGCATCATGCTGTTAATGGCAGATTTGTGCCATTCTTGTTTTGCTTGTCATTTGCAAACCGTGCATCCGTTTCCGGTGATCTTTATATCGATTTCAACGAAATCATCTCATCTTTCAGTGGCATACTTGGTTTGCCAAGTTGATGCCTGGTTCATCATTTACCTTCCGAGCGCAGATACGCATTGCATATCACATCCCGCATATCATGTCATGTTTTGCATCATGTTGATTGTGCATTGCACCGTGATTTATTGTGGTTCCTTTGTTTGTGTTGTTGTTTTGGGTAGAGCAGGGAGACGAGTACGTGAACGAGGAACCTGTTGAGAACGCTTCCGAGGATCAAGCTTTCGACAACTCTGAGAACATTGCAGGCAAGATGACCATACCCTCGAAATCACTTCTATCTTTGCTATGCTAGTTGCTTGCTCTTTTGCTGTGCCTATGCTGCGATGCCTACCACTTGCTATATCATGCCACCCATATTGCCATGTCAGCCCCTAACCATCCTTTTCCTCGCAAACCGTTGATTGGATATGTTACCGCTTTGCTCAGCCCTCTTATAGCGTTGCTAGTTGCAGGTGAAGCCGAAGTTTGTTTCTTGTTGGAACATGGAGATGTTGTTTCCTTGTTGGAACATGTTTACTTGTTGGGGATATCACAATATATATCTGCTATAATTAATACATCTATATATTTGGTAAAGGGTGGAAGGCTCGGCCTTATGCCTGGTGTTTTGTTCCACTCTTGCCACCCTAGTTTCCGTCATACCGGTGTTATGTTCCTTGATTTCGCGTTCCTTACACGGTTGGGTGATTTATGGGACCCCCTTGACAGTTCACTTTGAATAAGACTCCTCCAGCAAGGCCCAACTTTGGTTTTACCATTTGCCGCCTAAGCCTTTTGCCCCGGGTTTTCGCGAGCCCGAGGGTCATCTTTATTTTAACCCCCGGGCCAGTTCTCCTTCGAGTGCTGGTCCAACTTGAGCGATGTCCGGCGCCCCTTGGGCAATCAGGGTTTATGCCAACCCGACGTCTGGCTCATCCGGTGTGCCCTGAGAACGAGATATGTGCAGCTCCTATCGGGATTTGTCGGCACATTCGGGCGGCTTTGCTGGTCTTGTTTTATTGCTGTCGAAATGTCTTGTAGTCCGGGATTCCGAGATTGATCGGGTCTTCCCGGTAGAAGGAATATCCTTCGTTGACCGTGAGAGCTTATAATGGGCTAAGTTGGGACACCCTGCGCAGGTAATATCTTTCGAAAGCCGTGCCCGCGGTTATGAGGCAGATGGGAATTTGTTAATGTCCGGTTGTAGAAAACCCGAAGTTGACCTCAAATAAAATACACATCAACCGCGTGTGTAACCGTGATGGTCTCTTCTCGGCGGAGTCCGGGAAGTGAACACGGTGTTGGAGTTATGTCTGACGTAAGTAGTTCAGGATCACTTCTTGATCGCTACTAGTTTCACGACCGTGCTTTGCTCCTCTTCTCGCTCTCTTTTGCGATGTAGCCACCATATATGCTAGTCGCTTGCTGCAGCTCCACTTTACTACTCTGTCCTTCCTATAAGCTTAAATAGTCTTGATCTCGCGGGTGTGAGATTGCTGAGTCCCCGTGACTCACAGATTCTACCAAAACAGTTGCAGGTTCCGACGACGCCAGTGCAGGTGACGCATCCGAGCTCAAGTGGGAGTTCGACGAGGAACGTGGTCGTTACTATGTGTCTTTTCCTGATGATCAGTAGTGGTGCCCAGTTGGGACGATTCGGGGATCTGTGTAGCATTTGGGGTATCTTCTTTTATTTTGGTTCCGTGGTCGGACCTTGAGTGTACTCTGAATGATGGATGTTTATTTATGTCTTGTGTGAAGTGGCATTGTAAGCCAACTATGTATCTCTTTCCTTATGTATTACATGGGTTGTGTGAAGATTACCTCACTTGCGACATTGCTTTCAATGCGGTTATGCCTCTAAGTCGTGCCTCGACACGTGGGAGATATAGCCGCATCGGGGCGCTAAGTTGGTATCGAGCCTTCCCGACTTAGGAGCCCCCTACTTGATTGTTTGTTTGCGTTGTTGAGTCTAGAATGGAAAATGTTTTGAGTCTTAGGATTATATATATCGGAGAGTAGGATTCTTTTACTCCCAGTCCTTAAATAGCTCTGTGAGGTCTCTGACGTAGAGTTTTGACTCTCCTCTTCTCAATTTTCACTAAATTTTTTTAGGATCACGTGGGTATCTTGGAATCGTTCGATGGTTTTGTGACGAGAACATTGTTCTTGGTGCCTCGACATTTAGGGGTTGTGGCGGTGTCCCGGGAGTTGAGCTCCGAGGTGTTGTCGTCACAATTTTATCGTTGCAGTTCTGGAATACCTGAGTTTTACCGACATCGAAATCTCTTTTGTGCAGTTGTTGTAGAGATAACCCGATAGCCCAAAGATCTTGGCGAGTCTTGGAGTATTGCCATGACTTGTATAACGGATGTTTTTGAAGGTCGAGGTACACGATTTCGAGGATTTCTTGGTTATGTGTTGACGGATGGATACAATTGGATCTAGGTATTGTTAGTTTGGGTGATATATTTTGTGTCCCTGTATCCCCAACACCAGATTGCATAACCGAAAGTTTCGGGAGTTTATAGGTGGGAATTCTAGTAGCTTACAGGATATTCTTTCCGACGGATGTATGATTTGAGATTGGGGTTCAACGTCTAGTGGTCCGCCCATTCACGGTCGATTCTGATGGTCGCGAGACGTCTTAAAGAATCCTTGGCTATGCTGATTCAGGGACGTCTTGTTTGTCATTCGTGACGTCCGCCACGAACACTTTGGGCGAAATCTCTATCATGTGTTTGTTCCGGCTCATTCTAGAAGCCAATCTTTTGTTTTCAGTTGTGATATTCGATTTGTTTCTAAGACAGTTGTTGTTTCCATATCTTTATCTAAGTGGCTTCTCACCTTAATGGACGTGTGATGATTAACTTTGGAATTCATTCGTTCATTCTTGTTCGAATGTTTATTGTGAAGACTATATGTTGCAATTTCTATCCGTTGATTCTACTTATCTATTTGTCTATCAAGGACTAACGGATGTCACCCTCTTCAGGATGGCTCCGCCAACGCGTCTGAATCCGGATCGCAATGATGGGGATCGATCAACCTCCACCTCCACCTCCGCCTCCGAGGCCCGGCAAGCTATCATGGCAGCCACCAATGCCAATGCTCAGATGATTTTGCAGCTCTTGCAAGAACGTACTCAAGGGCAAGGCAATCAAGGAAATCAAGGTCAAGGCAACAATCAGCCGCACTTTGCTACTCTCAGTCAGTTCCTCGCTAATCAGCCGAAGTCTTTCGGTTTACGTAGTCGAGGCCACGGACGCTGACGATTGGTTAGTGGACATCTGCAAGCATTTTGATTGTAGCAATGTCAGACCTGAGGACTTTGTCAAGTTTGCATCGTTTCAACTCAAGGATCAAGCTGCTGAGTGGTACCAGCAATACAAAGATTCCAGAGGAGGTCGTGTCATTACCTGGGATGAGTTCCGCCGTGATTTCAGAGCTCATCACATTCCAAAAAGTGTTGTTGAGAGCAAGCGTGAGGAGTTCCGCAATCTCAAGCAGGGCAACATGTCTGTCTATCAATACAATATCCAGTTCCAGAAACTCGCTCGTTTTGCTAAGCAAGACGTACCTGATGAAAAGAGTATGATCTATCAATTCAGAGGTGGTATGAGAGAAGATCTGCAATTAGCTCTTGCACTTTTTGAGCCAGAAAAGTATGATGATTTCTACAACATGGCTCTGAAGCAAGAAGCTGCCCAGCTCAAATGTGAGGCTTCTAAGAAGAGAATCAGGGATGCAGTTCAGTCTTCTTCTTCCTCTCAAGTGGCAGCTAAGCAGCAGAAGTTCTACCTTCCTCCTCCTCCGTTCCGTCAGCCTTATCAGCAGAAGAACTTAGGTGGCCGTGGATCTTCCCACCCACCCAACCCAAGCTATCAGAACAAGTCTAATTCTCAAGCTCCAAGGTCAAATGCTCCTTACCACCGTCCGCTCTCTGAGGTGACTTGCAACAAATGTCAGCAGAAAGGTCACTATGCGAACAAGTGCTTCAACCAGAGGCGTCTTCCGCCTCCTCCTCCTGTGAAATCTTCCAGCAATGCAATGGTCAAACATAATCCCAAGTCTGCAAAGGTGAATATGATGAATGCAGCTCAAGCGGAGGAATCTTCTGATGTGATAATGGGTAATCTCTCAGTTAATGATATTCCTGCAAAAGTCTTATTTGATACTGGTGCATCGCATTCTTTCATTTCAAGACCTTTTGCATCTAAGCATGAGTTGGTTTTTCAAGATTTGCCTAAACCATTATCGGTTGTCTCTCCGGGTAAATTCATGCATGCAAGCTCCATGGTTCCGGATGTTTCTATCAAGATGGGCGATTATAGATTTCTGGCTAAACCAATTGTCCTTGGTGACTCGGATATTGATCTTATTCTCGGAATGGACTGGCTTTATCAGCACAAAGCTCAGCTTGATTGTGCTGCCAGGGAAATTCAATTGACTCACTCTTCTAATGATGTGATCATCTATGCCGCTCGTGATGAAACCATACGGTTGTTTTCTCTCAATGAGAAGGGCGAATTGAATGCTATCTCTCAGATTCCAGTCGTTTGTGAGTACCAAGATGTCTTTCCAGAAGAGCTTCCGGTATGCCTCCTCATCGGCCGCTTGAGTTCGTTATCGATCTTGAGCCCGCATCGAACCCGCTTGTAAGCGTCCATACAAGCTTGGACCTGATGAGCTGAAGGAATTGAAGAAGCAGCTCGATGAACAAGAGCGTCTGGTTTGATCGGACCGAGTTCATCTCCTTGGGGTTGTGGTGTTCTTTTGTCCGAAGAAGGATGGCACGGACCGACTTTTGCGCCGATTACCGTCCATTGAATAAGAAGACAATCAAGAACAAGTATCCACTTCCCAACATCAATGAGCTTTTCGAGCAACTCAAAGGTGCTAAAGTGTTCTCCAAGCTTGACCTTCGTATGGGGTATCATCAGATTCGCATTCGTGAACAAGATATTCCCAAGACAAGATTCGAACAAGTTTTGGTTCTTATGAATATACTTGTCATGTCTTTCGCCTTGTCAATGCTCCTCCAACATTCTCTCGGATGATGAACTTCATATTCAACCCCTACACCAATGAATTCGTCTTGGTCTATCTTGATGATATTTTGGTCTTCTCCAAGAATAAGAAGGATCATGCCAAACATTTGCGATTGGTGCTAGACAAGCTCGAGAGTATCAATTCTATGCTAAGTTCTCCAAATGTGAATTTTGGCTTGATGAAGTGCTTTATCTTGGTCATATCATCTCCGCCAAGGGCATCACAGTTAATCCCGAGAAGGTGTCCGCAATTGTGAATTGGGAACCTCCTCGAATGTCAAGCAGCTCCATGATTTTCTTGGTCTTGCAAGCTATTGTCAAGATTCGTTGAGAACTTCTCCAAGATTGCAAAGCCTCTTTCCAACCTTCTCCGTAAGCATGTGAAGTATGTCCGGTCTCCCGAGTGTGACGTTGCTTTCAACACCCTCAAAGAGAAACTCGTCACAGCTCTGTCTTGACTCCTCCCGATGAATCCAAGCCATTGAAGTTTTCTGTGATGCTTCTCTCAAGGTCTCGGTGCTGTGTTAATGCAAGAGAAGAGAGTTGTGGCTTATACCTCTCGCCAGTTGAAGCCCAACGAAAAGAACTACCCCACTCACGATCTTGAGTTGGCGGCAGTTGTCCATGCATTGATAACGTGGAGACATCTCTTGTTGGGAAGGAAAGTGGACATTTTCACCGATCACAAGAGTCTCAAGTACATCTTCACTCAGCCCAACCTCAACCTCAGGCAGACTCGATGGGTCGAAATGATTCAAGAGTACAACCCAAGTATTGAATATACTCCGGTCAAGGCCAATGTCATTGCAGATGCTTTGAGCAGAAGGCTTATCGCAACAGCCTAATCCTCAAGCCCTTTCAGCGGATCTCTGTGAAGCTTTCCGCAAGCTGAATCTTCAAGTTGTTCCTCAAGGCTTTCTTGCCAACCTCATAGTCTCTCCTACTTTGGAAGATCAGATTCGTGAGGCTCAACTTCTGGATATCATGGTGAAAAAGGTGAAACGTGGTATCGACAAGGGCATTTCCAAGTATAAGTGCTTCCACGTTGATGACAAAGATACTCTTTTCTTTGAGGACCGGATTGTGGTTCCTAAGGGTGATCTGAGAAAAGTCATTATGAACGAGGCTCACAATTCGCTTCTATCCATTCATCCCGAAGTATTTAAGATGTACCATGACCTCAAGCAGTCATATTGGTGGACTCGAATGAAGCGAGAAATTTCTCAATTCGTGAATGAGTGTGATGTCTGTAGAAGAGTGAAAGCAGAACACCAAAGACCAGCTGGTCTCCTTCAACCTCTTGCTATTCCTGAATGGAAGTTTGATCATATTGAAATGGACTTCGTGACTGGCTTTCCTAAGTCCAAGCGTGGAAATGATGCTATCTTCGTTGTCATTGACAAGCTTACTAAAGTGGCTCATTTTCTTCCTATCAAAGAATCTATCACAGCAGCTCAGTTGGCAGAGCTATACACCTCGAGATTGTCTCCTTGCACGGCATTCCACAAGTGATCTCTTCAGACCGTGGCAGCATCTTTACCTCCAAGTTTTGGGATTCTTTTCAGAAGGCCATGGGCACCAACATTCGTTTCAGCACAGCTTTCCATCCTCAAACAAGTGGCCAAGTCGAGCGAGTAAATCAAATCCTTGAAGATATGCTCGGGGCTTGTGTCATTTCTTCGGCATGAAGTGGGAAGATTGTCTTCCATATGCCGAAGTTCTCCTACAACAACAGCTTCCAAGCGAGTTCGGCAAGGCCCCATTCGAAATTCTCTATGGCGAAAATGCCGTACTCCTCTCAATTGGTCCGAGACAGTGAACGCCAACTTCTTGGCAATGACTTGATCACGTATGTAAGAAATGTGCCAAGTCATTCGTGAGAATCTCAAAGCCGCATAATCGCGCCAGAAAGAGCTATTATGATGATAAGCACCGTGATGTGGCTTTTGAAATCGGAGACCATGTCTACCTCCGCGTCTCTCAATGAAAGGCACTCGTCGCTCGGTATCAAAGGAAGCTTGCCCCTAGATACGTGGGTCCTTTCAAGATCATTGGCAAAAGAGGCGATCTCGCCTATCAACTTGAGCTTCCATCCAACTTTGCAAATGTGCACGATGTGTTTCACGTGTCACAGCTTCGCAAGTGCTTCAAGACCCCTGAACGCACTATCAACTTCGAAGAGATTGACCTTCAAGAAGATCTCTCTTATCATGAGCACCCCGTTGCTATTCTTGAAGAAACCGAGCGCAAGACTCGCAACAAGTCAATCAAATTCCTGAAAGTGAAGTGGTCACACCATTCCGACCGAGAAGCTACCTGGGAGCGCGAGGATCACCTCCGTTCCGAATATCCGGAGTTCTTTCAGTCCTAGATCTCGGGACGAGATCCTCTTGTAGTGGTGGAGTGTTGTAACACCCCGGAAGTAACTTTCCATATTTGTAACTCCAACTCTTGCCATTTTCGGCATTGTGATATGATATTCCCTCCATGGTTGGGTTTTCTTCATTTTGATTTTTGTCCATGTCATGCATTTTATATCATGTCATCATGTGCATCGCATTTGCATACGTGTTCGTCTCATGATTCCGAGCATTTTTCCGTTGTCCGTTTTGCAATCCGCACTCCTATCTCCCCGGCGGTCCTTTTACGTTTTTCCATGTGCGGGTACTAAACCTTCTCGAAATGGACTGAGGTTTGTCTAGTGGCCTTGGTATACCACCCGTAGACCACCGGTCAAGTTTCGGTCATTTGGAGCTCGTTTGGTACTCCAACGGTTAACCGCACTCTCATAAAGGCCTCTTTTAGTTGCAGCCCAACACCCTTCAAAACAGCCCAATAACCCATCTAAGTCACTTCCATGCTCTCCGTCGTTCGATCACGATCGTGTGGTAAAACTACACCTCATTTGGACTCTCCTAGCTCCCTCTATGCCTATTTAAGCAAACTCCCCCTCCAAATTCCGGATCAAACTCCCCAAACCCTAAAAAATCTCCTCTCCGCGCCGGACGTGTCCGTCCATACGGACGGCTCCAGCGCCGCCCGCAGCCAGCCAGCCAGCCGCCACGTGGCCCGCCACCACCTCCTCCATGGCCCGCCCTGCCGCGACCTCCGCCCGCCCGAGCTCCGCCCCCGCCGTCTTCCTCCGCCTCCGCCCCTCGCCGCTGACCACGGCGCCGGCCGCCTCCGGCTCCCAGGGCGCCGCCCCAGGCGCCTCCTCCGGCCGTGCGCCGCCGACCACCTCGCCCGGCGCCGCGCCTCCCCGCCGTCGGCCGCCGTCCCCTCCCGGCCGGCGCCTGCCCCGCCGCCTCCTCCCACTCAGCGCCGCCCGCCGATCCGGATCCCGATCGGATCGGGAACCGAGCCGCCCGTTGACCTCTCTTCCCCTCCTTTTTTTCCCCAAGTCTTTTCTATTATTGTTATTTTGTTGCATTTTCTCGGTAGTGTATCTTTGCATCTGTAGGTCCATTTTGTGCGTATAATATGTCAAAATGTTCGCCTCAAAGAGTAGATCATTTAATCTCATTGCATCATTTTAATTTGAGCTCATCTTGATGCCCGAAATGCTGTTGGAAGAGTGCTATGTGATGTTAGTTTCTGTTTCTTAACAGAACTTGCACTTTTGTTATTTTTGCCATGATTAATGTGTCCACCCTATGAATTTGAGTCCTACATGTGTTTTGAAATATGCCATGCCATCTTTCCAGGGGTATATTCCATGTATTTGTGTGATCTATGTGGTGACTAGCACAAGCATGCAAAGTAGGTGTCCTGATGTTGCTGTTTTCAGCCCTGTTTTAGCTGATTTTGATGCCATGTTAACTTGATGATACCGAGAGATATATGCATATTTTGAGATACTTCAGTAAGGATGTTTTGTAAAACATGTCTTGCTATATCCATCCATGCCTTTTTTTGCAATTATGGAGTGCCATAGCTTGAGTCAATCGAGCTCTACTTTTGCTATCAAATGTTTCCTGCCAGATTGTTTACATGTTATTCAATTTTGCCAAGCTTGTTGTGGTTGATCCATGTATGCTATGTTATTGTTCTTGCGATGTATGTCTTTTATGCCATGTCTTATTGATGTATGTATGCTTAGTTTATCATATAAGGCTCTGTAGTGAGTGCATTGAGCTTGTAAACATGCCTACTCGTTATCAGTTTTTGACATGCCATGTTGCTGAATCTGTTAACGAAACTTTCAATATTGACATGGGTGTTACTATATTTTCTGATCCTTTTTGGCTTATGGTCAGTAAGGGACTTTTGTTCTATGCTTTGAGTAGATTCATGCCATGCCATGTTTTGCTATTTTAAGTTCCTGTAGCATGTAGTTTTGTTGCTCTGAACATTGCAACCTGATGCTGTTTTTGCCATGTCCAGCCTGATATTTTGTGCACTTTTGCCATGCTTGTTTGAACCTGTTATGATGTGAACTAGCCGTAGCTCAGTGCTCATCTTTTGTCGAGCATCTTGTGTAGATCACTGCCATGTACTTTGTTGGTACGTTTGGGTGCAGTAGCTTAATTAATTGTTGCTTGCTAAGTGGCATCATGCTGTTAATGGCAGATTTGTGCCATTCTTGTTTTGCTTGTCATTTGCAAACCGTGCATCCGATTCCGGTGATCTTTATATCGATTTCAACCAAATCATCTCATCTTTCAGTGGCATACTTGGTTTGCCAAGTTGATGCCTGGTTCATCATTTACCTTCCGGAGCGCGCATACGCATTGCATATCACATCCCGCATATCATGTCATGTTTTGCATCATGTTGATTGTGCATTGCACCGTGATTTATTGTGGTTCCTTTGTTTGTGTTGTTGTTTTGGGTAGAGCAGGGAGACGAGTACGTGAACGAGGAACCTGTTGAGAACGCTTACGAGGATCAAGCTTTCGACAACTCTGAGAACATTGCAGGCAAGATGACCATACCCTCGAAATCACTTCTATCTTTGCTATGCTAGTTGCTCGCTCTTTTGCTATGCCTATGCTGCGATGCCTACCACTTGCTATATCATGCCACCCATATTGCCATGTCAGCCCCTAACCATCCTTTTCCTAGCAAACCGTTGATTGGCTATGTTACCGCTTTGCTCAGCCCTCTTATAGCGTTGCTAGTTGCGGTGAAGCTGAAGTTTGTTCCTTGTTGGAACATGGAGATGTTGTTCCTTGTTGGAACATGTTTACTTGTTGGGGATATCACAATATATATCTTCTATAATTAATACATCTATATATTTGGTAAAGGGTGGAAGGCTCGGCCTTATGCCCGTGTTTTGTTCCACTCTTGCCACCCTAGTTTCCGTCATACCGTGTTATGTTCCTTGATTTCGCGTTCCTTACGGTTGGGTGATTTATGGGACCCCTTGACAGTTCGCTTTGAATAAGACTCCTCCAGCAAGGCCCAACTTTGGTTTTACCATTTGCCACCTAAGCCTTTTCCCCGGTTTTCGCGAGCCCGAGGGTCATCTTTATTTTAACCCCGGCCAGTTCTCCTTGAGTGCTGGTCCAACTTGAGCGATGTCCGGCGCCTTTGGGCAATCAGGGTTTATGCCAACCCGACGTCTGCTCATCCGGTGTGCCACGAGAACGAGATATGTGCAGCTCCTATCGGGATTTGTCGGCACATTCGGGCAGCTTTGCTGGTCTTGTTTTATTGCTGTCGAAATGTCTTGTAGTCCGGGATTCCGAGATTGATCGGGTCTTCGGTAGAAGGAATATCCTTCGTTGACCGTGAGAGCTTATAATGGGCTAAGTTGGGACACCCTGCAGGTAATATCTTTCAAAGCCGTGCCCGCGTTATGAGGCAGATGGGAATTTGTTAATGTCGGTTGTAGAAAACCCGGTTGACCTCAAATAAAATACACATCAACGCGTGTGTAACCGTGATGGTCTCTTCTCGCGGAGTCCGGAAGTGAACACGATGTTGGAGTTATGTCGGCGTAAGTAGTTCAGGATCACTTCTTGATCGCTACTAGTTTCACGACCGTGCTTTGCTCCTCTTCTCGCTCTCTTTTGCGATGTAGCCACCATATATGCTAGTCGCTTGCTGCAGCTCCACTTTACTACTCTGTCCTTCCTATAAGCTTAAATAGTCTTGATCTCGCGGTGTGAGATTGCTGAGTCCCGTGACTCACAGATTCTACCAAAACAGTTGCAGGTTCCGACGATGCCAAAGGCAGTGGCGATCCGAGCTCAAGTGGGAGTTCGACGAGGAACGTGGTCGTTACTATGTGTCTTTTCCTGATGATCAGTAGTGGTGCCCAGTTGGGACGATTCGGGGATCTGTGTAGCATTTGGGGTATCTTCTTTTATTTTGGTTCCGTAGTCGGACCTTGAGTGTACTCTGAATGATGGATGTTTATTTATGTACTGTGTGAAGTGGCGACTGTAAGCCAACTATGTATCTCTTTCCCTTATGTATTACATGGGTTGTGTGAAGATTACCTCACTTGCGACATTGCTTTCAATGCGGTTATGCCTCTAAGTCGTGCCTCGACACGTGGGAGATATAGCCGCATCGGGGGCGTTACAAGTTGGTATCAGAGCCTTCCCCGACTTAGGAGCCCCCTACTTGATTGTTTGCTGGCGTTGTTGAGTCTAGAATGGAAAATGTTTTGAGTCTTAGGATTATATATATCGGAGAGTAGGATTCTTTTTACTCCCAGTCCTTTCGTCAGCTCTGTGAGGTCTCCCGACGAGAGTTTTGACTCTCCTCTTCTCAATTTTCACTAAATTTTTTTAGGATCACGTGGGTATCTTGGAATCGTTCCGATGGTTTTGTGACGAGAACATTGTTCTTGGTGCCTCGACATTTAGGGGTTGTGGCGGTGTCCCGGGAGTTGAGCTCCGAGGTGTTGTCGTCACAATTTTATCGCTGCGCTTCGGAATACCGAGTTTTACCGACATCGAAATCTCTTTTGTGCAGTTGTTGTGAGATAACCCGATAGCCCAAGATCGAGGCGAAAAGGGAGTATTGCCATGACTTGTATAACGGATGTTTTTCAAGGTCGAGGTACACGATTTCGAGGATTTCTTGGTTATGTGTTGACGGATGGATACAATTGGATCTAGGTATTGTTAGTTTGGGTGATATATTTTGTGTCCCTGATCCCCAACACCAGATTGCATAACCGAGAAAGTTTCGGGAGTTTATAGGTGGGAATTCTAGTAGCTTACAGGATATTCTTTCCGACGGATGTATGATTTGAGATTGGGGTTCAACGTCTAGTGGTCCGCCCATTCACGGTCGATTTACAGTGGTCGCGAGACGTCTTAAAGAATCCTTGGCTATGCTGATTCGGGGACGTCTTGTTTGTCATTCGTGACGTCCGCTATACGTCGTGTCCGTGTGGGCCCCACCACGAACACTTTGGGCGAAATCTCTATCATGTGTTTGTTCCGGCTCATTCTAGAAGCCAATCTTTTGTTTTCAGTTGTGATATTCGATTTGTTTCTAAGATAGATGTTGTTTCCATATCTTTATCTAAGTGGCTTCTCACCTTAATGGACGTGTGATGATTAACTTTGGAATTCATTCGTTCATTCTTGTTCGAATGTTTATTGTGAAGACTATATGTTGCAATTTCTATCCGTTGATTCTACTTATCTATTTGTCTATCAAGGACTAACGGATGTCACCCTCTTCAGGATGGCTCCGCCAACGCGTCTGAATCCGGATCGCAATGATGGGGATCACCAACCTCCACCTCCACCTCCGCCTCCGGAGGCACGGCAAGCTATCATGGCAGCCACCAATGCCAATGCTCGATGATTTTGCAGCTCTTGCAAGAACGTACTCAAGGGCAAGGCAATCAAGGAAATCAAGGTCAAGGCAACAATCAGCCGCACTTTGCTACTCTCAGTCAGTTCCTCGCTAATCAGCCGAAGTCTTTCGGTTTACGTAGTCGAGGCCACGGACGCCGACGATTGGTTAGTGGACATCTGCAAGCATTTTGATTGTAGCAATGTCGGACTGAGGACTTTGTCAAGTTTGCATCGTTTCAACTCAAGGATCAAGCTGCTGAGTGGTACCAACAATACAAAGATTCGAGAGGAGGTCGTGTCATTACAGGATGAGTTCCGCCGTGATTTCAGAGCTCATCACATTCCAAAAGTGTTGTTGAGAGCAAGCGTGAGGAGTTCCGCAATCTCAAGCAGGGCAACATGTCTGTCTATCAATACAATATCCAGTTCCAGAAACTCGCTCGTTTTGCTAAGCAAGACGTGCACGATGAAAAGAGTATGATCTATCAATTCAGAGGTGGTCTCGAGAGAAGATCTGCAATTAGCTCTTGTGCTTTTGAGCCGAAAAGTATGATGATTTCTACAACATGTCTCTCAAGCAAGAAGCTGCCCAGCTCAAATGTGAGGCTTCTAAGAAGAGAATCGGGGATGCAGTTCAGTCTTCTTCTTCCTCTCAAGTGGCAGCTAAGCAGCAGAAGTTCTACCTTCCTCCTCCTCCGTTCCGTCGGCCTTATCGCCAGAAGAACTCAGGTGGCCGTGGATCTTCCCACCCACCCAACCCAAGCTATCGTAACAAGTCTAATTCTCAAGCTCCAAGGTCAAATGCTCCTTACCACCGTCCGCTCTCTCGAGGTGACTTGCAACAAATGTCGTGAGAAGGTCACTATGCGAACAAGTGCTTCAACCAGAGGCGCCTTCCGCCTCCTCCTCTGTGAAATCTTCCAGCAATGCGGTGGTCAAGCATAATCCCAAGTCTGCAAAGGTGAATATGATGAATGCAGCTCAAGCGGAGGAATCTTCGATGTGATAATGGGTAATCTCTTAGTTAATGATATTCCCGCAAAAGTCTTATTTGATCTTTGGTGCATCGCATTCTTTCATTTCAAGACCTTTTGCATCTAAGCATGAGTTGGTTTTTCAAGATTTGCCTAAACCATTATCGGTTGTCTCTCCGGGTAAATTCATGCATGCAAGCTCCATGGTTCGGATGTTTCTATCAAGATGGGCGATTATAGATTTCGGCTAAACCAATTGTCCTTGGTGACTCGGATATTGATCTTATTCTCGGAATGGATGGCTTTATCAAGACAAAGCTCAGCTTGATTGTGCTGCCGGGAAATTCAATTGACTCACTCTTCTAATGATGTGATCATCTATGCGCTCGTGATGAAACCATTCGGTTGTTTTCTCTCAATGAGAAGGGCGAACTGAATGCTATCTCTCGATTCCATCGTTTGTGAGTACCAAGATGTCTTTCCGAAGAGCTTCCGGTATGCCTCCTCATCGGCGATTGAGTTCGTTATCGATCTTGAGCCCGCATCAACCCGTTTGTAAGCGTCCATACAAGCTTGGACCTGATGAGCTGAAGGAATTGAAGAAGCAGCTCGATGAACAAGAGCGTCTGGTTTGATCGGACCGAGTTCATCTCCTTGGGGTTGTGGTGTTCTTTTGTCCGAAGAAGGATGGCACGGACCGACTTTGCGTCGATTACCGTCCATTGAATAAGAAGACAATCAAGAACAAGTATCCACTTCCCAACATCAATGAGCTTTTCGAGCAACTCAAAGGTGCTAAAGTGTTCTCCAAGCTTGACCTTCAGTATGGGGTATCATCAGATTCGCATTCGTGAACAAGATATTCCCAAGACAGCATTCGAACAAGTTTTGGTTCTTATGAATATCTTGTCATGTCTTTCGGCCTTGTCAATGCTCCTCCAACATTCTCTCGGATGATGAACTTCATATTCAACCCCTACACCAATGAATTCGTCTTGGTCTATCTTGATGATATTTTGGTCTTCTCCAAGAATAAGAAGGATCATGCCAAACATTTGCGATTGGTGCTAGACAAGCTCGAGAGTATCAATTCTATGCTAAGTTCTCCAAATGTGAATTTTGGCTTGATGAAGTGCTTTATCTTGGTCATATCATCTCCGCCAAGGGCATCGCAGTTAATCCCGAGAAGGTGTCCGCAATTGTGAATTGGGAACCTCCTCGAATGTCAAGCAGCTCCATGATTTTCTTGGTCTTGCAAGCTATTGCCGAAGATTCGTTGAGAACTTCTCCAAGATTGCAAAGCCTCTTTCCAACCTTCTCCAGAAGCATGTGAAGTATGTCTGGTCTCCTGAGTGTGACGTTGCTTTCAATACCCTCAAAGAGAAACTCGTCACAGCTCCTGTCTTGACTCCTCCTGATGAATCCAAGCCATTTGAAGTTTTCTGTGATGCTTCTCTTCAAGGTCTCGGTGCTGTGTTAATGCAAGAGAAGAGAGTTGTGGCTTATACCTCTCGCCAGTTGAAGCCCAACGAAAAGAACTACCCCACTCACGATCTTGAGTTGGCGGCAGTTGTCCATGCATTGATAACGTGGAGACATCTCTTGTTGGGAAGGAGAGTGGACATTTTCACCGATCACAAGAGTCTCAAGTACATCTTCACTCAGCCCAACCTCAACCTCGAGCAGACTCGATGGGTCAAAATGATTCAAGAGTACAACCCAAGTATTGAATATACTCCGGCAAGGCCAATGTCATTGCAGATGCTTTGAGCGTGAAGGCTTCTCGCAACAGTCTAATCCTCAAGCCCTTTCACCGGATCTCGTGAAGCTTTCCATAAGCTGAATCTTCAAGTTGTTCCTCAAGGCTTTCTTGCCAACCTCATAGTCTCTCCTACTTTGGAAGATCAGATTCGTGAGGCTCAACTTCTGGATATCATGGTGAAAAAGGTGAAATGTGGTATCGACAAGGGCATTTCCAAGTATAAGTGCTTCCACGTTGATGACAAAGATACTCTTTTCTTTGAGGACCGGATTGTGGTTCCTAAGGTTAATCTGAGAAAAGTCATTATGAACGAGGCTCACAATTCGCTTCTATCCATTCATCCTGGAAGTACGAAGATGTACCATGACCTCAAGCAGTCATATTGGTGGACTCGAATGAAGTGAGAAATTTCTCAATTCGTGAATGAGTGTGATGTCTGTAGAAGAGTGAAAGCAGAACACCAAAGACCAGCTGGTCTCCTTCAACCTCTTGCTATTCCTGAATGGAAGTTTGATCATATTGAAATGGACTTCGTGACTGGCTTTCCTAAGTCCAAGCGTGGAAATGATGCTATCTTCGTTGTCATTGACAAGCTTACTAAAGTGGCTCATTTTCTTCCTATCAAAGAATCTATCACAGCAGCTCGGTTGGCGAGCTATACACCTCGAGGATTGTCTCCTTGCGGCATTCCACAAGTGATCTCTTGAGACCGTGGCAGCATCTTTACCTCCAAGTTTTGGGATTCTTTTCGAAGGCCATGGGCACCAACATTCGTTTCAGACAGCTTTCCATCCTCAAACAAGTGGCCAAGTCGAGCGAGTAAATCAAATCCTTGAAGATATGCTCGGGGCTTGTGTCATTTCTTTCGCATGAAGTGGGAAGATTGTCTTCCATATGCCGAGTTCTCCTACAACAACAGCTTCCAAGCGAGTTCGGCAAGGCCCCATTCGAAATTCTCTATGGCGAAAATGCGTACTCCTCTCAATTGGTGCAGAGACAGGTGAGCGCCAACTTCTTGGCAATGACTTGATCACGAAGCGGAAGAAATGTGCCAAGTCATTCGTGAGAATCTCAAAGCCGCGCAATCGCGCGGAAGAGCTATTATGATGATAAGCACCGTGATGTGGCTTTTGAAATCGGAGACCATGTCTACCTCCGCGTCTCTCAATGAAAGGCACTCGTCGCCCGGTATCAAAGGAAGCTTGCCCCTAGATCGTGGGTCCTTTCAAGATCATTGGCAAAAGAGGCGATCTAGCCTATCAACGAGCTTCCATCCAACTTTGCAAATGTGCACGATGTGTTTCACGTGTCACAGCTTCGCAAGTGCTTCAAGACCCTGAACGCACTATCAACTTCAAGAGATTGACCTTCAAGAAGATCTCTTATCATGAGCACCCGTTGCTATTCTTGAAGAAACCGAGCGCAAGACTCGCAACAAGTCAATCAAATTCCTGAAAGTGAAGTGGTCACACCATTCCGACCGAGAAGCTACACGGGCGCGAGGATCACCTCCGTTCGAATATCCGGAGTTCTTTCAGTCCTAGATCTCGGGCGAGATCCTCTTGTAGTGGTGGAGTGTTGTAACACCCGGAAGTAACTTTCCATATTTGTAACTCCAACTCTTGCCATTTTCGGCATTGTGATATGATATTCCCTCCATGGTTGGGTTTTCTTCATTTTGCATTTTGTCCATGTCATGCATTTTATATCATGTCATCATGTGCATCGCATTTGCATACGTGTTAGCCTCATGATTCGAGCATTTTTCCCGTTGTCCGTTTTGCAATCCGGCACTCCTATCTCCCCGGCGGTCCCTTTTACGTTTTCCATGTGCGGGTACAAACCTTCTCGAAATGGACCGAGGTTGTCTAGTGGCCTTGGTATACCACCCGTAGACCACCGGTCAAGTTTGGTCATTTGGAGCTCGTTTGTTACTCCAGCGGTTAACCGCACTCTCAAAAAGGCCTCTTTTAGTTGCAGCCCAACACCCTTCAAAACAGCCCAATAACCCATCTAAGTCACTTCCATGCTCTCCGTCGTTCGATCACGATCGTGTGGTAAAACTACACCTCATTTGGACTCTCCTAGCTCCCTCTATGCCTATTTAAGCAAACTCCCCTCCAAATTCCGGATCAAACTCCCCGAAACCCTAAAAATCTCCTCTCCGGCACGGACGTGTCCGTCCGCCGACACGGCAGCGCCGCCGCCGCCATGCCAGCCCGCGCCTGCCACGTGGCCGCCGCCACCGCCTCCGCCTGCCCGCCCTGCCATGACCTCCACCACGGAGCTCCGCCCGCCGCCGTCTTCCTCCGCCTCCGCCCCTCGCCGCCCGCCGGCCGGCCGCCTCCGGCTCCGCTCATGCGCCGCCCGGCGCCTCCTCCGGCCGATCGCCGCCGACCACCTCGTCGGCCGCCCGCCCTCCCGCCGTCGGCCGCCGTCCCCTCCCGGCCGGCGCCTGCCCCGCCGCCTCCTCCCACTCCGGCGCCCGCCGCTTTCGATCCGGATCCCGATCGGATCGGGAACCGAGCCGCCCGTTGACCTCTCTTCCCCTCCTTTTTTTCCCCAAGTCTTTTCTATTATTGTTATTTTGTTGCATTTTCTCGGTAGTGTATCTTTGCATCTGTAGGTCCATTTTGCGCGTATAATATGTCAAAATGTTCGCCTCGAAGAGTAGATCATTTCATCTCATTGAATCATTTTCATTTGAGCTCATCTTGATGCCCGAAATGCTGTTGGAAGAGTGCTATGTGATGTTAGTTTCTGTTTCTTAACAGAACTTGCACTTTTGTTATTTTTGCCATGATTAATGTGTGCACCCTATGAATTTGAGTCCTACATGTGTTTTGAAATATGCCATGCCATATTTCCAGGGGTATATGCCATGTATTTTTGTGATCTATGTGGTGACTAGCACAAGCATGCAAAGTAGGTGTCCTGATGTTGCTGTTTTCAGCCCTGTTTTAGCTGATTTTGATGCCATCTTAACTTGATGATACCGAGAGATCTATGCATATTTTGAGATACTTCAGTAAGGATGTTTTGTAAAACATGTCTTGCTCTATCTATCCATGCCGTTGTTTGCAATTATGGAGTGCCATAATTTGAGTCAATCGAGCTCTACTTTTGCTATCAAATGTTTCCTGGCAGATTGTTTACACGTTATTCAATTTTGCCAAGCTTGTTGTGGTTGATCCATGTATGCTATGTTATTGTTCTTGCCGTGTGTGTCTTCTATGCCATGTCTTCTTGATGTATGTATGCTTAGTTTATCATATAAGGCTCTGTAGTGAGTGCATTGAGCTTGTAAACATGCCTACTCGTTATCAGTTTTTGACATGTCATGTTGCTGAATCTGTTAACGAAACTTTCGATATTGACATGGGTGTTACTATATTTTCTGATCCTTTTTGGCTTATGGTCAGTAAGGGACTTTTGTTCTATGCTTTGAGTAGATTCATGCCATGCCATGATTTGCTATTTTAAGTTCCTGTAGCATGTAGTTTTGTTGCTCTGAACATCGCAACCTGATGCTGTTTTTTGCCATGTCCAGCCTGATATTTTGTGCACTTTAGCCATGCTTGTTTGAACCCGTTATGATGTGAACTAGCCGTAGCTCAGTGCTCATCTTTTGTCGAGCATCTTGTGTAGATCACTGCCATGTACTTTGTTGGTACGTTTGGGTGCAGTAGCTTAATTAATTGTTGCTTGCTAAGTGGCATCATGCTGTTAATGGCAGATTTGTGCCATTCTTGTTTTGCTTGTCATTTGCAAACCGTGCATCCGTTTCCGGTGATCTTTATATCGATTTCAACCGAAATCATCTCATCTTTCCAGTGGCATACTTGGTTTGCCAAGTTGATGCCTGGTTCATCATTTACCTTCCGTAGCGCGCAAACGCATTGCATATCACATCCCGCATATCATGTCATGTTTTGCATCATGTTGATTGTGCATTGCACCGTGATTTATTGTGGTTCCTTTGTTTGTGTTGTTGCTTTGGGTAGAGCCGGAGACGAGTACGTGAACGAGGAACCTGTTGAGAACGCTTCGAGGATCAAGCTTTCGACAACTCGAGAACATTGCGAGCAAGATGACCATACCCTCGAAATCACTTCTATCTTTGCTATGCTAGTTGCTCGCTCTTTTGCTATGCCTATGCTGCGATGCCTACCACTTGCTATATCATGCCACCCATATTGCCATGTCAGCCCTAACCATCCTTTTCCTAGCAAACCGTTGATTGGCTATGTTACCGCTTTGCTCAGCCCTCTTATAGCGTTGCTAGTTGCGGTGAAGTCAAGTTTGTTTCTTGTTGGAACATGGAGATGTTGTTCCTTGTTGGAACATGTTTACTTGTTGGGGATATCACAATATATATCTGCTATAATTAATACATCTATATATTTGGTAAAGGGTGGAAGGCTCGGCCTTATGCCCGTGTTTTGTTCCACTCTTGCCACCCTAGTTTCCGTCATACCGGTGTTATGTTCCTTGATTTCGCGTTCCTTACGGTTGGGTGATTTATGGGACCCCTTGACAGTTCGCTTTGAATAAGACTCCTCCAAAGAAGGCCCAACTTTGGTTTTACCATTTGCCACCTAAGCCTTTTCCCCGGGTTTTCGCGAGCCCGAGGGTCATCTTTATTTTAACCCCGGCCAGTTCTCCTTCGAGTGCTGGTCCAACTTGAGCGATGTCCGCGCCTTGGGCAATCAGGGTTTATGCCAACCCGATGTCCGGCTCATCCGGTGTGCCACGAGAACGAGATATGTGCAGCTCCTATCGGGATTTGTCGGCACATTCGGGCGGCTTTGCTGGTCTTGTTTTATTGCTGTCGAAATGTCTTGTAGTCCGGGATTCGAGATTGATCGGGTCTTCCGGTAGAAGGAATATCCTTCGTTGACCGTGAGAGCTTATAATGGGCTAAGTTGGGACACCCTGCAGGTAATATCTTTCAAAGCCGTGCCCGCGGTTATGAGGCAGATGGGAATTTGTTAATGTCGGTTGTAGAAAACCCGGTTGACCTCAAATAAAATACACATCAACCGGCGTGTGTACCGTGATGGTCTCTTCTCGGAGTCCGGAAGTGAACATGGTGTTGGAGTTATGTCGGCGTAAGTAGTTCAGGATCACTTCTTGATCGCTACTAGTTTCACGACCGTGCTTTGCTCCTCTTCTCGCTCTCTTTTGCGATGTAGCCACCATATATGCTAGTCGCTTGCTGCAGCTCCACTTTACTACTTTGTCCTTCCTATAAGCTTAAATAGTCTTGATCTCGCGGGTGTGAGATTGCTGAGTCCCGTGACTCACAGATTCTACCAAAACAGTTGCAGTTTCCGACGACGCCAAAGGTGGTGACGATCCGAGCTCACGTGGGAGTTCGACGAGGAACGTGGTCGTTACTATGTGTCTTTTCCTGATGATCAGTAGTGGTGCCCAGTTGGGACGATTCGGGGATCTGTGTAGCATTTGGGGTATCTTCTTTTATTTTGGTTCCATAGTCGGACCTTGAGTGTACTCTGAATGATGGATGTTTATTTATGTACTATGTGAAGTGGCGACTGTAAGCCAACTATGTATCTCTTTCCCTTATGTATTACATGGGTTGTGTGAAGATTACCTCACTTGCGACACTGCTTTCAATGCGGTTATGCCTCTAAGTCGTGCCTCGACACGTGGGAGATATAGCCGCATCGGGGGCGTTACACTTGCCCAAACTCACTTTCCTTTTTTATGCCTTCAATGCTGGGGTGCCCATGCTGAGCCTCCTTAATCTTTTCTATCTGGGTAGGCTGTATTTCTAATTTTGACACGCTGCCTTTGGTGACCATTAGCAAGTTGAGTTTAGCAAACTCCTGCCGAAATTCAGGTCTCAGACTTGGTAAGTTGTCGTCGTCCGAGCTGGGGTTCCGACTAAGAGCATCCGCCACTACATTTGCTTTTCCTGGATGGTAGTGGATTCCAACATCATAATCCTTCACTAATTCCAACCAGCTTCGTTGCCGTAAATTAAGTTCCGGTTGTGTGAAAATATACTTGAGGCTCTTATGGTCTGTGTATATTTCACAACGATTTCCAAGTAGAAAGTGTCTCCACTCTTTGAGTGCATGGATGACTGCTGCCAACTCCAAGTCATGAGTAGGATAATTTTCTTCATGCTTGCGAAGTTGCCTGGAAACATACGCGACTACCTTGCCTTCTTGCATTAATACGCATCCGAGGCCCTTCCGGGATGCGTCACAATACACCTCAAAGTTCTTGTGTATGTCTGGCACAATTAATACTGGTGCTGTCGTTAATTTCCTTTTTAGTTCTTGGAAAATTTCTCGCAAGCTTCAGTCCATTCAAACTTCTTATCCTTCTTGAGTAACTGCGTCATTGGCTTGGCTATGTTGGAGAAACCTTCAATAAACCTTCGGTAGTATCCTGCCATTCCCAAGAAACTTCATACGTTCGTTACGCTGGCTGGTGGTTTCCAGCCAAGTACGGCCTTGACCTTTTCCGGGTCTACGGCAATACCTTCTTGGGTCAGTACGTGGCCCAGAAAACCCACCTGTCTTAGCCAAAATTCACATTTGCTGAACTTGGCGTAAAATTGATGTTTCCTTAGTTCTCCTAGTACGATTTGGAGATGTTCAGCATGCTCTTCTGGTGTCTAGGAGTATATCAGAATATCATCGATGAATACCACAACAAACTTGTCCATAAACCTCATAAATACTTTGTTCATGAGGTGAACAAAATATGCGGGGGCGTTTGTTAGTCCAAACGGCATTACTGTGAACTCATACAGTCCATATCTGGAGGTGAAGGCTGTCTTGGGGATATTTTCTGTTCGTACTTTTAATTGATGGTATCCCGACCTTAAGTCAATTTTTGAGAAAACCTTGGCCTGAGCGAGCTGATCAAATAAATCATTTATCCGTGGCATTGGGTATTTGTTCTTGATTGTGACCATGTTAAGTGCTCGATAGTCTATACACAATCTCAGTGTCCCATCCTTTTTCTTGGCAAATAAAATTGGTGAACCCCAATGTGAGGAGCTGGCTCGTATATATCCTTTGTCCAGTAATTCTTTTATTTGCTTCTTTAATTCTACCAACTCGGATGGTGCCATTCTGTATGGTTTCTTGTAAATGGGGGTGGTTCCGGGTGCTAGTTCAATGTTGAATTCTATTTCCCGGTCTGGTGGCATGCCTGGTAGTTCTTCGGGAAATACGTCTGGAAACTCACACACCACTGGGACTTTGTTCAACTCTGAAACGTCCACCATGTTCAATCTCGGTTGCTGAGATATTTGTCTCTCTTGGGTTGAAACTTTTATTGTCTTCCCGTGATGGTGGGTGAGAATTAGGGTTCGGTTGAAGCAGTCAATAAATCCTTTGTTGGTGGTTAACTAATCCATCCCTAGGATGACATCCAGTCCTTTATTTTCCAAGACAATAAGGTTTGCGTGAAACTTCAATCCTTCAAACTCAATAACCACACCTTGGCAGTAACTCTGAGTAACTTGCTTAATCCCAGGGGACTTGATGATCATGGATTTTTCCAAGGGAAGCATCGAAAAATCATTTTGCAAAGAAAATCTCTTCGAAATGAACGAGTGAGAAGCTCCAGAATCAAACAAAACCGTGGCAGGTATTGTGTTGACAGGGAACGTACCGAGTACGATATCCGGGGCATTCTGAGCTTCCTCTCTGGTCACGTGGTTCAAGTGACCCTTCCTGTGGTTGTTATTGGGGTTGAAGTTGTTTCGCTTGGGCGCTGAATTATTGCCACCGTTGTTCGGCTATTGGGGTCGAGTTCCTTGGCTTGGGGCACTGCTCGGCATAGTGTCCTTCTTCTCCACAAGCGTAGCAAGTAACGCCTGGGCGATATGTGAACTCCTTGTCCCTTCCATGGAAATTCTTGATTGGGTGTGAAACATTTGTCGTGGGTTTGTGTGCCCCACCTTTCTGAAAATCTGTCTTGCTCCGGTGGTTGCGAGCAAGAGTGGTCTGGTCCCTTTTGCGCTTGCGGAAATCCTCCAAGCTGCGTCGCTCATTTTCCAAGGTAATAGCCTTATCCACCAGTCTTTTAAAATCTGGGAAGGTGTGCACGACCAGCTGGCATTTAAGCGCGGGTGCCAGACCGTCCAGGAATTTTTCCATCTTCTTGATTTCAGCCATACGCTCTTCGTTGGCATAGCGAGACAATACAGTAAACTGACAATTGTATTCCGTCACCGTCATGGTCCTCTGCTTGAGGTCATCAAACTCCCTCTTCTTGATCTTCATAACACTTTTAGGAATGTGCGCTCCACGAAAACCTTCTTTGAACTCCTCCCAGGTTATATCATTTTCGTTGGGGTGCATGTGTAGGAAATTTTCCCACCATGATGCAGCTGCTCCAGTGAGATAGTGCGGTGCATATAGTACTTCCCCACAGTCTGAACATTGTGCAATAATTAATTTTCTTTCCATGTCTCGAAGCCAATCATCGGCCTCAAGAGGTTTGTCAGTATGAGAAAATGTTGGGGGACGCGTCTTCATAGCTCGAGATAATTTGGATTGCTGCTGATACGGTCCACGGTGATTTCCCATATTGATGACTTGGTTCATCATTTCCTGATGTTGTTGCTGACTCTGTTCATAAAGGCGGCATACTTGGGAAAATGTTGTTTCACTACCCTGTTGACTTGACTGGCCCTGTGTGAAATTGTTGCTTGTTTGTGTGCCATAATTTTCTTCTGGCGGGTTTGGCATGGAGCGAGTCCAAGGACGAGACATTTTCCACTCTGGGGATATATTTTGTAAAACTCATAAGAAAAGAAATTGAGTCGCAAAAATCAATAAATTTTATAAAGACGGGAAATCTTAAATGCTCCAAGATTTTTCAAGAGAATAATCGATTGCGCATGGAGAAGGACTGCTCAGTACATATTTTACACGCAAGCAGTAATTATACAATACACCACTCAGGATATGCGTACACATTCCTGACATGTTATTTAGGCTAGTGCACTTGTCCTAGTTCCTACATGATACCCAAACAAGCTACTTCTCACAACCTATGTACATATAAACATATTGTACAAGCCGGTACATCGCATGGCGGCTAAGCGCACTCAGTCGGAGATGGTAAGGATCTACCTTGGCCTGCCGAGGGTGAGGCCCAGTGAGGCTGGGGACTCAACCTCCTCCTCGCTAATAGGCTCCAGACGCGAAGTGCTGCGCTGAGTCGATGGAGCGGGCGCCATAGGTGGAGCAACACGAACTGGAGTGGGCGCAATAGGTGGTGCAGTACGGACTGAAGTGGGCGCAGTGACTTGGTTGAACTCCTCAGTGGTAGGCAGGCAACGAGCGGTAGCAAGAATGGTAGGTGAATAAGATGCCGAGGACGAGACGAAAGTCAGTGGTGGTGCGGTGTGTAGGAGCTCCCTCCTGTTGGCGGCACAACCATGGACTGAGTCCATGCAGGCAACCACTAGGTCGTCCACAAGGTTGTCGAAGGCTGCCTCCAGAGCCTGGAGGCATACCACAAGCATCTCGATAGCTTCATCTCGCTCTCCTCTGGGGCAAGCGAATGCATAGTGACAGGTGTATGGTACGTGGCATGGAAGGTAGCGGTAGCGACGAGTCTTCATCGAAGGAAGAACAGCTCGGAGACGAGCTATCGCCTCACGGGGAGCCATCTGCATAGCATGTATCTCCGTAGGCATGGCTCTCCCCAACAACCGAAAGCGGCGTAACTCAACATGCCCTCCCTTGAATTGCACCGCGGCCTGGTGCATGGACAGACTGTCGTTGATCTTGTGCTGGTAGAGTGTGAATACTGGGCGCGCTCATGGCCCCATCGTGGTCTTGACGATGAAGGAGAGGAGCTTGACGAACCCCTCAGGCACGTTGGCGAACACCTGTGACTCATAGTCGTTGCCAGCCATCTACAAAAGTAGGAAAAAATTCTGAATGGTCAGATCATAAATTTATGCTGACTGTCAGAAAATGACTACATTTGCAAAAATATAAGTTAACACTATTATGCTAATATCCGATTAGCGATCGCACCTAGTGGCTTCCTATAGTCAGCCTGGTTCTGGTACCAAGTTTGTCACGACCGGTTTTTCAATAAAATACTTATTGAGAAACCGATCTTTTGATTCTAGTGTAGGAAGAATTCTCCCTACTGGTAGACAAATACTTGATACAGAAGTCCAGTAGCATTAAATATATTACAGGGTTGAGCTGAGGTTGCTCAACAATTTATTACAAACACACCAATATTGTACATAAGGGCGGCTATGACACAGGGGTGTGGTGGCATACTACTGACTCGAGATAAAAGTGGTGGTGGATATATCACAGTGGAGTGGTTGACATGACTCCTACTCTGGCAGCTCATCGAGCGTCGAGATGAGGCTCGATGCATTTATTCGGGTAGCGGAAGCGGATATAATACAGTGACCAAATCCAGGATCGCACGGGACTGACTGGGACTCCTCTAGGCGTCGGACTCGCTATCGAACTCTTCATCCATGAGATCGCTTTCACAACATCCGCCAAATCAACAAGCCGTGTGAGTACTTTGAAAGTACTACGCAAGACAGTTCGGACATAAGATATAACAAATGCAAGCATGAATGCGTCATGAGCAAATAGCAATGCACACTCAATAATAAATTTGTGCACGACAAGATAAGTAAAAAGGAAGTCAGGCGGTAGTCCTCCAGAAATCCCAAAAAAATAACTGAAAACCGATCGGGTGTCTGGAGCGACGCCTCAAAGGGTAAACAAATAAATTATCATGCCGCAGTCGGGCGTCTAAGCGACACCACATAAAGGGCTTATATTGGAAGTAAATAACAAGAGTGCCACAGTCGGATGTCTGAGCGACATCACATAAAGGGCTTATATTGAAAGTAAATAATAAGCGTGCCACAGTCGGACGTCTGAGCGACGTCACATAAAGGGCTTATATTGAAAAGTAAATAACAAGAGTGCCATAGTCGGACGTCTGAGCGACATCACGTAAAGGGCTTATATTGAAAGTAAATAACAAGCGTACCACGATCGACGCCGTCGAGCGACATCGCAGAAAGGGCTTATATTGAAAGTACATAACAAGCGTGCCACAGTCGGACGTCTGAGCGACATCGCAGAAAGGGCTTATATTGAAAGTAAATAGCATGCGTGCCACATTCGAACGTCTAAGCGACATCGCAGAAAGGGCTTATATTTCATTATTCATATCTGATAAATCCACAGAGATATAACACTCACAGGAAATATTCAACACATAATAATAAACGGTTAGTCCATCCACAGGAATAATCATTTAGCCGGACTTAACACTCATGTGATTCACCGGAGTTTTGTCACTGAGATTGACATTGACAAAGATGAGTTGAACACAGTACTCGGACATAGATAAGATTAATCGAGTGATTTTGACTCTGCAGAGTTTGTACTAATTATCCACAGCCAACGGATTTCCGTAGTCACGAAGGACTGGTTCCGTTTACGGTATTTCGGTAGAAACACATCTAACCAGTACACACCCATCCCACCACACGGTGCCAGGAATCACCCTAGACAACTGTAATGCCCCCGATGCGGCTATATCTCCCACGTGTCGAGGCACGACTTAGAGGCATAACCGCATTGAAAGCAATGTCGCAAGTGAGGTAATCTTCACACAACCCATGTAATAATTAAGGAAAGATACATAGTTGGCTTACAATGCCACTTCACACAAAGACATAAATAAACATCCATCATTCGAGTACACTCAAGGTCCGACTACGGAACCAAAATAAAGAAGATACCCCAAATGCTACACAGACCCCGAATCGTCCCAACTGGGCACCACTACGATCATCTGGAAAAGACACATAGTAACGACCACGTTCCTCGTCGAACTCCCACTTGAGCTCGGTTGAATCACCTGCACCGCCTCATCGGAACCTGCAACTGTTTTGAAGTATCTCATGAGTCACGGGACTCAGCAATCTCACACCCGCGAGATCAAGACTATTTAAGCTTATAGGAAGGACAGGTAGTAAAGTGGAGCTGCAGCAAGCGACTAGCATATATGGTGGCTACATCGCAAAAGAGAGCGAGAAGAGAAGCAAAGCACGGTCGTGAAACTAGTAGTGATCAAGAAGTGATCCTGAACTACTTACGCCGACATAACTCCAACACCGTGTTCACTTCCGGACTCACCGAGAAGAGACCATCACGGTAACACACGCGTTGATGTGTATTTTATTTGAGGTCACTTTGGGTTTTCTACAACCGGACATTAACAAATTCCCATCTGCCTCATAACCGCGGCACGGCTTTGAAAGATATTACCTGCAGGGTGTCCCAACCTAGCCCATTATAAGCTCCCACGGTCAACGAAGGATATTCCTTCTACCGGAAGACCCGATCAATCTCGGAATCCCGGACTACAAGACATTTCGACAAAGAATAAAACAAGACCAGCAAAGCCACCCGAATGTGCCGACAAATCCCGATAGGAGCTGCACATATCTCGTTCGTGGCACACCGGATGGGCAAGACGTCGGGTTGGCATAGACCTGGATTGCCAGGGGCGCGGACATCGCCAGGTTGGACCAGCAATCGAAGGAGAACTGGCCCGGGTTTAAAATAAAGATGACCCTCGGCTCGCGAAAACCCGGGAAAATGCTTAGGTGGCAAATGGTAAAACCAAAGTTGGGCCTTGCTGGACAAGTCTTATTCAAAGCGAACTGTCAAGGGGTCCCATAAATCACACAACCGTAAGGAACGCAAAATCAAGGAACATAACACCGTATGACGGAAACTAGGGTGGCAAGAGTGGAACAAAACACTGCATAAGGCCGAGCCTTCCACCCTTTACCAAGTATATAGATGTATTAATTATAGCAGATATATATTGTGATATTCCCAACAAGTAAACATGTTCCAAAAGGGACAACATCTCCATGTTCAACAAGGAACAAACTTCAGCTTCACTGCAACTAGCAACGCTATAAGAGGGCTGAGCAAAGCGGTAACATAGCCAATCAACGGTTTGCTAGGAAAGGATGGTTAGGGCTGACATGGCAATATGGGTGGCATGATATAGCAAGTGGTAGGCATCGCAGCATAGGCATAGCAAAAGAGCGAGCAACTAGCATAGCAAAGATAGAAGTGATTTCGAGGGTATGGTCATCTTGCTCGCAATGTTCTCGAGTTGTCGAAAGCTTGATCCTCGAAAGCGTTCTCAACAGGTTCCTCGTTCACGCACTCGTCTCCCGACTCTACCCAAACAACAACACAAACAAAGGAACCACAATAAATCACGGTGCAATGCACAATCAACATGATGCAAAACATGACACGATATGCGGGATGCGATATGCAATGCGTATAAGCGCCCGGAAGGTAAATGATGAACCAGGCATCAACTTGGCAAACCAAGCATGCCATTGGAAAGATGAGATGATTTCGGTTGAAATCGATATAAAGATCACCGGAAACGGATGCACGGTTTGCAAATGGCAAGCAAAACAAGAATGGCGCAAATCTGCCATTAACAGCATGATGCCACTTAGCAAGCAACAATTAATTAAGCTACTGCACACAAACGTAACAAGAAAGCACATGGCAGTGATCTACACATGATGCTCGACAAAAGATGAGCACTGAGCTACGGCTAGTTCACATCATAACAGGTTCAAACAAGCATGGCAAAAGAGCAATAACAATCAGGCTGGACATGGCAAAAACAGTAACAGGTTGCAATGTTCAGAGCAACAAAACTACATGCTACAGGAACTTAAAATAGCAAAACAAGGCATGGCATGAATCTACTCAAATCCTAGAACAAAAGTCCCTTACTGACCATAAGCCAAAAAGGACTAGAAAATATAGTAACACCCATGTCAAATTTGAAAGTCTTGTTAACAGAATCAGCAACATGACATGTCAAAAACTGATAACGAGATGGCATGTTTACAAGCTCAATGCACTCACTACAGAGCCTCAAATGATAAACTAAGCATACATACATCAAGAAGACATGAAATAGAAGACATACATGGCAAGAACACTAACATAGCATATATGGATCAACCACAACAAGCTAGGCAAAATTGAATAACATGTATACAATCTGCCAGGAAACATTTGATAGCAAAAGTAGAGCTCGATTGACTCAAGCTATAGCAGTCCATAATTGCAAACAAAGGCATGGATGGATAGAGAAAGTCATGCTTTACAAAACACCCTTACTGAAGTATCTCAAAATATGCATAGATCTCTCGGTATCATCAAGTAAACATGGCATCAAAATCAGCTAAAACAGGGCTGAAATCAGCAACATTAGGACACCTACTTTGCATGCTTGTGCTAGTCACCACATAGATCACAAAATGCATGGCATATACCCTGGAAAGATGACATGGCATTTTACAAAACACATGTAGGACTCAAATCCATAGGGTGCACATATTAATCATGGCAAAATAACAAAAGTGCAAGTCCTGATAAAAATCAGAAACTAACAGCACATAGCACTCTTCCAACAGCATTTCGGGCATCAATATGAGCTCAAATGAAAATGATGAAATGGAATGAAATGATCTACTCTTCGAGATGAACATTTTGACATATTATACGCATAAAATGGATCTACGGATGCGAAGATATAACATGTTGAAAATTGCACAAAATAACAAGAGATTTGGGACTTAGTGAAAAAAGAAGGAGGAGACGAGGTCAACGGAGCTCGGGGCCCGAGGCGGATCGGGCTCCCGACCGGATCGGGCGACGGCGCGGAGGAGATCGCCGGGAAGGCGGCCGGCGAGGGGTGGCGCTGGCGCGGGCGGCGATGGCCGGAGGAGGCGGCGGCGGGTGGATCCGGCGGCGAGGCGCCGGGCGGCGGCCGAGCTCGGCCGGGCGCGAGGAGGCGCCACCGGAGCGGGCGGCGAGGGTGGCCGGAGCGGCGCTGGCGGTGGCGACTCGCCGGGGCCACGGCCGGCGGCGGCGGGCGGCGCCGGAGGCCGGCGAGGAAGGAGCCGGAGCGCCGGCGGCGACGGCACGGGCACGGGCGCCGGGCGCGGCGCGCTGGTTGGCGGGCCCCGCTGGGCCTGGCGGCCTGGCGTGGTGGCGGTGATGCGGACAGGTGGCGGCCCGCGATTGGGCGAGGGGCGGCGGCGCGAAATGTCCGGCGGGCGGCGGACACGTCCGGCGCGCGCGGGGAGGTTTTTTAGGGTTTCGGGGAAGAGGATGATCCGGATTTCGGGGGAGGTGTTTAAATAGGCATAGAGGGAGCTAGGAGAGTCCAAATGAGGTGTAGTTTTCGCCCACACGATCGTGATCGAACGACGGAGAGCATGGGAGTGACTTAGGTGGGTTATTGGGCTGTTTTGAAGGGGTGTTGGGCTGCAACTTAAAAGAGGCCTTTGCGAGTCGCGTTAACTGCTGAGTACCAAACGAGCTCCAAATGACCAAACTTAACCGGTGGTCTCCGGGTGTTATACCAAGGCCACTAGACAAACCTCGGTCCATTTCGAGACGGTTTAATACCCGCACACGGAAAAACGTAAAAGGGACCGCCGGGGGAGATAGGAGTGCCGGATTGCAAAACGGACAACGGGAAAAATGCTCGGAATCATGAGACGAACACGTATGCAAAAGCGATGCACATGATGACATAATATAAAATGCATGACATGGACAAAATGCAACATGAAGAAAACCCAACCACGGAGGGAATATCATATATCGATGCCGAAAATGGCAAGAGTTGGAGTTACAAATATGGAAAGTTACTTCCGGGGTGTTACAACACTCCACCACTACAAGAGGATCTCGTCCCGAGATCTAGGACTGAAAGAACTCCGGATATTCAGAACGGAGGTGATCCTCGCGCTCCCAAGTAGCTTCTCGGTCGGAATGGTGTGACCACTTCACTTTCAGGAATTTGATTGACTTGTTGCGAGTCTTGCGCTCGGTTTCTTCAAGAATAGCAACGGGGTGCTCATGGTAAGAGAGATCTTCTTGAAGGTCAATCTCTTCGTTGATAGTGCGTCAGAGTCTTGAAGCACTTGCGAAGCTGTGACACGTGAAACACATCGTGCACGCTTGCAAAGTTGGATGGAAGCTCGTTGATAGGCGAGATCGCCTCTTTTCCCAATGATCTTGAAAGGACCCACGATCTAGGGCAAGCTTCCTTTGATACCGGGTTGACGAGTGCCTTTCATTGAGAGACGCGAGGTAGACATGGTCTCCGATTTCAAAAGCCACATCACGGTGCTTATCATCATAATAGCTCTTTCCGGCGCGATTATGCTGCTCTGAGATTCTCACGAATGATCTTGCACATTTCTTCCGCTTCGTGATCAAGTCATTGCCAAGAAGTTGGCGCTCACCGTCTCTGCACCAATTGAGAGGAGCACAGCACTTTTGCCATAGAGAATTTCGAATGGGGCCTTGCCCGAACTCGCTTGGAAGCTGTTGTTGTAAGAGAACTCGGCATATGGAAGACAATCTTCCCACTTCATACCAAGGAAATGACACAAGCCCCGAGCATATCTTCAAGGATTTGATTTACTCGCCGACTTGGCCACTTGTTTGAGGATGGAAAGCTGTGCTGAACCGAATGTTGGTGCCCATGGCCTTCTCGAAAAGAATCCCAAAACTTGGAGGTAAAGATGCTGCCACGGTCTCAAGAGATCACTTGTGGAATGCCGTGCAAGGAGACAATCCAGAGGTGTATAGCTCGCTAATCGAGCTGCTGCTCGATACCAACTTGTATGCGCCCGATGCGGCTATATCTCCCACGTGTCGAGGCACGACTTAGAGGCATAACCGCATTGAAAGCAATGTCGCAAGTGAGGTAATCTTCACACAACCCATGTAATAATTAAGGAAAGATACATAGTTGGCTTACAATGCCACTTCACACAAGACATAAATAAACATCCATCATTCGAGTACACTCAAGGTCCGACTACGGAACCAAAATAAAGAATATACCCCAAATGCTACACAGACCCCCGAATCGTCCCAACTGGGCACCACTACTGATCATATGGAAAAGACACATAGTAACGACCACGTTCCTCGTCGAACTCCCACTTGAGCTCGGTTGAATCACCTGCACCGCCTCATCGAACCTCGCAACTGTTTTGGAAGTATCTCGTGAATCACGGGACTCAGCAATCTCACACCACGAGATCAAGACTATTTAAGCTTATAGGAAGGACAGGTAGTAAAGTGGAGCTGCAGCAAGCGACTAGCATATATGGTGGCTACATCGCAAAAGAGAGTGAGAAGAGAAGCAAAGCACGGTCGTGAAACTAGTAGTGATCAAGAAGTGATCCTGAACTACTTACGTCAGACATAACTCCAACACCGTGTTCACTTCCCGGACTCACGAGAAGAGACCATCACGGTAACACACGCGGTTGATGTGTATTTTATTTGAGGTCACTTTGGGTTTTCTACAACCGGACATTAACAAATTCCCATCTGCCTCATAACCGCAGGCACGGCTTTGAAAGATATTACCTGCAGGGTGTCCCAACTTAGCCCATTATAAGCTCCCACGGTCAACGAAGGATATTCCTTCTCCGGAAGACCCGATCAATCTCGAATCCCGGACTACAAGACATTTCGACAGAATAAAACAAGACCAGCAAAGCCACCCGAATGTGCCGACAAATCCCGATAGGAGCTGCACATATCTCGCTCTCGAGGCACACCGGATGGGCAAGACGTCGGGTTGGCATAGACCTGGATTGCCCAGGGGCGCCGGACATCGCCAGGTTGGACCAGCAATCGAAGGAGAACTGGCCCGGGTTTAAAATAAAGATGACCTCGGGCTCGCGAAACCCGGGGAAAAGGCTTAGGTGGCAAATGGTAAAACCAAAGTTGGGCCTTGCTGGACAAGTCTTATTCAAAGCGAACTGTCAAGGGGGTCCCATAAATCACCCAACCGTAAGGAACGCAAAATCAAGGAACATAACACCGGTATGACGGAAACTAGGTGGCAAGAGGGAACAAAACACTGTGCATAAGGCCGAGCCTTCCACCCTTTACCAAGTATATAGATGTATTAATTATAGCAGATATATATTGTGATATTCACAACAAGTAAACATGTTCCAAAAAGGGACAACATCTCCATGTTCCAACAAGGAACAAACTTCAGCTTCACCTGCAACTAGCAACGCTATAAGAGGGCTGAGCAAAGCGGTAACATAGCCAATCAACGGTTTGCTAGGAAAGGATGGTTAGGGGCTGACATGGCAATATGGGTGGCATGATATAGCAAGTGGTAGGCATCGCAGCATAGGCATAGCAAAAGAGCGAGCAACTAGCATAGCAAAGATAGAAGTGATTTCGAGGGTATGGTCATCTTGCTCGCAATGTTCTCGAGTTGTCGAAAGCTTGATCCTCGAAAGCGTTCTCAACAGGTTCCTCGTTCACGTACTCGTCTCCGACTCTACCCAAACAACAACACAAACAAAGGAACCACAATAAATCACGGTGCAATGCACAATCAACATGATGCAAAACATGACACGATATGCGGGATGCGATATGCAATGCGATGTGCGCCCGGAAGGTAATGATGAACCAGGCATCAACTTGGCAAACCAAGCATGCCATTGAAAGATGAGATGATTTCGTTGAAATCGATATAAAGATCACCGGAAACGGATGCACGGTTTGCAAATGGCAAGCAAAACAAGAATGGCGCAAATCTGCCATTAACAGCATGATGCCACTTAGCAAGCAACAATTAATTAAGCTACTGCACACAAACGTAACAAGAAAGCACATGGAAGTGATATACACATGATGCTCGACAAAAGATGAGCACTGAGCTACGGCTAGTTCACATCATAACAGGTTCAAACAAGCATGGCAAAAGAGCAATAACAATCAGGCTGGACATGGCAAAAACAGTAACAGGTTGCAATGTTCAGAGCAACAAAACTACATGCTACAGGAACTTAAAATAGCAAAACAAGGCATGGCATGAATCTACTCAAAGCCTAGAACAAAAGTCCCTTACTGACCATAAGCCAAAAAGGACTAGAAAATATAGTAACACCCATGTCAAAATTGAAAGTCTTTTTAACAGAATCAGCAACATGACATGTCAAAAACTGCTAACGAGATGGCATGTTTACAAGCTCAATGCACTCACTACAGAGCCTCAAATAATAAACTAAGCATACATACATCAAGAAGACATGAAATAGAAGACATACATGGCAAGAACACTAACATAGCATATATGGATCAACCACAACAAGCTAGGCAAAATTGAATAACATGTATACAATCTGCCAGGAAACATTTGATAGCAAAAGTAGAGCTCGATTGACTCAAGCTATAGCAGTCCATAATTGCAAACAAAGGCATGGATGGATAGAGCAAGTCATGCTTTACAAAACACCCTTACTGAAGTATCTCAAAATATGCATAGATCTCTCGGTATCATCAAGTAAACATGGCATCAAAATCAGCTAAAACAGGGCTGAAATCAGCAACATTAGGACACCTACTTTGCATGCTTGTGCTAGTTACCACATAGATCACAAAAATGCATGGCATATACCCCTGGAAAGATGACATGGCATTTTACAAAACACATGTAGGACTCAAATCCATAGGGTGCACATATTAATCATGGCAAAAATAACAAAAGTGCAAGTCCTGATAAAAATCAGAAACTAACAGCACATAGCACTCTTCCAACAGCATTTCGGGCATCAAGATGAGCTCAAATGAAAATGATGCAATGGAACGAAATGATCTACTCTTCGAGACGAACATTTTGACATATTATACGCGCAAAATGGATCTACGGATGCGAAGATATAGCATGTTGAAAATTGCACAAAAATAACAAGAGATTTGGGACTTAGTGAAAAAAAGGAGGAGGGAGACGAGGTCAACGGGAGCTCGGGGCCCGAGGCCGGATCGGGCTCCCGACCGGATCGGGGCGACGGCGCGGAGGAGATCGCCGGGGAAGGCGGCCGGCGAGGGGTGGCGCCGGGCGGCGGGGCGGCGATGGCCGGAGGAGGCGGCGGCGAGGTGGATCCGGCGGCGAGGCGCCGGGCGGCCCGAGTTTCGGCCGGGCGCGAGGAGGCGCCACCGGAGCGGGCGGCGAGGGGTGGCCGGAGCGGCGCGCGGCGGTGGCGACCTTTGCCGGGGCCACGGCCGGGCGGCGGCGGGCCGCCGGAGGCCGGGCAGGAAGGAGCTGGAGCGCCGGGCGGCGGCAGCACGGGCACGGCGCCGGCGCGGCGCGCTGGTGGGCGGGTTTCGCCTGGGCCAGGCGGGCGGTGCGGTGGCGGTGATGCGGACAGGTGGCGGCCCGCGATTGGGCGGCGGCGGCGCTGAATGTCCGGCGGGCGGCGGACACGTCCGCGCCAAGCGAGGTTTTTTAGGGTTTCGGGGAAGAGGATGATCCGGATTCGGGGGAGGTGTTTAAATAGGCATAGAGGGAGCTAGGAGAGTCCAAATGAGGTGTAGTTTTCGCCCACACGATCGTGATCGAACGACGGAGAGCATGGGAGTGACTTAGTTGGGTTATTGGGCTGTTTTGAAGGGGTGTTGGGCTGCAACTTAAAAGAGGCCTTTGCGAGAGTGCGGTTAACCGTTGAGTACCAAACGAGCTCCAAATGACCAAACTTGACCGGTGGTCTCCGGGTGTTATACCAAGGCCACTAGACAAACCTCGGTCCATTTCGAGACGGTTTAATACTCGCACACGGAAAAACGTAAAAGGGACCGCCGGGGGAGATAGGAGTGCCGGATTGCAAAACGGACAACGGGAAAAATGCTCGGAATCATGAGACGAACACGTATGCAAAAGCGATGCACATGATGACATAATATAAAATGCATGACATGGACAAAATGCAACATGAAGAAAACCCAACCACGGAGGGAATATCATATATCGATGCCGAAAATGGCAAGAGTTGGAGTTACAAATATGCAAAGTTACTTCCGGGGTGTTACAACAACGTTCAAGAAAAACTTTGAGATGGGGAGATCACAACCTCGAATAGCATGGGATCAAATTTATATATGCAGCATTCTAAGGTGCACACCTCTCGGTCCCAACCGGAAACACCCATGCCCCCTGACCGGATGACTGGCTTTAATCCAGGGCCATGGAACCCTCATCACGGCCTCTCTATTTGTTGTGTACCAGGAAAGAGGTTTGCAACTTACTAAGCCATATCCCTTGCGGAAAACATGTGGTAGTACAGGAAGGGAAATCGAATGGAAACGTGACCTGTTTCACATTGACACTGGAGTCAAATAGTCTGGCATAAGACTGGCATGCTACAACACTGCCATCGTACCCATTCTCATGCCATCACATGGTCATGCAAACTCATATCCAACAACATATGCAATTTCGAAGCTCACTTGCCTCAACGTTGCATGTAATATAACACTTACCGAAATGCTCATAAACATGCCATGAAACTACTCAATGCAAATCATGCAAAACAATCATCATATCAAAGGTTCAAACATGCTTGCCTGGTTCGGAGTAGTCGGAGTCTAGCTTGGTGAAGTTCGCGGTTCCGTCACCTCCTCCGGTATCGACGGTATAAGACAATACGTACTAACGTAAATACCGTGAGTGCACAAAAAAGTGTTCCAAATTTTTTTCAAATAAATATGATAAAAAACTAGACAGAAAAATAAAGGTGACAGAAAAAGAATCAATCAAAAAGCATTTGTATTTAAAAGTTATAAAGGTTTTAGTCCAGGGACTTATCTGTAATGAAACAGAAAGTTTCCAGGGGTCAGCTTATAAAAACAGAAAACACTTCGCCTAAAAACCCGTCAATTGCAAAGGAAGACGTATTCTGCCCGAAGGCGTTTTCAGAAAATGGTTCAAAAAAAAGAAAAGACTGACGAGGGGTCCCACCCGTCAGGTTTGAATTTTCAAACGGGGGAGAAACAGAGCGCGTCGGCGACCGAGAGCTGCGGTGGTCGCCGACGGCGATCCACGGCGAGTTAGGAGGAGCGGGTGGTACCTACGTGATCAGTGCCCTTCCGCGTCTGTGGGTGGTGGAGGTGGTTGTCGGCGAGCACCACGTCGACGGCGGTCCTTACTCCGGCGAACGGCGGCTCGGGTGAAGTTGGATCTCGTCGGGGAGGGCTGCGGAGGTTTAATTGGAGCTTGGGTTAGAGAACTGGGTGCATGACAAGACTACTGACGTGGTTTGGGAGGCGGGGATGGCCTCACCTGAGTGGATCGAGCTGGTGGCCGAGACGGATCGGGGCGGCCGGAGTCGGGGGAGGAGACCTCCTCGAGGTCCTCCTGGTGGCTTGGCGGGGTTTTGGTGAGGTGTAGTGGTGGTGAGTGCTTGAGAACGAGCTCGGGACCTCCTTTTATAGGTGATCCGAGGCGGTGGCCGCGAACGGGGGATCTCTGGCGATGGGTACGGTGGTGCAGTGGTTGGTCGGGTAGTTTAGGAGGTTGGGCATCAACGTGGAGGTCCACTGGTTCCATTTACAAGCTAACCTAGGTTGGATTAGGCGCGCTTGGTGGTTTCGGCAGAACGGAGCTTCGCGGGCCCGTCGGCGGCAGAGGGCGCGCCCTGTGCTTGCCGGGCCACGGCGACGGTGCTGCGGCGTCGCCTGGCACACGTAAGGCCACGCGGAGGCCTCGGTGCGTTAGGCGCCGGACGGCGAGAAAGTCTGGCGCTAGCTCCGTTGGCCGTCCACGGTGACTCGCCATCAAGAAGCTGCCGGCGTCGGCGAGGCTCGCCGCCACCGACACCTGCACCCGTCCAAGAGAGCGTGCGATGCTCTAGATAAGGAGGAGAGGTCGTGCGCAACGCGCTATGGTGTGCACTGGTGATCGATGACAAGACTCTGACGAAAATGACACTGACTGTCGACTGCAACTCTGAATTTACTGAATATGCATAGAAACAGTGCCGGCCAAGTGTTTGATGAAATGATTTAGGCATGAGAAGAATTTATCTGGGGCTGATCTTTGGTGTGGTGGCCTCTCAAAGCACCTGGGGACTGCCTGATTTTTGGTGGAATTTTTGGAGAAAAGGAAATATGAATTTCACCAAAAATGATGAATCTAGTCCAAACTTGCAGAGGTTGAAACATGAAAATTTTGAAAAGAGGAAGAGTGGATCTTGATGGATCTAGATTGGGGGTGCTAGGGACTATCCAGAGGAGTTGGTTTGAGATCAAAACTCAAAGGAAATTAGGTACTTCCTTTGTAAATCATCTAGGCTTAAAATAATGGACATAATTGTTTTTGGGGAAAAAATAAATGAAATAAAATTCAAAAATGGGTTGAACTTGTTGGAACAGAATGTTTGGGTTGCCCCAAAGTGGAGGGAGGGGTTTTGGGAGAAATTACAATATGAGGCATGTTGAAACAATAGGTGGTTTCAAAACAAAAGAATAGCCCCAAAACCCATAGGGTTTCTTTTTAATAGAAAGTAAATTCCAAAAATTTATTTGAGATGGGTAAAAATCAGAAGGAAGGTTTTTAATAACCAAACACCAGGGTTGAGGAAGATACCAAATAAAAATCCTTGCCATGGGGGAAATTTTTTTGAGAATGAGGGGTTTTTGGAAAGATTTAAATGGCCTCCTTCAAATCAAACAAAGTTTTTGTTGAAAACCAAATTAAAAATTTTGGAGTGTCACAAACGTTTTCGCGATCCAACCGATCAAGTACCAAATGTACGGCACCTCTGAGTTCAGCACACGTTCAGCTCGATGACGTCCCTCGAACTCTTGATCCAGCAAACTGTCGAGGGAGAATTTCATCAGCACGACGGCATGGCGACGGTGATGGTGATGTGATCCGCGCAGGGATTCGCCTAAGCACTACGAAGATATGACCGGAGGAGTAAACTGTGGAGGGGGGCACCGCACATGGCTAAGAAACAACTATTGTGCTTTGGGGTGCCCCCTGCCCCCGTATATAAAGGAGGAGAGGGCGGAGGCCGGCCACAAGGGGTGAACCATGGAGGGGGGAACCGACTAGGACACCAAGTCCTATTCGGCCCCCTTCCTTCTTACGGACGGGGAAAGGGGGAAGGAGAGGAGAGGGAGAGGGAAAGGGGGGCCGTGCCCCCTCCCCTTGTCATATTTGGACTCACCTTGGGGGGCGTGCCACCCCCTTGTGGGCTGCCCTCTCTCTCCCCTATGGCCCATGAGGCCCAATACTTTCCTCGGGGGGTTCCGGTAACCCCTCGGTACTCCGATAAATACTCGAACCACTCCGAAACCATTCCGGAGTCCGAATACCATCGTCCAATATATCAATCTTCACCTCTCGACTATTTCGAGACTCCTCGTCATGTCCGTGATCTCATCCGGGACTCTGAACAATCTTAGGTCACCAAAACACATAACTCATAATACAAATCATCATCGAACGTTAAGCGTGCGGACCCTACGGAACTATGTAGAGATGACCGGGACACATCTCCGATCATATTGGTCCTACATATTCTACGAAGATCTTTATCGGTCAAACCGCAATGATAACCTACATCATTCCGTTTGTCATTAGTATGTTACTTGCCCGAGATTCAATCGTCGGTATCCTCATACCTAGTTCATTCTCGTTACTGGCAAGTCTCTTTACTCGTTCCATAATGCATCATCCCACAACTAACTCATTAGTCACATTGCTTGCAAGGCTTATTGTGATGTGCATTACCGAGAGGGCACAGAGATACCTCTCCGATACTCAGAGTGAAAAATCCTTATTTCGATCTATGCCAACCCAACAAACACCTTTGGAGACACCCTGTTATGTTGTGAAGTTTGATAGCACATATGGTGTTCCTCCGGTATCCGGGAGTTGCATAATCTCATAGTCAAAGGAATATGTATAAGTCATGAAGAAAGCAATAGCAATAAAACTTAATGATAATTATGCTAAGCTAACGGATGGGTCTTGTCCATCACATCATTCTCCTAATGATGTGATCTCGTTCATCAAATGACAACACATGTCTATGGTCAGGAAACTTAACCATCTTTGATTAATGAGCTAGTCAAGTAGAGGCATACTAGGGACACTTTGTTTTCTGTACGTATTCACACATGTATCAAGTTTCCGGTTAATACAATTCTATCATGAATAATAAACCTTTATCATGATATAAGGAAATATAAATAACAACTTTATTATTGCCTCTAGGGCATATTTCCTTGTGTCTCCCACTTGCACTAGAGTCAATAGTCTAGATGACATTGTAATGATTCTAACACCCATTGAGTCTTGGTGTTGTTCATGGTTTGCTCGTGGAAGAGCCTTAGTCAAGGGGTCTGCAACATTCAAATCCGTATGTATTTTGCAAATCTCTATGTCTCCCTCCTTGACTTGATCGCGGATGGAGTTGAAGCATCTCTTGATGAGTTTGGTTCTCTTGTGAAATCTGGATTCCTTCGCTAAGGCAATTGCTCCAGTATTGTCACATTTTTTTTCTTTGGACCCGGTGCACTAGGTATTACACCTAAATCGGATATGAACTCCTTCATCCAGACTCCTTCATTTGTTACTTCCGAAGCTGCTATGTACTCCGCTTCACACGTAGATCCAGCCACGACGCTCTGTTTGCAACTGCACCAACTGATAGCTCCACCATTCAATATAAATACATATCCGGTTTGTGACTTAGAGTCATCCGGATCAGTGTCAAAGCTAGCATCGATGTAAACATTTACCACAAGCTCTTGTCACCTCTATAAACGAGAAACATATCCTTAGTCCTTTTCAGGTATTTCAGGATGTTCTTGACCGCTGTCCAGTGATCCACTCCTGGATTACTTTGGTACCTCCCTGTTAAACTTATAGGAAGGCACACATCAGGTCTGGTACACAACATTGCATACATGATAGAACCTATGGCTGAGGCCTAGGGAATGACTTTCATTTTCTCACTATCTTCTGCAGTGGTCGGGCATTGAGTCTGACTCAACTTCACACCTTGTAACACAGGCAAGAACCCTTTCTTTGACTGATCCATTTTGAACTTGTTCAAAACTTTATCAAGGTATGTGCTTTGTGAAAGTCAAATTAAGCATCTTGATCTATCTCTATATATCTTCATGCCTAATATATAAGCAGCTTCACTGAGGTCTTCATTGAAAAATTCTTATTCAAGTATCCTTGTATGCTATCTAGAAATTATATATTATTTCCAATCAACAGTATGTCATCCACATATAATATTAGAAATGCTACAGAGCTCCCACTCACTTTCTTGTAAATACAGGCTTCTCCAAAAGTCTGTATAAAACCATATGCTTTGATCACACTATCAAAGCGTATATTCCAACTCCGGGAGGCTTGCACCAGTCCATAAATGGAGCGATGGAGCTTGCACACTTTGTTAGCACCTTTATGATAGACAAAACCTTCTGGTTGCATCATATACAACTCTTCTTTAAGAAATCCATTAAGGAATGCAGTTTTGACATCCATTTGCCAAATTTCATAATCATAAAATGCGGCAATTGCTCACATGATTCAGAAAGACTTAAGTGTCGCTACGGGTGAGAAGGTCTCGTCGTAGTCAACTCCTTGAACTTGTCGAAAACCTTTTGCAACAAGTCGAGCTTTGTAGATAGTAACATTACCATCAATGTTTGTCTTCTTCTTGAAGATCCATTTATTCTCTATGGCTTGCCGATCATCGAGCAAGTCAACCAAAGTCCATACTTTGTTCTCATACATGGATCCCATCTCAGATTTCATGGCCTCAAGCCATTTCACGGAATCTGGGCTCATCATCGCTTCCTCATAGATCGTAGGTTCGTCATGGTCTAGTAACATGACTTCCACAAAAGGATTATCGTATGTCGGAGTAATGGGCCACGGGTAGCCTAACCCGAGTCCCTGAGCCTTTCAAAACATTGGGCCGGCTCCACCCCACAAACATTCAGAATGAAGCGCCGCCTTCTGGTGGTCGGCTGGCTCAAGTCGCCGGCTGCCGGAAGGCGGCCAAGCTCCAGAAGACGGCACCAAGACGGGCCGTGTCGGTGTCAAAACCGGCAGATCTCGGGTAGGGGGTCCCGAACTGTGCGTCTAGGCGGATGGTAACAGGAGACAAGGGACACGATGTTTTTACCCAGGTTCGGGCCCTCTCGATGGAGGTAATACCCTACTCCTGCTTGATTAATATTTATGATATGGGTAGTACAAGAGTAAATCTACCATGAGATCAAGGAGGCTAAACCCTAGAAGCTAGCCTATGGTATGATTGTTGTTCGTCCTACGAACTAAAACCCTCCGGTTTATATTGACACCGGATAGGTTAGGGTTACACAGAGTTGGTTACAATGGTAGGAGATCTACATATCCGTATCGCCAAGCTTGTCTTCCACGCCAAGGAAAGTCCCATCCGGACACGGGACGAAGTCTTCAATCTTGTATCTTCATAGTCTTGGAGTCCGCCGTGACAATAGTCCGCTATCCAGACACCCCTAGTCCGGGACTCCTCAAGAGCCCTCGAACCGCACTTCAATGACGACGAGTCCGCGCGATATTGTCTTCGCATTGCAAGGCGGGTTCCTCCTCCGAATACTTCATAGAAGGTTTTGAACACAAGGATAGTGTCCGGCTCTGCAAAACAAGTTCCACATAACACCGTAGAGAGAATGATTTTTGCACAGATCTGCTGACGTATTCCGCGGCGTGACATCACACCACGGCCAGGCCTTTATATGAATCGTTTTTTTACTGTTCCACCTCAGCGTGTTTAGCGAGGCGGTTTCCTTGGCACGTCTTATCAAAGCATAGATCATGCCCCCTTATTCAGGTATTCTCATCAAGACGAACGTGGGTAACCCATCCGCGCCATTGATTACGGCGCTTGGGAAATAAGCGAGTTTTACTAGGCTGGTGGGGGACGCATAGCTTCGCCCGTCCATATAAGGGGATAAGAATCCACCTTTTCACCTACGCCTTCTTCCTCCTTTGCTCATCCATTTCCGCGCACTCGAGCTCCAGCGCCCAAGTCCGCACATCCCACCTCAACCTTCTCCAACCATGTCAGGAGCGGGAGGCAGGTGGATGGCCTCCTCCGTCACGGAGGGGCACATCACAAGACTGCGGGAGGCCGGATACCTGTCCGGTGACATCGCGCACAGGCTGCCCAACGCGGGGCAGCTCATTCCAACCCCCGGGCCCCATGAGAGGGTGGTGTTTCTCCCCCACTTCCTCCGCGGACTAGGTTTTCCACTTCACCCATTTGTCCGGGGGCTCATGTTCTACTACGGCCTGGACTTCCACGACCTGGCCCCGAATTTCATCCTCAACATCTCGGCGTTTATCGTCGTGTGCGAGGCCTTCCTCTGCATCCAGCCCCACTTCGGCTTATGGCTGAAGATCTTCAACGTCCGCCAAGGTAGTGGGCGGCCGCTGCCGGAGTGCGGAGGCGCCATGGTTGGCAAGATGGCCAAGGTCCTATGGCTCGAGGGTGCCTTTGTGGAGACAATAAAGGTGGCAATTGGGGTGGTTCTACATCACCGAGCAACGCGACCCGAATGGGTGGCGGCCCCGATTCAGATCTGGCTTCCCCACACGGCTCGCCATGGAAAGAGACGGGCCCGACGTGGGGAATTCGAAGAGCTATCCGGACTCGCATATGCGTCCAAACCTGGTGGACAAGAATCTCGTGCTTGTTGACATAGTCCGGTGATGCTCATCCGCCGGATTCTCCCATGCCAACAATGGGCCTTCAATTTGTGGAGTTCGATCCGCACAAAGACCGAACCTTGAGCCGCTCTTTGACACTACGCACGAAGATGCACGGAAGGTGCTGTCAAGGGCGCTGAAGTTCCCAAAGATCCGCTACCAAAGATCGCGGATATAGCTCGCGCGCCCAGCCGCGAGGTAAGTTATTTTACCCTTTACGGACTCTTTTTCATAGGTTGACTCTATGTGGGATCTAAAACTCCCTAATCTTTGACAGACTGGCTGAAGACGTCCGAAGATTAACTATCCGCCCTTTGCGGAAGACCGGAGGACGCCTGATTGACGGGGCTGCTGGCTCCGGCGCCCCATGTGGTGCCGGAGAAGAAGGCCAAGAAGGAGGCCACGGGAACTCGAAGGAGCTCCCGACGCCAGGTGCTGTCAGATTCTGAAGCAGGATCTTCTCCTGACGACGACGAGGAGGATTGGCCTACAAGGGCCAAGCCCCTGGCGAGATCGTAAGTGTCCGGATACCCATGGCTTTTTATTATTGTAGAGTGTTCTCTAATGTGGAACAACCGTGCAGCCCGCCCAAGGGCGAGTTCGCCGATTCATCGAGCGGGTCCCTAGGCTCGTCGGAAATGGAGAGCGCTTCGCTTCCGCTCGCCTCCTCGCCTCACGCTGCGGACTACGCCACGGCGGGGCCCCAAGGGGGGCTGGGTCAAGAGGAGGTAGCGCAGGAGCTGCCACAAGGCAACCTCCCCTGACTCAGCGCTGGGGGCAAGACCCCAGGGGCTCTAAGCCCGACCGTCGTCGACTCCATGCCGAACCATCAGCGGTTCAAGTTCGCCAGCGGATCCTTCGCAAGAAGGGTAAGACGCCGTGTCCTCCGCCCAACCGGAGGCACCGGATAGCATCGAGGCGCCAACAGCGCTTCCATCGAGGAGGAGCACCGCATCATTATGAGTCCGTGATCCGGATAGTTCAGTCCGCCAAGAGCGGATCGATCAATCTGCATCAGCCTTCTAATAGGCTTTGAGGTAAGTTTAGAATATGTAAAATATTACCGATAGACAGTAGCCTCTCGATGCTTAGTTCGTGTTCGGAAAGAAAAGCCGGACTAAGGATCTAAAAAGATATACGCAGGAGTCTAACATAAGTATGTCAATATGGGAATGCAGGCTGCGCTGCTGACCTCTGCCGCACTGACTGCGGAGGTCAATGTATTGAAGCAGAACCTCGAGCGGTCCCAGAACGAGCTCGGACAAGCCAAGAAGCAGCCCGAGGACAAGGAAGGTAAGTAATACCTTATTAAAGAAGTACCTTATAGAAAAGGTTTTGGTTGCAAAAAATAACAGGAATAACTTGGGTACTCGAGGGGCCACGAACGAGGTGGCGGCCCTGAAGGAAGCGGTGTCCATGGCCGAAAACAAAGCGGCCGCGGAGCGCACCGAGCGAGAGAAGGGGGAGGCGCAGCTGGCCAAGGTACGGCAAGAGCTACAGGCTCTCGTGGAAAAACACGAGGGTTTGGAGCGTGACTCGAAGACTCGAGACTCCGAGCTCGCCTCGGCTCTTGAAAGTGCCAAAGCTGCTAAGGCCGAGGCCCAAAAAGCCCTCCAAGAAATTGAGTCGTTGAAGAAGAGAGCGGCGGGTAAGGCATTCTTTATGCAAAGCAAGCATGTGAAAGTGAATTACCTATTACTTACCCGGATTCGGAGCTCTCCAGGAGCATTCGCAGATTTGCCCCGTAGTGTATCTGATGCTGCCGCATTCTACCGCGCCAAGGAGGGGAGCTCGACGGAAAAGGTGTTCTGGTCTCAGTATGCTGAGGCCGAACATTCGGTGCCCCTGAGCGACCAGCTGAAGCAGCTGGTCGAGCTCCACAAGGTCGCCGAACAGGCCATGAAGGGCCTTATAGCGTGGCTGTGGCCATTGGAGGCCATGCCCGGGAGCTACTTCGCTTGGTGCGGCGGCGGTGGATGCCCGTCCGCGCTTGAAGGCATCAAGCGCCCGCCTACATTGAAGGTGTCCGTCGGGCCCTTGCCCATGCTAAAGTGCACTGGGGCAAGCTGGATGCGGAGAGGCTTGTGACGGACGGGCCACCAAAGGGTCATGAGCATCGCACGCCCGAAATGTACTATGAGGGCCTCCTGAAGGGTGCCCGACGAATAGCGGTTGAGTGCTCCAAAGATGTAATTTTTGACTAAACTCGCATTTGTTATCCTGTACACTGAAAACTTGTTCATATGCGCTAAGCAACGCTTATTAATTTAAAATATTACCTTCTGTGCGGCCGTTTATCAAATTTGAGAGATGGCAAGTCGTTGGCTTCAGCCCCCACGCCACGAGTGCTGGGATGTTCGGGATAAACTTGAGCACTCTTGTTCCCATTCTTGGGTCCATCTAGGGAGGTGCTCAACACAAGAACAAGGCAACCGGACTTATAATGCTTGAACACTCTCACTTAGCCATAGAATTCTATAATTTTAAATTTCGGCGAAGCCCCTAGTATTCGAAGACCGAGTTCGGGCGCTATCCACGCCTTTGGCCGGACAATTCGGTTCCTCGCCTAAGCGGCATAAGTCTTTAAGGACCCAAAAATCCTTCTCGAACAGCGATCGCTCTCGCCTATCATGACGGTCAGTTTTAGCTTTCTCCACCGAGGTGCTCGACCCAGCTCAACTGGGCACAATCGCAGTGGTTCTCCCGTGCTACCTTAGCCGATATAGCGAACGTAAGGTACCAAAACACGGAGCCGGAAAACCCAACTATTGACCCAAGACATGATTCGAGCCAATTCATATAATGCTATAAGTTCGGGTGCCGACTTGTGAAAGTGTTCGACTTATCACACCATAATTTTGGGATACTTAAGCCCTCGTGTATTGGCTGTACCAAAGTGTACGGTTGCAACATGTCGTGAAATGAACATATGTATATATAAAGGAAGTAGAGCAATAATAAGCTTAAAGCTATGTATTGTTTATTCAAAAGGTACTGCAATGGGAGCAGAACGATACAAATAGTGCGATAAGCAAGGGATGGGACTATCTAACATGTCCCCTCCAGGGTAAGCTGCGGGATGGTATGTAAAACAGGTATAATGCTCGTAATAGAGACCACCAACACTTGACGTGGCTTTCGCTTCCTCGGCTGTTGCATCGTGAGTTCGGCGATTCTAGTGCCGGACAGATGATGAAAGACGGAGTCCTAAAAGTAAGAAAAGGAAGAAAAAGGAAAAAAGAAAAAGAATGACACAATCGGAGCCCACAGTGCGGTCGAGCCGCATTCTCGGCGTGCAGTGGTCTTGCCCTCCCCATATGCCCATGGTATCGCTTAGAGCGTAATTATGTACGCCAGAATACTAGCTTCGCAATTTTGCGAGGGCGGGGTTGGGGCCGGATTTCTACGCGTGCTTGAATCGTGCCAGGCAGTGTTGTTGTAGGTTACTCCGGGCGCGCTTTACAATGTCCTGACGCTTAGTGGCCGGACTCAAGAATTGCTGTGAGAGGCTGCTTTGTACCTCCGCCGCGGGTCGCCGTGTGCTCCTCCGCTCGGAGAGAGCGCTCGTGTTTCCATTGACCGTGATTACTCCTCGAGGGCCCGCATCTTGAGCTTGAGGTATGCGAAAGCGGCACCGCATTGAACTTTGCAATGCGGTTCGTCCGAGCGAGGCATGATAGCCGCTGCGGAATGGGACGATGTCAAGATTAACTCTTTGCTTCGAAGTTATCCGGGATCCAAGACCACTTCGAGTGTAATCGAGCCCGCATAACTGGCCTCTACACCCGTATGACGCCTTTAAAGGTCATCTTTGTAGGTTTAATCCTTGAGGGTCAATGCCCATTTTATGACCAGTATCCCGATAAAGCAGGTTCAGGCTGCTACCGCCGTCCATCAGGACTCGGTGAGGTGAAATCCGTCGATAATTGGGTCAAGAACCAATGCGGGCCGCCACTGACGGATGCTAGTGGGTGGTCCTTCGATCAAGGTGATCGGGCAGGAAGACCATGGGATGAACTTCGGGCGACCGCTCCATCGCAGATACGCCCTTTTAGTGCACGCTCGCCCCCTTTTGGGTATGTGGGTTGCGATATCATGTTCACCATCCGCACTTGTGTAGGAAAACCTTCGTCCTTTATTGTTCAAAGGCCGGGCTCTTCCTCGCCATCTCTATGAAGCCCCTTGTCATTGAGTTCGGCACTTAACTTGCCTGCTTGCTTGAACACCCAACAGTCCCTGTTGGTGTGATTGGCTGGTTTTTCGGGTGCCATGTATCTGGCACAAGCGATCGAGTATTCGGTCCAAGTTGGACGGGCCCTGGGTATTTCTTTTGAATGGCTTCTTCCGCTGACCGGGTTTAGAGCCTCTGAATCCGGGCATTGACGGTTGTATCTTTAGTATTATCGCCGCACGCGGCGCTTGTTCTTGTTGCGACGCCGACCTGCCATTGTTGTCCTTGGTATCCGGACTATCCGGATGTTTGGCTGTTGTTGCTTCGAGCTAGCCAGCTGTCCTCTCCGCACAAAAGCGAGTCATGAGGGTTGTGAGGGCTGCCATAGATTTCGGCTTTTCCTGTCCTAGGTGCCGGGCAAGCCACTCGTCATGGATGTTATGTTTGAAGGCTGCAAGGGCCTCTACATCCGGACACCAATGATTTGATTTTTCTTTGTTAGGAACCGAGTCCGTAATTGTCCGCCGATTCTTCCGGCTGCTGAATTATGTGGCTAAGGTCATCGCGCCCGGTGGTCGCATATATCTGCCCCGGGAGTTATCAAGGAATGCGGCTTCCAGGTCCTCCCAACAACTAATTGATTCTGCCGCAAGCTATTGAGCCAATGTCAAGCTGGTCCTTTAAGCTTGAGGGAGGTATTTGATGGCATGTAGATCATCACCGCAGGCCATGTGGATATGGAGGAGATAATCCTCGATCCGCACCGCAGGATCTGTGGTACCATCGTATGATTCGATGTTTACGGGCTTGAAGCCCTCGGGATTTGATGATCCATAACTTCATCCGTGAAGCATAGTGGGTGTCGGCGCCTCATGATTGGGCTATATCACGACGTAGCTCATATGAGCTTTGTTCATCGTGGTTTGGCCCGCCGGTTTTGCTGTATCCGCGCGACGGTAATCATCCCGCTGCTGTTGGCGCCACACGATCCGTAGATCGATCTTGTATGTTTTGCCTTATCCTCCAATATATCTCGCAAGTCCGGGCGATTTTCCCGCTCGGTACTTTTTGAGCGGCGCTGGGTGTGACTTGAGCGGAGGGCCGAGAGGCTTTCGTCAGCGCCACGGGTGGCCGGTCTGCCATGTCGTCGGCGCTGGCGACTTGGGTGCTTCCTCCTCTAGTCGAGGCAACGGCCCGCGCTTGGGGTAGCTTTTGGAGGGGCATTCGAGTTCATACTCTTCGCTGCAAGGACTTCACCATCCGTCGCCTAGCAGGTCTTGATCAGCTCTAAGTTGTTGCTGCTTTTTCTTGAGGCTGCTTGCCGTGGCTATAAGCCCGCGCTTGAAATGCTCCTGTTCGGCGGGATCCTCGTGCACGACAAATTGTCGTCGCCGAGGCTTGCCTCATCTTCGGAGGGAGACGATAATTATCGCCCTCGACCTTCTCTTTTTCTGCCAGACCGTCGTGCGACTTGCTTCTCCCTCCTCCCGCGGCTGAGTCCTGCTGGAGGGGTCTCTTCGCACTGCTCGGGTGTTATTATCTCCGTGCGGAATCACCGCTTTTATTGTGGCGGATTTAGAGCAGCGCCACGACGCCGGGCGCTTCGGCTGTTTCTTGGAGGGGTCATCCTCCGTTGTTCCATCGCCGTTCCCATCTTTTGGGATGTCCACCATATATATGTCATATGACGAGGTGGCCTTCTAGTGCCCTGAAGGCGCTGGGTCTTGGTCGTCTCCGGCATCGTCGTCCATACCGTCGATGTCTTCGGAGTCGTAGTCTAGCATGTCTGTTAAATCATCGATGGTGGCTACAAAGTGGGTGGTGGGTGGGCGTTGAATTTCTTTGTCGTCCGCATCCCAACCTTCCTGTCCGTAGTCCGCCAGGCTCTCCGGATAAAGAGAGAGACTTTAGTGAATTCAGGATGTCGCCAAAGGGCGAAAAGCTGAAAGATGTCCGCGGCAGTGAACTCCATGACCGGCGCCTAATCGGATTTGATTGGCAGGGCGCGGAGGGTTCGGAGTCCGGAGAGGAGTCCGCACCGGAGTCAAGGTCTTCGCAGCGACATGGATGGAGTTCGCTCGATCGCCAGAGATTGTAGCCCCGAGGCGGTGTCCAACCACTCATCCTCGATCGGGGAATCCGCCCGGATTAAGGGTCGGAGCGGATATCGGTGCGGCCTCCGTGGCACCGTTCGTCGTCGTGAGCTAGATCATGCCCATTGAGACAAAGGCGGCATGCTTGGTTGCGGCTCGAATCCGTCGAAGATCAAGTCTCCGCGGATATCGGCTGTATAGTTCAAACTTCCAAATCTGACTGATGGCGGGGCGAAGCTTCGATCTGCTCCAGATGGCTGCCGAATTGGCCCGCAGCAAAAGCCGCCAACGAAGATCTGTCCGGGAGAAAGGTCTCACCTCGACCGCTGTTGTTGATGATCGAAGGAGCCATCGGGCCTATCGGTGATGACACAGAGGAACTCTCAATGAAAGCACCAATGTCGGTGTCAAACCGGCGGATCTCGGTAGGGGGTCCCAATCTGTGCGCCTAGGCGGATGGTAACAGGAGACAAGGGACACGATGTTTTTACCTGTGTTCGGCCCTCTCGATGGAGGTAATACCCTACCCTGCTTGATTAATATTGATGATATGGGTAGTACAAGAGTAAATCCACCACGAGATCAAGGAGGCTAAACCCTAGAAGCTAGCCTATGGTATGATTGTTGTTTGTCCTACGAACTAAAACCCTCCGGTTTATATAGACACCGGATAGGTTAGAGTTACACAGAGTCGGTTACAATGGTAGGAGATCTACATATCCATATCGCCAAGCTTGTCTTCCACGCCAAGGAAAGTCCCATCCGGACACGGGACGAAGTCTTCAATCTTGTATGTTCATAGTCTTGGAGTCCGGCCATGACGATAGTCCGGCTATCCGGACACCCCCTAGTCCAGGACTCCCTCAGGCCGACTCCTAGCAGGCGGTCTCCAGAGGGGCCGGCTCCTAGCAGGCGGCCCATGGCGCCCTCAAAGTCTGCGCACCCATTAAGAAGACAAGACGGGATGTGGCTACAGTGTAGCCCATCACCCCCATATCCAGGGGTAAGGCGCGGCCACAGTGCCCCGTACAGGCTGAGATCTCCGCACGGCACGGCACTATTGCCCCTCCACCCTTGACGTCACTCCTGTCAGGCGGAGCCCTGCTCCCATGATGGCCTGTCGGTACGGACTGCAGGCGGCGGGCCCTACCAGGCACCGAGAGCCCATAAGTCGGCGGAAGCTCGACTGGGCCGGACCGAGGGAGGCCGGCCTCAGCGACGGCCCCTCCCTCCCGTGGTCTCATGCACCATTAACCAGATGAGACGCGGTGTGGCCACAGTGATCTCCCACCAGGCGGCAGGACTGTAGCCATGCTCCCCTGACCAAGCATGCGTCATTAGCATTGCGGCTACAGTAGTTAGCCACCGACCAGACCCGCAAGCGGCGGAGGCGGTCTGTCGGCTCCGTACCGGACCAGTCGGCGGGCCCCAGCAGCCGGCGGAGAAGCCGACGACCGGCGACACTAACAGCTGGGTCCTACACATGGCCAGATTACCATTGTACCCTTGGGGTGTAGGCCTATATGAACCCCCCAGGGAACCCATGCAAAGGGTTCCCAACCCATTAGAACTAGACTCACACATAGAGAGAGAAGAGAGCAAGCCTTGCCTTCTTCTACCTCTCGCATACAGCTCGAGGAGCACCATTGTACTCACTAGTGCCTTAGTGATCATGTGGAGACCCCGCAGAGCAGGACTAGGGGTGTTATCTCCTAGGAGAGCTCCGAACGTGGGTAAAGTGCACCGGCGTTCGTGTCGACGCCTCATCCCGCTTCCAAGCACCGGTGACGTTCTACTCGCTCCCACCATGATAAGCCATCCTTTGGCATATGTCGCACCCAACCCCCGACATTTGGCGCCCACCATGGGGCGAGGTGCACCGTCTCCCGGAGACCTGTTCTGGACGAGAACCTTGTTCCTTCCTCGCGAGTGCAGCCAGCCCGGCACGCTGGACGGCGTCTATGCCGACGCGCTGCAGGGTCCAGAGGTCGCCTGCACGGCGAGCTGCCTCGCCAATCTAGTTGGCGAGATTCGCCTCTCCGACGAGCCCGCGTCTGATGCGGGCACAGAAGGCCCCGAGAGCCGCCTCGTCAGCCTCCTCGATAAGCTCCGCATCGCCAGCGAGCCCGCTGTGGACTTGGAGTCGGTTGGCTCCACCAACCCGATGCTTGTCGACTCCGACACAGCGTCGTTTGACGCATTCCCCACCAACATGGTAGTCTACGACGATCCGCCTCCTCACGAGCACAGCTACGGGAGCACCGTCACAGAGGTGCTTGTCATTAGCCATGGCGAGCACTCTGGCGGAGGCGCTCAAGACCCTTCGGCGGCGGCGCTGAACTGACTGACGCCCATCCTAGAAACGGCGGCGCCGAGATGCTAGAAGCACGCCGGTCCAGCTCGTCAGCATGTCCAATTTGAGCAGCATGAGGCGCCTTCGAGGCCTGCCAGCATGAGATGGACGCCGCCGTGGCGGCACGCCGCCGGCTCTGGTGGGCCTAACCGCGTGGCCTGATCCGCAAGGCACGACCATTACCCGGCATGTTCGGGGCAGATCGCCCCATCTACGCCACACCCGCGGAGAACGTACGAGCGGCCCAGGCGGCAGCAGACGAGCTAGACAAGCTCGAGGGCGACGAGCAATGCCACATGACGGAGCGCGTCCAGCAGCTCCTTGACGCGGCTGCCGAGAAGCAAGAGGCCGACTGCCGCACTGAAGCACCCAACCGGCGGAACAACGATCCGCCTCCTCGCCGAGATCAAGGCGCGACATCCCGAACGCCGACTGGTGGCGTCCGCGATAGAAGAGACAAGGAGTCGGCTGCCAGCCGTAGCTGGAATCGCATCACCATCGAGTGCGACCAAGACGGCCGCCCGAGAGCAGTGGAACGACGGGACGACAGTTCGCCTCCTCCTCCCCCCGCAAGGAGAGGCGCGCTTCCCCGCCGCCAGTTGACCATCCGACACTCGGCGACCGCCTTGGCCGCCGAGAAGGAGTCGGAGAGAACGATGCCCGCCACCGGATCGACCGCCTTAACCGATCCCTGGATCTAGAAGAAGAAGACGCATTGGGTCCGCCTTGTTTTGGCCCCCGCATTCGAGATGAGCCCTTCCCCAAAGGGTTCATGCTCCCAAGAGATACACCCAAGTATTCCGGCTCCGTGAAGCCGGAAGACTGGATGGTCGACTACTCCATGGCCGTCAGCATAGCAAACTGCAACAAGCGTGTTGGTGTGAAGTATGTTCCGGTCATGCTCCAGGGCACGGCCCGGACATGGCTGAACAGCCTGAAGCCCCGCAACATCAACAGCTAGGTTGATTTCACTGAAGCCTTCATTCGCAACTTCACCAGCACGTACAAGCGGCCGCCCAAGCCTCGCCAGGTCTCCTTGTGCGTCCAAGGCCCCAATGAGTCGAATCGCGACTGCCACACGCGCTGGGTCGAGCTGCGTAACTCTTGCGAGGGCGTGCACGAGGTGTGGGCCGTCAAGTACTTCACTGCCGGGTGCCGAGAAGGCACCCTCCTCAAGCACCGGCTTCTCTGCGACGAGCCGGTGACCCTCAATGAACTGTTGATCATAGCGGACAAGTACGCCACAGCCGACTCCTTCATTAAGGCGGAGATCCAAGTCGATGCATCTGGCAAAGTGGCTCCTCAAGCTCCTCGGACTCTGGCTGGTGACACCAGTCGGCGTCAGCAACAGAATGACAACAAGCGCAATGCCACGTAGCCGGCTTCTACAAGCCGGCAGGTGGCGATAGTCGAAGACCAGCAACCTGAAGGGCAGCCTCTACCCAAGCGTCAGAAGGGTGGCAAGCCCAACTGGTTGCCCGATTTCTCGTACGAGCAGACTCTTGATGCACCCTGCAAGTTTCATAGCGGCACGAAGCCATCCGACCACACCACTCGGAAATGCCATTGGCTCACCAGAATCGCCAAGGGAGATGGACTCCTGCCTCCTCCGCCTGTCGGCCCACCGCCTCCTCTACAAGCTGGCAGGTGGCGACAGTCGAAGACCAGCAACCGGAAGGGCAGCCTCTACCCAAGCGTCAGAAGGGCGGCAAGCCCAACTGGTTGCCCGCTTTCTCGTACGAGCAGACTCTTGATGCACCCTGCAAGTTTCATAGCGCGCCTTGAGCCATCCAACCACACCACTAAAAATGCCATTGGCTCACGTAATCGCCAAGGAGATGGACTCCTCCTCCTCCTGTCGGCCTGCCGCCTCCTCCTCCCCAGCAGCCGGCGGCTCGGCCAGTCAGTGCAATACAAGATGAGTATCTTGAAGAGCATGGAGCTTATGTCGTGTTCACCAGTGTGGCCGACGACAAGCACAGCAGACGGCAACGACTGCAAGAAGTACATGCAGTGGCATCAGAGACCCCAGAGTTCATGCATTGGTCCGAGAAGCCTATCAGTTGGAGCAGAGCTGACCACCCGGAGGTGATTCCCTCTCCTGGTTCTTATGCCTTGGTCTTAGATGCCACCTTCGCAACAGAGAGGCGGGCTGCTCGCTTCTCCTGAGTCCTGATAGATGGCGGCAGCAGCATCAACATCCTATATCATGACACTATGGAGAAGTTGCAAATCAAGCAGAGGCAGCTTCAGCCCAGTCGGACTGTATTCCATGGCATAGTTTCTGGCCTTTCCTGCTCACCAATCGGCAAGATCCAGATAGATGTCCTCTTTGGAGACAAATATCACTTCCACCGAGAGCGGTCTGTTTTGAGGTGGTAGACCTTGAGAGCCCCTATCATGCGCTACTTGGCCGACCTTCTCTGGCCAAGTTTATGGTGGCCCCCCACTATGCTTCCCTCAAGATGAAGATGCCGAGTACCAAGGAAATCCTAACCATAGTCGGAGACTACAAGAAGTCGTCCGCCTGTGCAGCAGACATCATCCGGCTAGCCGAGTCCCTCGCGATTGCAGCAGAGAAACGGCTGCTTGATCGGGTTGTGGCAATGGCAGGCAAGCAGCCGGAAATGTTGCCAAACCCCAAGAGGTCGGAAGCTGAGGGCTCGTTCAAGCCGGCAAAAGAAACGAAGAAGATACCCTTGGACCCGGAGCACCCGGAGAGGCACGTTGTTATAGGTGCAAACCTTGACAGCAAATAGGAAAGCGAGCTCACACTCTCCTCTGGAGAATTGGGACATCTTTGCATGGTCTCCCAAGGACATGCTGGGTGTTCCATGGATTTCGCCGAGCACAAGCTACATGTCCGACTGATGCTGCCGGCCGAGGGCAGCCCTTGCGCCGACTGTCAGAAGAGAAGAGAAGAGTTGTTGGAGAAGAGATAGTCCGGCTTCTAGCAGCCAGCTTCATTATGAAAGTATTCTACCCAGAATGGCTAGCCAACCCAGTCCTTGTGCTGAAGAAGAATAAGCAGTGGCGCATGTGCATCGATTGTACCAGCCTCAACAAAGCTTGCCCCAAAGATCCCTTTGCCCTGCCAAGAATTGACCAAGTGATAGACTCCACAGCCGGATGCGAGCTGTTGAGTTTTTTGGATTCATACTCAGGGTATTTGATACGTCTCCGTCATATCTATAATTTTTGATTGTTCCATGCCAATATTATTCAACTTTCATATACTTTTGGCAACCTTTTATACTATTTTTTGGGACTAACATATTGATCCAGTGCTCAGGCCTCGGTTCCTGCTCACATGTTTTTTTGTTTCGCAGGAAACCCAATATCAAACGGAGTCCAAACGGATAAAACGGCCGGAGAATTATTTTGGAAAATTTGTGATTTTTGGGAGGAAGAATCAACGCTGAACGGTGTCCGGTGGCCACGAGACAGGGCGCCCCCCCGGGTCCGCCTGGGCTCACGGCCACCCAGAAGGTGGTTGACGCCTTCTTTTGCCACAAGAAAGCCATTGGGAAAAAAATCACGCGAAGGTTTCAGGCCAATCGAGTTACGGATTCCATATATACATGAAACGGTGAAAAGAGCCTCGGGAGAACGCGAAAACAGAGAGATAGATCCAATCTCGGAGGGCTCTCGCCTCCCACGCCATGGGAGCCAAGGACCAGAGGAAACCCTTCTCCCATCTAGGGAGAAGGTCAAGGAAGAAGAAGAAGAAGGGGGCTCTCCCTGCTTCCCGTGGCGCCGAACACCGCCGGGCCATCATCATCATCACCGCGATCTTCACCAACACTTCCGTCATCTTCACCAACATCTCCATCACCTTCCCTTCTATATTCAGCGGTCCACTCTCCCAACCCGCTGTACCCTCTACTTGAACATGGTGCTTTATGCTTCATATTATTTTCCAATGATGTGTTGCCATCCTATGATGTCCGAGTAGATTTTCGTTGTCCCATCGGTGATTGATGAATTGCTATGATTGGTTTGAGTTGCATGTTTTATTATTGGTGCTGTCCTATTGTGCCCTCCGTGTCGCGCAGGCATGAGGGATTCCCGCTGTAGGGTTTGCAATATGTTTATGATTTGCTTATGGTGGGTTGCGTGAGTGACTGAAACACAAACCCGATTAAGTAGGTTGTTTGCATATGGGATAAAAGGGGACATGATGCTTTAATGTTATGGTTGGGTTTTACCTTAATGAATCTTTAGTAGTTGCGGATGCTTGCTAGAGTTCCAATCATAAGTGCATAGAATTCCAAGTAAGGGATGATATGTTAGCTTATGCCTCTCCCTCAAATAGAATTGCAATAGTGATTATCGGTCTAGTAACATAGTCAATTGCTTAGGGGCAATTTCACAACTCCTACCACCACTTTTCCACACTCGCTATATTTACTTTATTGCATCTTTATGTAAACAGCCCCTAGTTTATATTTACGCATTCTTTACTTTCTTGCAAAACTATCCTATCACACCTACAAAGTACTTTTAGTTTCATATTTGTTCTACCTTTAGCTCCTCGTTGGGTTCGACACTCTTACTTATCGAAAGAGGCTACAACTATCCCGTATACTTGTGGGTCATCAGTATCATTAGATCAAACTGAACCCAGCCGACAGGCTGAAGACTGCCTTCATCACACCGTTCGGAGCCTTCTACTACCTGAACATGACGTTCGGCTTGAGGAATGCCGGCGCCACGTTTCAGCATTGCATGCAGAAGTGTCTCCTCAAGCAACTCGGCAGAAACGCCCCTGCCTATGTGGACGACGTTGTGGTGAAGACGGATAAGCGTGGCACGCTGCTAGAAGACCTCAAGGAAACCTTTGAAAACTTGCGCCGATTTCAAACCAAGCTCAACCTGGAGAAATGCGTCTTTGGAGTACCAGCCGGCCATCTTCTGAGCTTCCTGGTCTCAGAGCGTGGCATAGAGTGCAACCCTGTGAAGATCAAGGCCATCGAGAGGATGGAGGTGCCCACCGATCACCGGACGCAGTAAAATTCACCGCCGCTGGCCTCCATCAGCCGCTTCATAAGTCGGCCGGGCAAGAAGGCTCTTCCCACGTCAGCCTGCCATGAAGAAGACAACTTTTTCGAGTGGAACGACAAGGCGGACGTAAGCTTTTCTCCAGCTCAAGAAGATGTTGACCACTCCCGTCCCGGCGTCTGACCGCTAAGGAGCCCATGTTTACATTGCCGCCACCAAATGGGTGGTCAGATAGTCATAGTTGTGGAGCGCAGGAAGAAGGCAAAGCACTACCAGTCCGTGAGGCCGTGTATTACCCGAGTGAAGTGTTGTCCGCTTCCAAGCGTAACTACCCCACTATCGAAGATGCTACGACGCATTTCGCCGCCAAGAAGTTGAAGCCGCATTAAGAGCACCTAATCACCGTTCTGATCGCTCGCTTGCCGAGATCATTGGAAGCCGAGATGCTTCGGGCCGAGTGGCCAAATGGGCCATATATGTGGCCCCCCTACACCATCTACTACCAGCCTTGAACCGCCATCAAGTCACAAGCGCTGGCCGACTTCCTCGTCGACTGGGCCGAGACCCAGTACCTGCCGCTAGCACCGGACTCCACCCATTGGCGGATGCATTTCGATGGTTCTAAGATGTGCACCGGTTTGGCAGCCGGCATCGTCCTCACCTGTCCCAAAGGCGACAAGCTCAGATATGTGCAGCAAATTCACTTTGCCGCCTCCAACAACGTAGCTGAGTACGAAGAACTCATACACGGGTTCGGCCATGGCGAACCCGACATTCGCCGGATCCTGCAGTATGGTGATTCCGACTTGCGGTCCAAAGCAGCCGTCGGGCGCATCGGGACGCCAAGGATGCAAATATGGCGAGCTACCGCTTCGCATAAACAACTCAGGGATACTTCGGCGGTGCGAAGTCTCTCCATGTGCCAAGAAATGACAATGAGCGCACATGCTCGCATGGATCGCTCCGTACCGCAATACCACCAGGCGCCGCCATGCAACGCCTCAAATTGTCTGTTGCCGCCGAATCGACTCCATCTTCATGCCGGCTCTCCTAAAGAAGTCGGATCCGACTTGAGGACCCCAGCAGCCGGGCGCGGGAATTTAAGCAGCGGCTCGGGATCAAGCAGCCGCACCTCGCTCGGGACTTCTTAACCTCGCCCGGGACTATAGCAATGCTCGGCACTTCATTGACTCCAGAAGCGGCAGCCGACCCAACCCGCCTCCCGCCCAACCGCCTCATGCAAGTAGCAGTCCTAGCAAATAAGAAATAGCAAGACCTTTATGGGCTCAGCCCATACTCAACTTTCTCTGTGAACAAAGAGCTGCCGACCGATGAGATCTCGCCCGACAAGTGCAACGTCGGGCAGCAACATACACCATTGTCAACAGAGAACTTGTGAGGCGCAGTGTCACCGTGTGTACCAGCGGCGTGGAGCCAAAAAGGCTAAGCAATCCTCAAAGATATCCACCAAGGCGAAAGTGTGGTCACCACGCTGCTTCAAGATCACTTGTTGCCAAAGCTTTCGCCATGGTTTTTTTCTCAGGCCGACTGCTCTAGAAGATGCCAAAGACTTGGTCCAGAAATGTAAAGGGTGCCGTGGTTCGCTCCAAGCCACATCTGCTGCTTCGCGACTCAAGACTATCCCCATTGCCTGGCCCTTTGCCGTCTGGGGGCGGGACATGGTGGGACCATTCAAGACAGCACGCGGCGGCATGACTCATTTGCTTGTCGCCATGGACAAATTCACCAAGTGGATAGAAGCAAAGCCAATTAAGAAGTTGAATGGTCTGACTGCCGTGACTTTCATCGCTGACATCACCATTCGGTATGGCATACCACACAGCATCATCACCGATAATGGCACAAAGTTTGCCAAAGGCGCCTTGGCTCGTTTCTGCGCGACGTAGGGCATCCAACTGGACTTAGCATCCGTTTCCCATCTGCAGTCAAACGGCCAAGTGGAGCGAGCAAACGGCCTCATTTTGTCTGGCATCAAGCCCCGGCTGGTCGAACCTCTGGAGTGTTCGGCCGGATGCTGGCTCGACGAAGCACGGCCAGTCCTCCGGAGCCTCGCATACACAACTCCAACAAGTCAATCAAGTTTATGCATTTCTTCCTCATCTACGGTGTTGAAGCCGCCATCCCGATTTAACATAGAATTCGGACTCGAGTCACCATGTGCACCAAGAGGAGGCAAAAGAAGCACGAGAAGACAACGCTGATTCTGCTGGAAGAGGGACGGCTATTGGCACTGGCCGTCCACCATCTACCAAACAGAAGTCTACGCCGATACTACAACCCGGAAGGTCAAGCTAAGATCCTTCTAAGAGGGAGACCTTGTGCTCCGGCCGAACAGCCGGACAACACAAGCTCTCGGCACCTAGGGAAGGCCCCTTCATCATTAGCAAAGTTCGGGCAATGACTTACCACCTGATCGATGCTCGAAGCCCGTGAGCACGCAAAAGAGACGATCCAAGCAAGGAGACAGAGCGGTTATGGAACGCAAATCTCCTTCGGAAGATTTTACAGCTTGATGCAAGATATACCACGCTACCTTTTGTATTAAGTATGAAGACTCCGGTCCCCAAGAAGAGCTCGGGACTACCCTCTTTATCTATATGATAAGTATTATGCCTAATGAATGTGTTATTTCATTTTTCCGCCACCGGGTTCCACTGGGGCCGTCCGGCCTTTGTACTATGTAGTGCTTCCCTCGTAATGGACAAGTAGTGTGTTGGCACTTTAACCTTCTCCTCGCCAAGGTCATCTCGCAGAGCTTACTCATCCGTAGGCAGGGGTTAAAGTAAAAGGGTGCCCACACAAAATGGCTAAGGACCCAAAGCACGCATAGTTCGTTTACTTCCTTCATCGACTGCTGCTACAGCCGTCAGTCGGGCTTACTTAGATCGCTAAATGCTCTAGTCGGCTAAGTACTAACCCTCCCAAAAGTAGCTAAGTACTTGACCCAGCCGCAGTCCGCAGAGCGGCTATTTGGCTGGCAAGACGGCAACCAAGGGAGGGCGGCAAAGGAAAAAAGCCAAGGAGCAGAATGCAAGAAAAGGCAGAACTCGGCAAAAATATTTACATGTAAAAAGGCCCATTGTCCAACATTCAACAGAGTTTGACATACACCCCACGGGTGGAATTGTGCAAATTTGTCGAGACTGATAAAGCAGGAAAAATAAAAGTCGACGGCCTAGGGAGCAGCAGAGGGGTCCGACTGGGTGGCGGAGTCGATGGTGCCGGTTGCTGGAGCGGACGGTTGGTCGGGCTCGCTAGTCGCCTCCAGCGGGCGCTGGGCCGAAGGCTGGTTTGTTCGAGGCACGGACAAGCTGAGGCTGGCTGCCCGCCTCCCGACCTCCGTGTGCATCTCTCGCTTCCTTGTCCTCCTCGCCTTCTCCTCGCCGAGTCGCATTACTTCGGCCGAGTCCTCCGCCTCCCGGGTTCAGCCTAAACTCTTCCGGGGCGCCGGGCGCCATTTTCAGCCTAGCTTAGGGATGAAGATGCTAAAAGTTGGTGTACTTCCGGTGATCGCCACGCCCGCTTGACAAGATCACGCTCCACCGCCACCAACTCCTCCTAGGCTTCCTGCCGAGACGTGGTCAACTGGGCTAGATTTAGCCCAGGGTACCACACCTTGACGAACTCCAAGGCCCGGCGTGTTCAGCCTGCGGCCGAGGAACCTTCTGGAAGCCTCAAGGCGCCGGCCGCTACCTCCAAATGGGCCGCGTCTAACTGGGAGTGTGCGGAGCCGCCATGTTCAGCTGCAGGGCGGAGATCTCTGGCCTCGGCTACCAAGACGACGCAACATCTGATGAGCCGGCCGAAGGCGGGCCTGGATGCTGAGAAGCTGCTCACTAAGGGTCCGCGGGCATCGGCAGATGACCGCACGCTCTCGGCCTCCGCTCTTGCGATGTTTCCTCAATAGCCTAGTTGGCGGCGCGAGAGTGGCCAGGAAGAAGTATGCGAAAGGTAAAGCAAGTAAGACAAAAAGTCGGGTAGAAGCCGGCCTGTCAGCAAGCCGGGCGGCTCAAAGAAAGAAAAATGAGGAAGCTTACCATCAACCATATGTTCAATACTATCGAGCCGGGCAGCTAGCGCGCTCTCTTTGTCGGGCCCAGCGAGCTGGCGTCTCGGGTCTCGAACTCGGGCGAGGATATTGGACTCTGCTTCACCTCCGCCTCCTTCCGAGCCTTCCGGAGAAGCTCCGCCTGCCCACCGCCATGCGTGGGCCAACCGGGTCACGCCTCGACACAGGCTTGCTGCACTCTGCCTCCTTGGACCGCAACACGTTGTTGGCTTCACCCAGCTGCTGCTGCAGGACGATGTTGGCCTCTGCAAAGTAGAGGAAGAAAAGACGTCAACAATCGACAAGGAGGAAGAGTAGAATGGGGAGATTCGCCCGACCGCTTAGCGCAATCGGCCAATCTCGGGACTACAAGCACGCTGGTGTACCGTCGTGCCCCCGCAGAGAAAGAAGTTATCAACGATCAGCAAAGAAATGCAGTTGCCGGAGATCCGCCCGACCGCTCAGCGCCGATCCCGAACTCGGGCTACAAACAGTGTGCTAAGCGGCGTGCTTGCAGGAAAGAAGACGAAGACTTACTCCGGCTTTCTGACAAGTCGGCGGTCCGCTGGTCCAGCTCTCGGATGTTGGAGTTGAAGGTGGCCGCGCGAAGGTTATGATAATCCTACAATGAAGATATCAGACAACGCTAGCACTCAGAGCTTGCCAATTAAAGTTTCGAGCTGCCTGTCCAGTAGTCGGCCTGAAACTCGGGGGGCTACACCCAGTGGGTGCGCTGGAGGGCCCGCACAGAGAAGTACAAGAATCAATGACGGAGAAGTAAGAAACATACCCGAATGGCCGCTCGCGAATCCAAGAATTGCTTGTTGCAATGCTTGAGAGCGTCGGCCTCGGCTCGGAGCTTGGCCTAGACCTCTAGGACCGCCTTGTTTAAGGCTCCCGTCCCGCCTCCCCGCATCCAGTCAGCAGGCGTAGCGCTGGTCGCTTCGGCATCTGGGACGGATGAGCTCGTGGCGCTGGCTTCCAGCGGTCGTGGCACTGAGGCCGCCTTCGCAAGGCGACGACGCGTTGGTGTGAGGGCCTCAGGAGTCGGGCCCATCACCACCTCATTTCCGGCTGGTGGCGCCGGCGGGGCAGCCGGCTGCTTGTCTCGCGCCCCTCCTGATGACAGTGGCGGAGGCACGACCACGTCCGGCATGGCGACATCGCCGCCATCCCTCTCCATGATCGGGTGCTCGTCTGTGGCTCCCCCGGTCGGTGCCGTGAACTCTGGTGGAGGCGGCGCGGAGTTCAAGGGAACGAAGAATAGCGGCTCCTGGCGGTGCGCGGCGTCTTCAAGCCGCTTCTTTGTTGCGGCATCAGCCTCAACCTCCACCAGCTTCTTCAACGCAGCGGCCTCCGCCTTGTCCGCCTCTGCATTCTACAGACGGGGGGCTTCCTGCTCCTCGCGCGCCTCCCGCGCATTTCGCTCCTGCGCCTCCCGGAGGTCTACGGCTGGATCCATTCGCCGGGTGGTGGAGGAGGTCTCCGCTGACCCAATGAAGGAGGCGGCGGTCGACTTCTCAAGAGAGAGCGGGGCCGTAAGTCAAGGAAAATAAAGCAAGGAAGCTTAGACAGAATCAACAAGAAAGAAAAAGCACAAGAAAAGATACTTACGCCGACACCATGGGAGCGCTTTCGAGTACAGAACTTGGCGCCTTCATGGCGGCCTCCTTCCGCCTGGTCGCGGCGGTCGGGTTCTTGGCCTTCTTCGACGCGCTGCCAAACAAGACAACGCCCTGTTTACGCTTACGCATGCCGCCTCAAGCAGTCGGCTTGGCGGAGGGGCCCGCGTCCGCCTTGCCGGCGCCTCGCACAGGGCACGGCTCGTCTTCCTCATCGTCATCATCGGGCCAAGTCTTGATGCCGCCTCCTTCTTCGGAGCCGCCTGCTCCGTCACCGCCGCCTATAGCGTCGTCCTCCAGGGCTGCCGCCCCCAAGTCGGGGTCTTCCACATCACTCACCTCCCGGTCCGGCTGGTAGTCTCCACTCGGCCCTACGATGGCGGCCGTCGCTGAAGACATATAGATTTGCGTCCAAAGGATCGACTGTTCAAAGACCAAGATCAAGACCAAGACAAGTACTAAAAAGGAAGAGATGAAGAACTTACAGTTGGCGGCGGGTCGGCGCGGGAGTATGGCCGCTTGCCGAACCGCCATGACCCCTGCGACAGCTTGAGGTCGGCGATCTCGTTCACCATCCGGGCCACCTCGGCAGTCGACATGTCCATCGTGCACACCCGGCTCGGGTCGCGGTGCCCACTCATCCGACAGATCAGATGAGGCCGGCCTTGGAGCGAGAGAACCCGGTGCTCGACAAAGGCGACCAGCAGGTCGGATGCCACGAGGCCCTTCGCCTCCGTCAGCACCCGTAGCCGGTTGATGGCGGCAGCGGCGTCGGCCAATATGGGCTTCGGCTTATAGCCCCAGTTGGCCCGAGGCTCAGCCAGGGGGCGGCTTCGTAGGGCGGCAAGTTGATGAAATTGATTGCCGGGTCGACGTTCTCCACATAGAAATATGATTTCTGCCACAGTTTCACCTACTGTGACAGCTTGATGGCGAAGAAAGACTTCGGGACGGCCGGCGATCACCGCGGCAGGCACCCATGCTTGGCCGCATTCTCCTTGGCGGAGGTGCCCAGTTTGGTGTAGAAGAAGGCTCCCCACAATTTGATAGTGGGGAGGATGCCGAGGTAGCCCTCGCACTCCGTGAAGAAGGCAGACATCAGCGTCACGGTGTTGGGCATCAAGTGGTGTGGCTGAAGATGGTAGAATTCCACGAAGGAGCAGAAGAATCCGCTCGCCGGCAAGCCGAAGCCATGGAGGAAATGCGTGCGGAAGACGACCCGCTCGCCTCCTTGCGGCGTCGGAGGGATCTCCTCCTTCAGCGGCACGCCGCACTCTTGACGAACCCTCGCCCGCAACAACCGTCAGGTGGCGCGGAGGAAGGAGAGATGGTCGCCGATCACGAAGCGAGCCATCCCTCCCCCTCCTTCTCGGCCATGGAGATCGAGCGGAGGATCAAGCGAGAAGCTTGGGGTGAAGGAGCCTACGATGCAGCCAGCGGCGAGCGCCTGGTGAGAGCGCTGCGAAAGGCAGCAACAAGGGAGGAAGAAGATGGAATGGTGAGGGGAGGAGGGGCGCGCGGCGCCGCCTCCCTCTACATATAGCCCTCGCCACGGCCGAGGGTGGGGCGTGGGATCGTGGGATTAACTGTGCCCACGCCCCACGCATCTCGCTTATTTTGACAAGCTATCGCTGCAGTAACTCCACCCGAATCACGATCGTCACGCCGGCGAAGTGGATCCGCCCGCGCGCCAAGGTCCGGTAGTGGCGGGCCCAGCCTGCTGTCGTGTCCCATCACGCGCGTGAGCTGGCAGGATGGCTCGGCCGGCTGACGCCGCATGGCATACTTGCAGCGGGCGGCAGATCTAGAAGCTTAGCAAGCACGCCACCTGGTTCCCGCCTTGGCATTTCAAAATCATCACCCGAGGCCACCTGGACGCGTCCGACTCCCAACAGGCGGCGCACCAGGAGACGGACGAAGCACTCAGCAAAGAGCACTCAGAGAAGGAAACTGTTGAGGCTTCTCGAATTATCAGCCGTGACGCCTCACCAGCTCCGGGGACTACTGTCGGAGTAATGGGACACGGGTAGCCTAACCCGAGTCCCTGAGCCTTTCAAAACATTGGGCCGGCTGCGCCCCACAAACATCCAGAATGAAGCGCTGCCTTCTGGTGGCCGGCTGGCACAAGTGGCCGGCTGCCTGAAGGCGGCCAAGCTCCAGAAGATGGCACCAAGACGGGCCGACTCCTAGCAGGCGGCCTCCAGAGGGGCCGGCTCCTAGCAGGCGGCCCACGGAGCCCTCGAAGTCTGCGCACCCATTAAGAAGACAAGATAGGATGTGGCTACAGTGTAGCCCATCACCCCCATATCCAGGGCAAGGCGCAGCCACGTTCTGCCGTGCAGGCGGAGATCTTGCACAGCCGCAGGCTGTGCCCTCACTCTTGACGCCACTCTTGTTAGGCGGAGCCCTGCTCCCACGACGACAGCTGGTCAGTGCGGCCTGCAGTGGCGGGCCCTGACAGCAGCGAGAGCAGGAAGGCGGCGGAAGCCCGACCAGTCAGACTCGAGGGAGGCCGGCCTCTAGCAGGCCGCCCACTCCTCCCTCGGGGTCCGTGCACCATTAACCAGATGAGATGCGGCGTGGCTACAGTGATCTCCCACAAGGCGGCGGGACTGTTGCCACGCTCCCCTGACCAAGCATGCATCATTCGCATTGCGGCTACAGTAGTTAGCCACCGTCCAGACCCGCAAGCGGCGGAGGCGGCATGTCGGCTCCGTACCAGACCAGGCGGCGGGCCCCTGCAGCCAGCGGAGAAGCCGGCGACCGGCGACACTAACAGCTGGGTCCTACACCCGTCCAGATTACAATTGTACCCCTGGGGGTAGGCCTATATAAACCCCCAGGGCACCCATGCAAAGGGTTCCCAGCCCATTAGAACTAGACTCACACATAGAGAGAGAAGAGAGCAAGGATTGCCTTCTTCTACCTCTCGCATACAGCTCGAGGAGCACCATTGTACTCACTAGTGCCTTAGTGATCATGCGGAGACCCCGCAGAGCATGACTAGGGGTGTTATCTCCTAGGAGAGCCCGAACCTGGGTAAAGTCTTGGCGTTCGTATCTCGCCTCATCCGCTTCCGAGCACGGCTGACGTTCTACTCGCTCCCACCATGATAAGCCATCCTTTGGCATATGTCGCACCCAACCCCCGACACCGTACCACTCGGATGCCTCTGGTTAACCTACGAGGTTCGGTAGTAACTTGATCTGAAGTTTCATGATCATCATCATTAGCTTCCTCACTAATTGGTGTAGGCATCACTGGAACTGATTTCTATGATGAACTACTTTCCAATTCGGGTGAAGGTACAACTACCTCATCAAGTTCTACTTTGTTCCTCACTTCTTTCTAGAGAAACTCCTTCTCTATAAAGGATCCACTCTTAGCAACAAATATCTTGCCTTAGGATCTGTGATAGAAGGTGTACCCAACAGTTTCTTGTGGGTATCCTATGAAGACGCACTTCTCCGATTTGGGTTCGAGCTTATCAGGCTGAAGCTTTTTCACATAAGCGTCACAACCCCGAACTTTGAGAAACAATAGCTCAGGTTTCTTGCCAAACCATAGTTCATACGGTGTCGTCTCAACGGATTTAGATGGTGCCCTATTTAATGTGAATGCAGCTGTGTCTAATGCATAACCCCAAAACGATAGTGGTCAAATCGTAAGAGACATAATAGATTGCACCATATCTAATAAAGTACGGTTACGACGGTCAGACACACAATTATGTTGTGGTGTTCCACGTGGCGTGAGTTGCGAAACTATTCCTCATTGTTTCAAATGAAGACCAAACTCGTAACTCAAATATTCGCCTCCCCAATCAGATCATAGAAACTTAATTTTCTTGTTACAATGATTTTCCACTTCACTCTGAAATTTCTTTGAACTTTTCAAATGTTTCAGACTTATGTTTCATTAAGTAGATATACCCATATCTGCTCAAATCATCTGTGAAGGTCAGAAAATAACGATACTGTCGTGGTTTTGTCACGGCAGATGTCCTCATGAAAGGACTTAGTCGTGGAGCCATCGCTACGGGTTAACTTGAAGGGGTTAAAGCGGACGCAAAGACACAAGAGTTATACTAGTTCGGCCCCTTCGATGAAGGTAAAAGCCTACGTTTAGTTTGTGATGGGATTGATGTGGTCTCGATGACTAGAGAGCAAATAAGCTTCGCCTAGGCCTCGAGTTGTTGTCGTCTGTCCTTGAACACCCGGTGCGTCCCTTTATATACGGGTGGCGCCCGTCGATTCGAAGAGTCCCAATCTCCGGTTAATATTCAGTATCCGGGTTGGTCTCTCTCTATTCCTAACTTATAATACAAGTTTACATATCGGGCGGTTTACGGCTCTGAGTTCTAAACCGACTACAGGCCTTGGGCCCTTACTTTCATGCTTCTTGGGCTTTTACTCCATTGAACTCTTGATGAAGTTAACCCGCCCGAGATAGGCGGTTCGCCCGATAGTAATATCTCCAACATTAGGCCCCAGATTGATTTGAACAGATTCATGTCAATCCTTGATAAAAACCTTCATCTTCAATACCTTCTTGAAATTGTTAAACCGGCGTGATGTCACCTTCTCCGGTTGCTGTAAACCGGCATGACGTCCTCATAAAGATAGCGTTCATGATATCTTCTTTGTTTAATAGATCCGCAATAATCGAGGCGACAGCTCCGCTTCCTAGGTTTGTGGTTCCTTAATTCCCGCGCCTGACACGGGTATCTTGCCTTATAAATAGGACCGAAGGGTCATTTCTCTTCTCCCCTCCGTCCTTTCCCTTCGTCTTCCTCGCGTCGCCAGCCTCGGAGCTCCGCCACCGCCATCGACCTCTGCACCGTCCTGGGCCGCTGCATCAACCTGAACGCACCAGAGAAACGCAGACTCTTCAGCACCTCCTCAACTCAGGTAGGTCCTCGGTTCCCCTCGTCCTAGATCCGTTCTAGGGTTTCTTGTTCTCGCCGTGCTCCATGAACTGCTCATGCTCATACCAGACTCCTGGATGGATCTGTGACACCTTGCTCTGATTAGCGGTAGCCTTTAGCATCCGCCTGTAGTCTCGTGCTCACGTCCATAGATCTCGCACATCATCTCTGCTCATCGCATCAATACTGATCTGTTGTATTCCTTTTTGGATATTTTCTTCCTTTCTGATCTGGCTTCAGATCCTTCGTTGTAGAAAAAACTTGCGAAACCTGTTTCTGCACACTTAGCCGTTCGCAACCTCAATTGTTTTCAATGTTTAGACCTTAGATCAGGCGGTTTAACTTAACATAGAAAAAACTAGATAAACCGGTATACACCATTAGTCCCCTTGTTGAACCGCCAGAACTCCTTGACCAGATACTGTCGCTTCATAGAATTCGGTTTAGGCGTATTTGTCTCCGTTTTAGCATTGTACACGGTTCTTTCTTTGTTCCAACACATTTCTTGAACGGTTTATATATTTTGTAGATGGCCAAACAAGTGTATGAGTGCAATGGGCTCCTTCCCGTGTCACGAAACTCAATTAAACAACCTGGTCTGACTGGCGCTTTAGCGATAAAAATAGTATCCATTGGAGGGTTCTGGCAAAGAATGTCCACCCACACCTCAAGGAGAGGTTGTAGTTTTTACATGAATCACCTAGCAGGGTTTCAATCCGCCCGGTTCAAAATTTTATCGAGATGTGCTAGCCAATTTTCAACTCCGTCCACAAGATCTGAGGCCCCAATTATGTTACCAATATCATCACTTCCAAGTGCTCTGTGAGGCATACTTTCAAGAAGAACCAACAATTGAACTGTTTAGAGACTGCTTCCATCTAAACCGCCGCTTGAGAATTCTTGTGAGGCCCAACACGAATTGGGTGGTGTGGCGATTCAAAAAAGAAAGGAGGTCACTTATCCTCATGTCAAACTGCACATACACCCCAAGGAATGGAATCAAACATGGTTTTATTGCAAAGACACTTCACCGCCAGCGAGAATCCCTTGCCTGTTTTTTCGTCGGGCGACTCAACCACACACATCCCTTTCCGCAAAGATTAACGCCAAGAGAGAAGTAAATATGCTCCTCAACTCTACAAGCTCGAGCCTTCATGTCTAGCGGTTTAACTTGAATTGATCTCATGTTGTTGGATATCTTGGAGCATACTGCCCTCTCCCGGCGCTCCGGTTTAATGTCGAGTATCTTTGGTAGTGTCGACGACCCCCTCCGACATATTAATATCCAGCTTACCGATGATGAGGTCACGAAGCGGTGAAGAAGATGTTGAGCGAACCGCAAAACCTCGTGCCCGGACGGTCCGCTCCATACGTGCTACCAACAAACGCCATCTGTAAGACTTACGATTATTTTTACTGAATATATTATTGCCATCCCGGTATAACTTTTAACATCAAGCTGATGCTTAACCAGGTGATGATCCATTACGGAGCAAAGCGTCCACAAGAGAAACCGGAGAAGCGGATAAACCGGAAAAACCACTTAGGCAAAAGACCAAAGCTGTCAAGAAGACTACTCATAAGAGGAAAACCACTGCATCTTATGATCCGGCTGCAGATGATGATGTGGGTAATCCGGACCTTGAGGTAGAACTTGATTCACTAGGCTTACTTTTCACACGCCTAATTAATGATGATGTTTGTCGGGGATGATCTTTGAAACCAGTAATGTTGATGTTGTAGAGGTAACTATTCTCTCCTCTGACTCAAATCCTTTGCCTTCATTAAAAAACCGTCAGGCAAACCGAAAAATTAAATTTTTTCATCCCCTTGCTTACTTGGATCCCAATTTTCTTATGAAGACTCAACGACATGAAGCTCGCCGCACAACTCGGCACAGCGTCCAGGTAGTTACCTCCACCGGTTTACCGAACAGTCCGGTTCGGAAACGTCGTTCAGAGGTCTCTAATTTGCTTTTCGATTGCTTATCCTAAAGCAGGCTGGTTTAAATCAACCCCTTAATCCGTCGATTCCGATTATCGGTCACTTCCCTCCTCATCTGGTGAGTCATCAGCCACTCAGCTGCCACCGCTAAAAAGCGGTGCTTGGGTAAGTTATACCTTTCATATTGTTTCTCTGCATCATTGTGTAGTATCGCTATATTTAACTGTTGTTGTGCCTTTTCGAGGCCAAGCCTAGGCGAGCAAAAGGCTCGAAATGCGATAAAGCGGTCGACGAAAAAGCGCCCAGAACGGGCAGCGTCCCAAATCTTGAAGCAGCCATCTGTGAAGACACGCCCAATGATCCGCCACAGCAAGATGACGATTTGTTGCTGAAGAAAGGCCTGTTGACACCGCCCTTCCTGCTGACCAGCCCGAAGCCCGACCGGATTGAAAAATCCACCGGTCAATCGGCTGGCGACAAACCGGCGGCCCTGGTCAAACCGGTGACTCCAAGGACGATGACGTCGTAATTACTGGTTTTGGCCACAGCGAACCAGGTAATCCATTCGCTTTATCCAAACATTCTGCCAAAGAAGGGTTTGTCACTATGAGCAAGGGCAAGTGGGATGTTGATCTGGCAACTTACGCCGCTCTGAACCCTCAAGACCTTCATTCTGGCTACTTGAACCGGTTGTATACCAGCCGTGATTATGAAGCTGGCCTGGTGAAGATGATGAAAGAGAAATTCGAGGTAACCTCCAAGTTCTTTTCTCGCCTGAATATTTCAATTTTTGTTAACTCTCCTAGCCCCCAAGGGCCGGTTCAACTTAGCATAGTTAAACCGGGACTTAGTATAAACTCAATGCTTCAGAATCCACTGGTGTAGCCCCCAAGGGCCGGTTCAACTTAGCATAGGTAAACCGGGTCAAGTAATTCATATCGCTACCTCAGAACATGTTCGAGCAAATAGCCATTAGCCCCCAAGTGCCAAGTTGAATACCTGTATTGAGCTTGGGACTTTGTGATTTTATTGATAGATGAAGATCAAATATGCATTAGCCCCCAAGTGCCAAGTGTATAACTGGTTATGCACTGGGGATTTTGAAATGACGATATTTAACATGCTCCCTTTTGTTGCGAGTGAGATCGTCAACAAGCCTCACAAATCCATGACCTTCAAGAAAATCTGAAATCTCAACAAGCGAAACCTCCAAGGCCAAGGATGAGCTGAAAACCTCTTTAACTACTATGGAACAACTCAAGGAGTGGTTCAAGTGCAAGCCGGGCCGACCGTGACCTTGAAAAGGCTGCTTTAACCAAAAGGTTGAAAATCTGAGGCTGCCCTTAAACCGGTGGTAGATGAGTGACCAGCGTGAAGCGGCAGTGCATTCCATGATTGCTGCCATCTTCGTTAAGTTTCCTTTGGCTTCCATGATAATCTTGACCTTCTTATGATAAGTCCGGTTTGTGATTTCTCTTGCAATCTGTAGGCACGCATTGGTCACTTGAGGTCGAGATGTTGGAAGAAATTGAAGGCTGCCTATACCTTAATAGAGCAGCTTTACCTTTGGGCGCAGCGGATCATCTCCACCGCATCTCATAACAATCCAGCACCTTCCTTAATTCAAGATACCCTTAGGAGGTTGTCCATGCTTCCCGCCGGATTGAAGAGCTGAAGAAATCTGCTGCTCGAACGGCGCCATCAACGCCTTAATCCGGGCCAAAGCATGGGTGTCGATTCGATCCCGTTAAAGCGGCTCGGGGCTATCGATCACGAAGGAAGGCGGCTCGGAGTTCAGCGAAGATGATTTGAGGCGATAAACCGGCGATCGCCCTCTTGCCAATTAGCTGAAGAAGCAAACTTGTCGCATTATCAAGCTCGATTATGACAATCGAACAAGCGAGTGGCTGCACCTATTCTGAAGCGGAGAACACTGATCCTCCGATCCGTAAGCATACTTTACGCTCGATATTGATTAACTTCCACTGATCCATGAGGAGGCTGTCTTTCAAGCTTTAATGGGAATCGTTGGACCATGTTGACTTCCGGCAGCTGGGTAGAGATGAAGAAGCTGAAGCGGCGCGGGCGACCCACAACCATCAAGCCGGCGGCGAGCAAGCATGAACGAAGCCGGTTTGAAGAGCTGCTTCATTATATTCCGCCAAAAAACAATGATCTTATTTGGGCACCATGTTGCCTTGTAATAGGATAGCCAACACTCTTGCTTTAAATATGCCTTCGTGCATAGGTGCTGAAACTCTTGCTTGAATGATCAAAATTTTCAATCTTATATTGCCTGCAGTCACAAAATCTTAAACCGCCACGGCGGTTTGTCCCGACAGCTGGCTTGTGACGTTCATATATATATGAGATGAAATATTTAAGGTATATAATCGAAATTTATGATACCAAATACCTGCCATCGATGGGCATAAGGTTGGCTTAGCCAATCTTGAAGCGGAGGTTGTATAAATCCTTACCGTCAAAGGAGAAAACAGCTCCTGTTATTTATAATGCCGGTTTACCACGTAAACCGTGCCGGGTAATGATAAGCCCCCTGTTACTCCATAATAGGATGTTAACAGAAAAAACATCAAACCGGTGAAATTATTCTCCGGATTAAAAAATTGACCGAATTCCGTCAACTGACAATTTTGAAACCGGTTTAAAAATGTTGTCGGTTTAAGAAACGCAACAAAAATCAAATAATAGTTATGACAAACATGGAAGCAAAGGCAATGATAAACCGTTTGCAACAAATAAGGCTTTACTGAGCCGATCAAATGGTGTTACCATGGTCGGACACGACCAAGCTCCCTATAAGGTGTAGCCATGGTTCAAGTCAGCCAGGTCCCCAACTGAAACTGTGGCATTATGCCGATCAAGTGGCGTGGCAATGGTTGGGTTCGACCAAGCCCCAAGTGACTCTATGGCCTTAGGCGATCAAAAGCGTGACTGGTTCAGACTTGACCATGTCCCCAAGTGATCTGGTGGCTCGCCTTTCAAAAGGTGTTGCATTGGTTCGGACACGACCAAGCCCCAAGTGATATCACACAGCTTTTGAAAAGCAAACTCGAGGGTAAACGGAGGCGCTTTAAGGCAGAACAACTCCATGTAACCACGCATGATGTAACGAACAGATACCCGCTTTAGCTGAGTCTCCGGTTTATTACTTTATTCATAATATATACCTTTGTCATAATATGTACATAAGTAGAGCCGATGGCTCGGTATAATAAGGCTGAAGATGAGCTATTTTCCACGGCTGTTGGTCTCCTCCTCGGGCGTCGTGAGTCTTTATGCTCTCGAACATCGATCGAGATAATGCGACCCGTTGTGCGATTCTTGCTGACCATGAAAGGTCCCTCCCAAGGTGGGGATAGCTTGTGCATATCGATCGGTCTTGGATGAGCGAAGCACCAAATCTCCTTCTTGAAAAGTTACGGTTCGACCGGAGACTATGATAACGACGAAGATCCTGTTGGTAAATTGCCGAGCGGGCAACTACTATGTCACGCTCTTCATCTAGTCGATCCAAAGCGTCCTGTCGTGCCGTCTCGTTGTCCGCTTCAACATAAGCTGCCACACGAGGTGAGTCATGACCATAAAGAACGGCGTGTATCATGTGGATCTGTTAGGTGTAGCGTTGATACTCCATAACACAGACGGTAGCTCCTCTACCCAACAACCCGGTGTCCTCTGCAAAGGGACCATAAGCCGGGGCTTGATGCCTCTCAAGACCTCTTGATTAGCTCTTTCCGCTTGACCATTGGACTGTGGGTGGGCTACTGAAGAAACGTCAAGCCGGATGTGCTCACGTTCGCAAAACTCTTTCATGACACCTTTGAACAAATTGGTACCATTATCTGTGATGATACTGTGTGGAAAGCCAAACCGGAAAATCACCTTTTTGATGAACTGAACCGCCGTAGCTGCGTCACACTTGCTAACAGGTTCTGCCTCCACCCACTTTGTAAATTTGTCAACCGCCACCAAGAGGTGGGTCTTTTTGTCCTTGGACCTTTTAGAAGGTCCAACCATATCCAACCCCAAATGCATAAGCGGCCAAGTAATTGGAATCAACCTCGATTCTTGGGCCGGTACATGAGCACGTCTGGAAAACTTTTGACAACCATCACATCGTCTGACCAGATCTTCCGCATCAGCATGGGCGGTCAACCAATAGAAACCGTGGCGGAACGCTTTAGCCACCAAGGATTTTGAACCGGCGTGATGACCACAGTCTCCTTCGTGGATCTCACGCAATATTTCGCAGCCCTCCTCAGGGGACACACAGCGTTGAAATGCTCCTGACATGCTGCAGTGATGCAATTCACCATTAACAATGGTCATGGACTTGGATCGCCGGACTATCTGCCGGGCCAACGTCTCATCTTCATGTAACTCGCCCCGGTTCATGTACGCAAGATAAGGAAGCGTCCAATCCGGAGTGATGTGAATAGCTGCCACCAACCGAGCCTCGGATCAGGAATAGCCAAATCCGCTTCACGGGGAGCTTGACCGGCGTTTGTGCAGCACGTCCAGAAAAACATTGGGCGGGACCGGCTTGCGTTGAGAGCCCAACCGGCTTAAAGCGTCTGCCGCTTCATTCTTCCGACGATCCACATGGTCCACCTGATAGCCCTTGAAGTGACCTGCGACAATATCCACCTCACGTCGATATGCAGCCATGAGCGGGTCCTTTGAATCCCAAGTGCCAGACACCTGCTGAGCCACTAGGTCCGAGTCACCGAAGCACTTGAACCGGCTTAGATTCATCTCCTTAGCCATCCGGAGACCATGGAGCAAGGCTCCATACTCAGCTGCATTGTTAGTACAAGGGAACATTAAGCGGAGAACGTAACAGAACTTGTCACCTCATGGGGAAGTTAACACGACTCCAGCCCCCGAGCCCTCCAATTGCCTGGATCCGTCAAAATGGATGGTCCAATATGTGTGATCCGGCTTTTCTTCAGGCGCTTGCAACTCGGTCCAATCATTAATGAAATCCACAAGTGCTTGAGACTTCACCGCCGTCCGAGGCACGTACTTCAAACCGTGCGGCCCAAGCTCTATAGCCCACTTGGCAATCCGCCGATCGCTTCCGGTTACGTATGATATCACCTAAGGGAGCTGAATCGACCACCGTGATGGGGTGCCCTTGGAAATACTGCTTCAGCTTCCGACGCCATAAAAACTCCATACACCAGCTTCTGCCTATGCGGATACCTTTGCTTAGATTCAATAAGTACCTCGCTGATATAATAAACCGGACGCTGAACCGGATGCTCCTTCCCTGCTTCCTTCCGCTCCACCACAATGGCCACGCTGACCGCCCTCGCATTAGCAGCAACATATAGCAGAAGCGGCTCCTTGTCAATGGGAGCGGCGAGCACAGGCGGGTTGGCCAATTGCCGCTTTAAGTCCTCCAATGCTTCATCGGCGGCTGAACTCCAAATAAACTGATCTATCTTTTTCAGCATCTGGTACAAAGGGATGGCCTTCTCTCCGAGGCGGCTGATAAACCGGCTCAGTAGCGGCAATCCGGCCTGCCAAACGCTGGACATCATTAATACACTTGGCTTAGCGTGGAGGTGATAGCCGTAATCTTCTCAGATTAGCTTCGGTTCCCCTGTTGGACACGAAAACCCAATAACTTGCTGCTGAACACCAAAACACATTTGGCGGGTTGAGCATCATCTTGTAAACCCGCAGGTTGTCAAAGGTTTCCTTCAAATCGTCAATCAGTGTTTCCTTCTTCCTTGACTTGACCACAATATCATCCACATAGGCGTGCACATTACGGTCGATCTGTTTATGCAAGCAATTCTGTACACATCGCTGATAAGTTGCTTGGGCGCTCTTGAGCCCAAAAGGCATAGACACATAGCAAAAGGCTCCAAAGGGGGTGATAAACGCCGTCTTCTACTAGTCCTTAACTACCATCTTGATCTGATGATACCTAGAATACGCATCCAAAAAACTCAAACGCTCACAACCCGCAGTGGCATCAATAATCTGGTCAATGCGGGGGAGGGCAAAAGGATCGGCTGGGCAAGCCTTGTTAAGATCTGTGTAATCTACACACATGCGCCAAGTGCCGTTTTTCTTAAGAACCAGCACCGGATTAGCAAGCCACTCTGGATGGAAAACTTCAACAATAAAGCCAGCTGCTAAGAGCCTGGCCACCTCCTCTCCAATGGCCTTACGCCTTTCTTCGTTAAACCGGCGGAAAAACTGCTTCACCGGTTTATACTTGGGATCAACATTAAGAGTGTGCTCAGTGAGCTCCCTCGGTACATCTGGCATGTCAGAAGGCTTCCATGCAAAAATGTCCCGATTCTCACGGATGAACTTCGATGGCGCGCTTTCTATTTCGGATCAAGTGGGCGCGATGCTTTGAACTGCTTGGACGAATCGCCAGCACGAAGTCAACAAGCTTAGTCTCGGCTGCCGATTTGAATTTCAGGGCGGATCATGCTCTGTAGTTGGCTTCTTCAGCGGAGTCATGTTCGCGGATCAACATTGTCCTTATAATACTTCAGCTCCTCGGTGGCACAAACTGACTCTGCGTAAGCCGCATCACCTTCCTCACATTCCAAAGCGATCTTGCGGCTCCCATGAACCGTTATTGTCCCCTTGTGACCCGGCATCTTGAGCTGCAAATATATATAACAAGGCCGTTCCATGAACTTGGCATAAGCCGGCCGCCCAAACAGGGCGTGATATGGACTTTGGATTTTCACCACTTCAAACGTCAATGTTTCCGATCTGGAGTCATATTCATCTCCAAAGGCCACCTCGAGCTATTTTACCAACCGGATATGCTGACTTGCCGGTACCACACCATGGAACCTTGTATTGGGCGGTTTTAGATGTTTATCTGTTAACCCCATACGACGGAAGGTCTCATAGTACAGGATGTTGATGCTGCTCCCTCCATCCATAAGCACCTTGGTGAACTTATAACCTCCCACCTGAGGTGCCACCACCAGGGCTAGCTGACCCGGATTGTCAACCCGGGGAGGATGATCCTCTCTACTCCATACAATGGGCTGCTCTGACCAGTGTAGGTAATGAGGCACGGCGGTTCAGCAGTTGTTGATTGCCCGCTCGAAGATTCGGTCTCGCTTGTCTAAGCTCGTGGTGAAGACGTGGTACTGCCCACTATTCAACTGCTTTGGGTTGCTCGATAACCCGATTGCTGCTGCTGCTGATTGTAACCACCTTGGTTATTCTCGATTGATTCGATTGTTATGTCGCCCGGATTACCATTAAATCCTGAACCGAATTTCCTCCATCGTAACCCGGCCGGATCTTGAACCGCCGCGGAACCTTGATCATACCGAAAGCATTAGAACTCTTGAACTCCTGCATAATGTAACAATCCTTCCAGAGGTGATTTCTTGGCGCCTCCTTCGTCCCATGCTTGGACGGGTTGATTCAGCAGATAGTTCAAGCGGTCCGGATTAGGATTAGGTGATTGATTGTTTACCCTTGCGCCGCTGGCCCTTGTCCTGCGCATTGGTGTTAGCTCTGAAGTCCATGTTGCCATTCGCTTCGCTTGCCTCCACCATTACCTGCCGAGTGATGTTGCTGGCCTTTGGAGTTGCTGTTCTTCTTTCCCTTCCATGTCTCGTCATCATCAGACTCGGGATCCTTGGTACTATCAGAATCAGCATACTTCACTAAAGTGCCCATGAGAGTGCCCATGTCATTACAAAACCGCTTCATACGTCCCAACTTCAACTTCAAAGGCTTAAACCGGCAATTGCCCTCCAGGGTCAAGATCGCAGAGTCAGCGTTGATCCGGTCTGACGAGTGCAAGATCTCCGAAACGCAGCGTACCCAATGGGTTGTTGACTCCCCTTCCCCCTGGACACAAGCCGCCAAGTCCACCATGGACATGGGCTGCTTACAGGTATCTTTGAAATTCTGGATAAACCGGGTCCGCAAATGGGCCCATGAATTGATAGAATTGGGTGGCAAGCTCTTCAACCAAGTACGGGTCGTGCCTTCAAGCATCATGGTGAAGTACTTTGCACACGCGGCCTCATCCACATCCAGCATCTCCATGGCCATCTCATAACTCTCTATCCATGCTACAGAGCCAAATCGGCGGTGTAATTTGGCACCTTCGCGGACCCTTGAAATCCTTGGGCAAGCGCACATTGCGTAAAGCGGGGCGAGGCAAGGTACCCCCAAAGAGCTAGAGGTAACCCTGTGCTCGACCGAGATGGTCAGACGAACCGGCGTGGTGATAATCCCGATCTTTGCCTGCTAACTCAGCCTCCTGCGTGCTCGGGCCGGTCCACCACCTCCTGAGCGTTGTTGAAGCCACCTGCCGGATTGTTGCCACGGGGCGCACCACGCCGTGCATTACTTGATACGGCCGGTTCATCCACGTGCCTAATATAGCTCTCGCTTGGGCGGGGGGTAGAGTGGATTCGGTCGCGGCTGTACGAATACGCTTCTTGTTGGACCAAAGCTGTCCTAAGGAGCTCCTTGACCCGGCGCGTCTCTACTGCCTGTGGTGAATCGCCTTCAATTGGAATAGCCTCCAGCCGTGCTGTAGCTGCAACAAGGTTATCCATCGGATTGGAGTAGTGACTCGGGGGTGTCTGCATAGCCTGAGGCGCACCGGTGTTATGGCGAGGTAGATCTATTAAGCGGGGCTGAACGGTGGCGCCCGTCCAGAAAGCGTCCGCCCGGTTTACCACCGGCGGATTACTAGTTCCCGCTCCTGGGGTGTTGAAGAGATCTCTTCCCTCGAAGACTGAAGGCAAACGGGATCTGTATTTCCTCTTCATGACTTCATGCGGCGCTCTCGATCCAAATGAGCCTATAAGCTGCGCATCCAGCGGCCCGCTCGCCGCCATCTGGCGTCTGCGGCTGCGGATCCGCTTTGCTTTGAGTGATTTGTTCCTTCACCTTCGCAATCTCCGCGTTATGAACATCCTGGTCCGCCGGGTTAACTTCGCCATGAGCACAGATAGCCAACGATCGAATAGTTACGATAAAACTTGAGCGGCGAGCGACGGGCCTCTGCCCGGCGGCCGTCGCCGCCGTTGAACCGGCAACCATTGTCGCAGCGGTCGAAGAGTGAAGCATTGCTTGTGTACCGCCATGAATATTCCAACCCGGTTGGGTAGATCGAGGGTCCGAATCATCACCATCGAACAGCCCCAATCCGGCCATCTTGTAGCTGATATAGAGACTCGGTTTCTCCGGTCGACGACTTCGTCATCGAGTAGACGATGGTTTCGCCACCAGATTCTGATCCGCCTCATAACTTCCTCCGTGGATGACTCCCACAAAGGCACGCTTTACGGCCGGTTTAGCACAGGCAGGTCTCGACGCTGAGCCGTCTCGGCGAGGTCGGTGCAGATGTCGGCTCAGGCCTCAGCTCACCGATCTTGCCGACGAAAACGTATGCCACCAAAGGGGACCCGGTACCCGTACTCAATCGAGCCGACCTCGGGGCCCCACTGCATCGTCGATGTAGAGCTTGCATGACGACTCTTGGTCATCCGGCCACACATAGCCTTCGAGTCCTTGAACTTGCCCTCCAAGATCATCAAACCATCGTGCGATAGCCCCATGGTGGCGCCAAGCTGTCGTGGTTTTGTCACGGCGGATGTTCTCATGAAAGGACTTAGTCGTGGAGCCATCGCTACGGGTTAACTTGAAGGGGTTAAAGCGGACGCAAAGACACAAGAGCTATACTAGTTCGGCCCCTTCGATGAAGGTAAAAGCCTACGTCTAGTTTGTGATGGGATTGATGTGGTCTCGATGACTAGGGAGCAAATAAGCTTCGCCTAGGCCTCGAGTTGTTGTCGTCGTCCTTGAACCGCCCAGTCGTCCCCTTATATACACGGGTGGCCTGGTCGGTTGAAGAGTCCCGATCTCTGGTTCATATTCGTATCCGGGTTGGTCTCTCTCTATTCCTAACTTATAATACAAGTTTACATATCAGGCCGGTTTACGGCTACAGGTTCTAAACCGACTACAGGCCTTGGGCCCTTACTTTCATGCTTCTTGGGCTTTTACTCCATTGAACTACTGATGAAGTTAACCCGGCCCAGATAGGCCGGTTTACGCCCAGTAGTAATATCTCCAACAGATACCCTCCGCGAGCCTCAACACTCGTCGGACCGCATACATCGATATGTATTATTTCCAATAAGTCAGTGGCTCGCTCCATTATTCCGGAGAACAGAGTCTTAGTCATCTTGCCCATGAGGCATGGTTCACAAGCATGAAGTGATTCATAATCAAGTGATTCCAAAAGCCCATCTGCATGGAGTTTCTTCATGTGCTTTACACCAATATGACCTAAATGGCAGTGCCACAAATAAGTTGCACTATCATTATTAACTTTGCATCTTTTGGCATCAATATTATGAATATGTGTATCACTACGATCGAGATTCAACAAAAATAGACCACTCATCAAGGGTGCATGACCATGAAAGATATTACTCATATAAATAGAACAACCATTATTCTTTGATTTAAATGAATAACTGTCTCGCATCAAACAAGATCCAGATATAATGTTCATGCTCAACGTTGGCACCAAATAAAAATTATGCACATCGTCACCTCATGCTTAGCCAATCTTCGTTTAATATGTAGCCCCTGTTTCGAGTTGCAAATATGAGCAACAGAACCAGTATCAAATACCCAGGCGCTACTACGATCATTAGTAAGGTACACATCAATAACATTTATATCAAATATACCTTTCACTTTTCCATCCTTCTAATCCGCCAAATACTTGGGGCAGTTCCGCTTCCAGTGACCTGTCGCTTTGAAGTAAAAGCACTCAGTTTCAGACTTAGGTCCAGACTTGGGCTTCTTCCCTTGAGCAGCAACTTGCTTGCTATTCTTCTTGAAGTTCCCCTTCTTCCCTTTGCCCTTTTTCTTGAAACTAGTGGTCTTGTTAACCATCAACACTTGATGCTCCTTCTTGATTTCTACCATCGCAGCCTTTAGCATTGCGAAGAGCTCGGGAATCATCTTGTTCATCCCTTGCATATTATAGTTCATCATGAAGCCTTTATAGCTTGGTGGCAGTGATTGAAGAACTCTGTCAATGACACTATCATCAGGAGGATTAACTCCCAATTGAGTCAAGTGGTTATGGTACCCAAACATTCTGAGTATGTGTTCACTGACAGAACTATTCTCCTCCATCTTGCAGCTATAGAACTTGTTGGAGACTTCATATCTCTCAACTCGGGCATTTGCTTGAAATATTAAGTTCAACTCCTGGAACATCTCATATGCTCCATGACGTTCAAAACGTCTTTGAAGTTGTAACGCCCTCGATGCGGCTATATCTCCCACGTGTCGAAGCACGACTTAGAGGCATAACCGCATTGAAAGCAATGTCGCAAGTGAGGTAATCTTCACACAACCCATGTAATACATAAGGGAAAAGAGATACATAGTTGGCTTACAATCGCCACTTCACACAATACATGAGTAAAACATTACATCATACAGATACAATCAAGGTCCGACTACGGAACCAAAATAAAAGAAGACTACCCCAAATGCTACACAGATCCCCGATCGTCCCAACCGGGCTCCACTACTGATCAAGTGAAACGAAACAACACAAAGAACAAGATCTTCATCGAGCTCCTCCTTGAGCTCGGGTCCATCACCTGCACGGTTTCATCGGCACCTGCAAACTGGTTTTGGAAGTATCTGTGAGTCACGAGGACTCAGCAATCTCACACCCGAGATCAAGACTATTTAAGCTTAAAGGTAGGACAGGGTAGTGAGGTGGAGCTGCAGCAAGCGACTAGCATATATGGTGGCTAACATACGCAAAAGAGAGCGAGAAGAGGAACAAAGCACGGTCGAACAACTATGATCAAGAAGTGATCCTAGAACAACCTACGTCAAACATAACTCCAACACCGTGTTCACTTCCGGACTCACGCGAGAAGAGACCATCACGTTACACACGCCGTTGGTGTATTTTAATTAAGATCAACTTCGGTTTTCTACAACCGACATTAACAAATTCCCATCGCCTCATAACCGCGGGCACGGCTTTGAAAGATAATACCTGCAGGGTGTCCCAACTTAGCCCATGATAAGCTCTCGCGATCAACGAAGAATAGACCTTCTCCCGGGAAGACCGATCAGTCTCGGAATCCGGCTACAAGACATTTCACAGCAATAAAACAAGACCAGCAAGACCTCCGGCGTCCGACACACCACGATAGTAGCTGCGGCAGATCTCGTCTCGAGCCACGACCGGATGAACACTACGTATGGCAACCGACGATACCCCAAGTTGCCTCGGGCGGCACCGCAAGTGGCTCTAGTTTGGACCAACACTTAGACAAGCATTGGCCGGGGGTAAATAAAGATGACCCTCGGGATCGCGACTCCCAAGGGAAAAAGGCTAGGTGAGGCAAATGTAAAACCAATGTTGGGCCTTCTTTGGAAAAGTCTTATTCAAAGCGAACTGTCAAGGGGTCCCATAAATCACCCGACCGCGTTAGGGACGCAAAAATCCGGGAACATAACACCGATATGGCGGAAACTAGGGCGGCAAGAGTGGAACAAAACACCGGGCATAAGGCCGAGCCTTCCACCCTTTACCAAATATATAGATGCATTAATTAAATAAGATATATTGTGATATCCCAACAAGTAAACATGTTCCAACAAGGAACAACATCTCCATGTTCAACAAGGAACAAACTTCAACTTCACCTGCAACTAACAACGCTATAAGAGGGCTGAGCAAAGCGGTAACATAGCCAAACAACGGTTTGCTAGGAAATGTTGGTTAGAGGTTTGACATGGCAATGTGGGTGGCATGATATAGCAAGTGGTAGGCATCGTAGCATAGGCATAGCAAAGAGCGAGCATCTAGCAAGCAAAGATAGAAGTGATTTCGAGGGTATGGTCATCTTGCACGAAATCCCGCAAGGAAGAAGAACGAGTCCATGAAGAAGACAAGCGGACGTAGTCGAACGAATCCTCACAACTCCGGAACGGAACCGAAGCTAACGAGAGAAGCAACCCGGAAAGAAGCAAACATCATAGTAAACAACCATCACATAAACATGGCATGATGCACAAACAAGTATGATGCATGTCCGGTTTAATGAGGCATGGCATGGCAATATGCACAAACAACACTACAAGTTAAGTGGAGCTCAATATGCAACGAGTTGCATATTGACGGAACACCACATCACTTATTTAGTTCTCTCTCGGTTAGGTACTCAACAATATTAAATGTTGTTAACATGGCAAGAGGTGAAGCATAATGAAACTACCTATCTAGGCAAGTTTAAATGAGGCCGGAAACAACGAACAACAATTCCGGAAAATCCCCATATGCAAATTATGGATTCGGTACTGATCTGACCTAAAGCATATTTTAGAGTTGTTAAACAGCAAAATAAAGTGTACCATGTTAATCTAGGCATTTTTCCACCCCATTTACATATAAAGAACATTTAATTCCGAGTTACGGTTATTTAGTTATGAAATAAATCATTTTAGCATGGCATTTAAGCAAATTAATGCAAACAACAAGTTAAACATTTTAAACATGGATGAAAATGGTATATAATTAATCTACACGAAATTCTAAGCAATTTACATGTTTAAGCCATTTTAATCCGATGCACGGTTGATGAGTTATTAAATGCATGAACTCTAGGGACTTTTCTGTAAAACAGAAATTCCCTGGATAATGATAAAATCGCAGGACGGAAAAAAAATAGCAATGGGCCGAATTCTAGTCAGCCCACAAGTGCACAGGAGAGGGGCGGGGGCTGCTCACCTGGGCCAAGGCCCGCTCGGTGGGGAGGAGGCCGAGGCGGCGCCGCTGGAGGGAGTTGGGCTGGCCTTCTGCAGGGCCCACGAAGGTCGAAGCGGTCAGCAGGCGTCGGGCGTCGAGCTGGATCGGGCTCCTCCCGATCCGCTCTTGGGCCTTCATCAGCGAGGCGGGACAAGCCTCCGTGGCGAGGGCAAGACCGAAGGGCTGGAGCAGGCGGATCCGCACGGGCGCCAGATCCGCGATGACGGGAGGGCAGGCGGCCTTGAAGGTCGGGCGACGAGGAGCTCGGGGCCGCCATGGCAGCGCGACCTGCGGGGAGAGAGAGAAAACGTGAGAGAGAGAGACGACGGGAGAGAGGGAGCAAGGCGGCCGGGGCACAGGGGTCGCCAGCGGAGACGGCCGCTTTCACTCCGTGAAAGGCTGCCGTGGCGGGCGGGCGGAGGCGTCTTGAGTCGCGGGGCAGGGCGCTCCCGATCCGGATCGGAGATCTGGCGCGTCTGAGCTCTGCGCTGGGCCCAGATCGGCCAGGCGGGCTGCGATGGGCTCCGGTGGCCCTGGGGAGGAGGAGGGAGGCAGGGCGTGGCGCCTTCCGACCGGGTGAGAGAGAGAGGCTGGCGGCTGGCCATTGGGAACTGCCAAGTGGCGCCGGGAGGTGGTGGCGCCGGATTTGGAGGAAAGGCGTGGCCCCGAGGTGGGAGGAGGTGGTGGCTGCGGGTTGGGGCGGAAAAAAGGAGGAGGGGGTAGGGCGACCAGATTTGGAAGGAGAGGGGGTTTAAATAGGAAAGAGGGCTAGGGTTTGGTCTGGGGGGTTTTTGGAGCCCTCCGATCTCGATCGGGCGGTTCCGGACGCGAGGGGGTTAGATGGCTGCAGGTGGACTGTGTAGAATGCCTCGAGCTGAGAAGAGAGAGGAACAGAGCGACCCGGTTGCAGCTTCCGGATATCGAAAACGTCGGCGCTAGGCCGACTATATCGCGGTTATAAATATAACGGTTGGGCGGTCAAACGAACTCCGAATGCGACGAAACTTGACCGGCGGCCTGTCTACACTATAATAAGACCGCAACGACAAGTTGCAGCCCATTCCGAGAAATTTTTATGCCACTAATAAAATAATATTTGGAGGTGCAGCGAGGCGCGTGCGAGTGTATCCGGACTTCCGGAGCGGACAACGGAGAGAACGGCGGAACACGAGCGGATGCAAGTTTTGAAAAACAAGCGGATGAAATGCAGATGATGACATGAGATGAGATGCATAACAAGAACAAAATGCAAAACAACAGATAAAACCCAACCACGAAGGAAATATCATATCGCATCTCCGAAAAAGGCAAGAGTTGGAGTTACGAATATGGAAAGTTGTATCCGGGGTGTTACAGAAGTCCTGATTCTAAGCCATAAAGTATGGTACACTGAACTATCGAGTAGCCATCAGATTTAGCATGCGAGATGTTCATAACGTCTGGAGTTGCTCCTGCAGCAGGCCGGCCTTGCACCTAGCGGTGCATCAAGGATGTAATTCTTCTGTGCAGCAATGAGGATAATCCTGAAGTTACGGACTCAGCCCGTGTAGTTGCTACCATCATCTTTCAACTTAGCTTTCTCTAGGAACGCATTAAAATTCAAGGGAACGGTAGCACGGGCCATTGATCTAAAACATAGATATGCAAAAACTATCAGGAGAAAGTTCATGATAAATTTAAGTTCAGTTAAGCATATTACTTAAGAACTCCCACTTAGATAGACATCCCTTGAGTCGTCTAAATGATCACGTGATCCATATGAACTAAACCATGTCCGATCATCACGTGAGATGGAGTAGTTTTCAATTGTGAACATCCCTATGTTGATCATATCTACTATATGATTCACGTTCGACCTTTCGGTCTTAGTGTTCCAAGGCCATGTATGTACATGATAGGCTCGTCAAGTGTAACACCCCGGATACAACTTTCCATATTCGTAACTCCAACTCTTGCCATTTCCGGTGATGTGACATGTTGTTTCCTCCGTGGTTGGGTTGTTGTCTTTCGTTTTGCATTTTTTTCATGTCTTGCATTTCATCTCATGTCATCATTCGCTTTGCATCCGCATGTTTTTCATAAAACTCGTTACCGTTCGTAGTTGTCGATTCTCTCTTTGTCTCTGTTGACCTTTTGTCAGACCCTTGTCTTCGCCGAGCCTCCTCTGCTTCTCATCGTGCACGAGATGTAGCGCACCGAGCCACCCAGCGCCTCCACCACCTCGCCGGATCCAGCCGTCCCTGTCGTCCTCTGCATCGCGGCCGCGCCCAAGCTTCTGCTTCTTCTGTGTTGACCGCGTCTTCCCCCACGTGCCCGCCCGATCCAGCCAGCGCCTGGGACGCGAGCCGCCCACGCGCCAAGTTCCATCCGCGCCAGGACGCCGCTGCTTCCTCTGCTTCCCCAGCGAACAACAATACTCGCTCATCGTCTCGTTGACGCGTCAACCCGCGACACAGGTCGCGTCCCAAAGACGCTTAAGGCCAGCGCCTCTTCCACCGGCGGGGCCGAAGCCCATGGCTCGAGCCACTCCCGGTGCCCTCCGTTTTTTTACATTGGGCGAGATCTCAGTTTCAGCCCGTGTCACATTTTTTCCGATTCTGCGAATTTAGCATTTTCCAGTGATTTACTGTTTTATAGAAAAACCCTTCATGATCATGCATTTAATAACTCATAAATGGTGCATCGGATTAAAATGATTTAAATATGTAAAATGCTCAGAAATTTTGTGTAGATTAATAATATCCAACTTTCATCCATGTTTAAAATGTTTAACTTGTTGTTTGCTTTAATTTGCATAAATGCCATGTTAAAATGTTTTATTTCATAACTAAATAACCGTAGCTCCGAATTTAATAAACTTTATATGTAAATGGGGTGAAAAAATTCCTAGTTTAACTTGGTGGCATTGTTTTGCATGTTTAACAACCCTAAAATGTGATTTAGGCCAGAACAGTACCAAATCTAAAATATGCATATCGTGATTTTCCGGAATTGTTGTTTGTTGTTCCGGCCTCATTTAAACTTGCCTAAATAGATAGTTTACTTATGCTTCACCTCTTGCCATGGTTAACAACATTTATAATTGGTTGGTAGCTTAAACGAGATTGAACTAAATATGTCAATGTGGTGTTTTGTCAATATGCAACTCGTTGCATATTGAGCTCCACTTAACTTGTAGTATTGTTTGTTGCACTTTCCCATGCCATGCCTCATTAAACCGGACATGCATCATACTTGGTTGTGCATCATGCCATGATTATGTGATGGTTGTTTACTATGTTGTTTCCTTCTTTCCGGTTTGCTTCTCTCGTTAGCTTCGGTTTCATTCCGGAGTTGTGAGGATTCGTTCGACTATGTCCGGTTGTCTTCTTCATGGACTCGTTCTTCTTCCTAGCGGGATTTCAGGCAAGATGACCGTCACCTTGGATCTCATTACTATCATTGCTATGCTAGTTGCTTCGTTCCATCGCTTTGCTGTGTTACCTACCACTTGCTTAACAAGCCTCCCAAATTGCCATGAACCTTTAACCTTTGTCACCCTTCCTAGCAAACCGTTGTTTGGCTATGTTACCGCTTTTTGCTCAGCCCCTCTTATAGCGTTGCTAGTTGCAGGTGAAGATGAAGATTGCTCCATGTTGGATTATGTTTATGTTGGGATATCACAATATCTCTTATATTATTAATGCATCTATATACTTGGTAAAGGGTGGAAGGCTCGGCCTTATGCCTGGTGTTTTGTTCCACTCTTGCCGCCCTAGTTTCCGTCATACCGGTGTTATGTTCCTTGATTTTGCATCCCTTACGCGGTTGGGTGATTTATGGGACCCCTTGACAGTTCGCTTTGAATAAAACTCCTCCAGCAAGGCCCAACCTTGGTTTTACCATTTGCCTCACCACCTCCTACTTTTCCCTTGGGAGTCGCTCTCTCGAGGGTCATCTTTATTTAGCCCCCGGGCCAATGCTTGTCTAAGTGTTGGTCCAAACTAGAGCACCGTGTGGGACCATCCCTTGGCAACTTGGGTTACGTCGGTACCTGTACGCTTAGCTTATCCGGTGTGTCCTGAGAACGAGATACGTGCGACTCCTATCGGGATTGTCGACACATCGGGCGGTCTTGCTGGTCTTGTTTTACCATTGTCGAAATGTCTTGTAAACGGGATTCCGAGACTGATCGGGTCTTCCCGGGAGAAGGAATATCCTTCGTTGATCGCGAGAGCTTATCATGGGCTAAGTTGGGACACCCCTGCAGGGTTTGAACTTTCGAAAGTCGTGCCATGGTTATGTGGCAGATGGGAATTTGTTGATATCCGGTTGTAGAGAACTTGACACCAGATTCGAATTAAAACGCATCAACCGCATGTGTAGCCGTGACGGTCTCTTCTCGGCGGAGTCCGGGAAGTGAACACGGTTCTTGGGTTATGTTTGACGTAAGTAGGAGTTCAGGATCACTTCTTGATCATTGCTAGCTTCACGACCGTTCCGTTTGCTTCTCTTCTCGCTCTCACTTGCGTATGTTAGCCACCATATCATGCTTAGTCGCTGCTGCAACCTCAGCACTTTACCCCTTCCTTTCCCATTAAGATTTGCTAGTCTTGATACCCATGGTAATGGGATTGCTGAGTCCTCGTGGCTCACAGATTACTACACCAACAATTGTAGGTACAGGTTATGCGATGATCATGACGCGAGAGCGATGTTTACTTGTTTTGGAGTTCTTCTTCTGCTTCTTCGATCAGGGGATAGGTTCCAGGTCGGCAGCCTGGGATAGCAGGGTGGATATTGTTTGAGTTTTTGTTTATGTTACATGCGTAGTCGGATGTTGTTCTCATATATGATGTTGATGTATTCTTGTGGCAATTGTGCCTTTTGTATGTATCCTCATCTATTATGTAATGTTGATGTAATGATATCCACCTTGCAAAAGCGTATCAATATGCGGTTCTATCCTTGGTGGGACCTTCGAGTCTCTTTAGGATAGTATCGCATATTGGGCGTGACAAGTTGGTATCAGAGCCTCGACCGACCCTAGGAGCCCCCTTGTTTGTTGGCCGTTGTTGAGTCTAGAAGAAAACTATTTTGAGTCTAAGGATTATATATATCGGAGAGTAGGATTCTTTTTACTCCTCAGTCCCTTCGTCGCTCTGGTGAGGCCTCCTGACGTAGATGTTTTGTCTTTCCTCTCCTCAAATTTCACGAAATTTTTTTAGGATCACGGGTATCTTGGGATCGTTCGATAGTCTTGTGGCGAGAACATTGTCCTTGGTGCCTCGACATTTAGGGGTTGTGGCGGTGTCCGGGGAGTTGAGCTCCGAGGTGTTGTCATCACAATTTTATCGTTGCGATTCGGAATACACGAGTTTTGCCGACATTTAAAATCTCTTTTATGCAGTTGTTGGTGAAATAACCTCGGCGCCACCCAAGATCTTGGGGAGTTAGGGAGTATTGCCATAACTTCGTATAACGGATGCTTTTGAAGGTTGAGGTACACGATTTCGGAGTTTTCTTGGTTATGTGTTGACGGATGGATACAATTTGGATCTAGGTATTGTTAGTTTGGGTGATATATTTTGTGTCCCTGTATCCCCAACACCGATTGCATAACCAGAAAGTTTCGGGAGTTTATAGGTGGGAATTCAAGTATCTCCTAGAATATCTTTCCGACGGATGCATGATATGAGATTGGGTAAATCTCTATCATATGTATTTGTTCCGCTTATTCTCATGAGCCAAATCCTTTGTTTTGTTTTATTTGTGGTATTCGAGTTGCTTCGATGTCAAATGTTGAATCCATACCTTTCCTAAACGGTGTTCTCATATTTCTATGGGAGTACTAATCCTTTTGATCATCGAGATTGTGATGTCAATTCTTTCCAACCGGTGTGCTTCTCTTCAAGTGGATCCGATCATTTCAACATTTGTGAGATCAATTCTAAGTTTTCTCAACGGTATCCGTTTCATCCGTCCCAAGTTGTCTTTGTCTTCCCGCCCTCCCACCCTTTTCTGCAAGGACTTATATATTTTAATCAAGTGTCCATTTATTCATGTGAAGTCTCTTCACTCTTTTCAATCAATGTTCTGATCCAGTGATCCCTCATGAAGATGCTCAACAGCTCCAAGTTCATCATTCTTCATTCTCGTATTCTTTTCCGGTGGATTTAACTCAAGCTTTCAGTGTTGATCATATCCCTTTCCTTGTTGCAAATGCTTTCTCTTGCCGATGCACCTCTTAATCATTCACTTCTCGCTATTCATTTGTTCGGGAGTGTTGAAGATATCTCAGAAGGCTCGTCTTTTCATTCCAGATCTGTTCAAGTTATTTTGAGGTTGTTATCTCATTCAAGCCATTTAATTCAACCAGTGCAATCTCTCTTTTCAAGCAATCGTTCAACGGTGTATCTTTTGAGTGGGCCCTAACCTACAGGTCTTTTTCCAGGATCTTACCTGACTCTTCTAATTTTCCCGGAACTATTCTCAAATTCATTTCAAAGTTTGACGTAAGAATGAATTTTCATCAGTCACATGCCTTCTCCTAGGCCGCTTTCAAATTATTTTCATCCCTGGCACAACCTTTCCTATTTTAATCCTTCCGGAGTTTCTCAACAATTTGGTGGTGTTTCTCCTCAACATTCTCAGCATGTGAAGACCGAAGAAGAGTTCCTCTTAAATCCTTACCCGTTCTTCCAAAGATGCGTAGTTCAAGTTTGATGCCATCCTCTCATAATTGTTGTCGATTGTGGTAATTCTTTTCACCCATCCGGAGCATTTCATGAGTTGTTTCCATTCCTTTCCTCCGAAGTCCATCACGTCATAATTCTTCATTCTCAGCGTGTAGCTAACGTTCTCCAAATCTTACCGGTGAATCGTTCAAATATCCTCTAATCAGTTCATGATCTCTTCATTCTCTTGTATCTAAATTATCTCAAGCATCTTCATTCGTTTTCCAATTCTTCCCGGTGAATTGTGCCTTTTCTACTTTCACTTTCAATTTGTACGGTGATTCGTTCAAGATTCCTCTTCCTTTATTACCGTATCATTCCATTCGTCCTTTCCAATCCTCTCGGTGATTCGTCGAAGACTTCTTCAAGTTTGCACTATATCTCTTTTCAATCCCTCAAGAAGAATAAGTAGTATGACAAATCCATTGCTTGTCATCAATGTAAATTGGTGAAGGATACGCATAACGTAATTCTTGTTTTTGTTTCATCCAAGTGATCTAGTTTCTTCTTTCCAGAGTTATTCATCATGTCACATTTCTCGGTTCGATATGCTTCATCTTTTCTTCTCCGGAGTTTCAAGTTTTTCCGCTTTATCTCGTCGCGAAGCTCCATCTAAATCATCGCAAGGCTTCACCTTGTGTTTTCAACTTCTCTTTCTTTTATCATCCTTTCATTACCGGAGTTCTTCATGGAGGCTCTACATAGTGGTTCATCAAGGATTCTTTTCATTCTTCAATTGTTCTTCAAGTTTTCTCTTGATGTTAAGATCAGCGAAGCTATACTCTAAAATAAACATGGTGTTCAACACATGTTTTGCTTTTAGGAGCTCAAGTATTCTTCATCTTGCATTCCAAAGTGCAATTCCTTCTACCTTATCTTTTGAGGTGGTGTTATGTCACTCTTGACAATTTCCTTCATGTTTCATGATTCATATATTGTCAAGAATGAAGTATTTTAAATCCATCAATCCCTTTATTGGAGTTATCTTGTGTCATATTTCACCTAAAGCCTTCCCTAAGGAATGTTGCTATTCGTGGTGCGTACCTATGATCCAATTTTCTCCTTCTCATCTCAGTGAAGAAGTTTTTCATCTCTTCGGTGCTCTCAATCAAATCAATGGTTTCCATTAGTGGCCGGTTGTCACCTCACAGTCTTGAGATGTTTTCCATAAGCCCACTACAAGCTTATTCGTTTCGTTGTTGGTTTTCCAACAATTCCGTTCTAACCTTCTTGGAAGGGTGCTTTCCAAGATAATTTGTGGAAGAAGTTGGCATTTTCTTCTCCATTCTTTTATTTCAATGATCTATCTTCTATTCTTTCTTCCGGAGGCATGGTGATGTTGCTCTCTTCACTCATCATCTCGAATTGTGAGGACCGTGTTCTTTTCATGCTTATCCATTTAACCGGAGTTTTGTGTCATCTCTTCAAGTTCTTTTCATCTTATCAAGTTTTCCTTCTTCTTTCAGTCGGAGTGCTGCCCAAATTATATCATTCTTATTCCTTCCTATCTTGTTTTAACCGGAGTGGTTTCAATATCTATCTTATCACTAAACCTCTTGGTTCCCGTCGTATCACTTGTTCCTCTTTTCCAACGGAGTGTTCTCAGCTTTGTTCATCTTCGTTGTTTTCTTTCTTTCTTTTTGCTCAACATCTCAAGGTTCATGGTTTCACTCGTTTGTCAAAGAAGCAACTTAGTTTTACCTCTTCTCTTCCTCTTCCATTTCTCTCCAGTGCCATCCTAGATCTCGGGACGAGATCCTCTCGTAGTGGTGGAGTGTTGTAACGCCCCGGATACAACTTTCCATATTCGTAACTCCAACTCCTGCCATTTCCGGTGATGTGACATGTTGTTTCCTCCGTGGTTGGGTTGTTTTCTTTTGTTTTGCATTTTGTTCATGTCTTGCATTTCATCTCATGTCATCATTCTCTTTGCATCCGCATGTTTTTCATAAAACTCGTTACCGTTCGTAGTTGCCGATTCTCTCTTTGTCTCTGTTGACCTTTTGTCAAACCCTTGTCTTCGCCGAGCCTCCTCTGCTTCTCCTCGTGCACGAGATGTTGCGCGCCGTGCCACCCAGCGCCTCCACCACCTCGCCGGATCCAGCCGTCCCCGTCGTCCTCTGCATCGCGGCCGCGCCCAGGCTTCTGCTTCTTCTGCGTTGACCGCGTCTTCCCCCATGTGCCCGCTCGATCCAGCCAGCGCACAGGGGCGAGCCGCCCAGCGCCAAGTTCGGCCAGCGCCGAGGCCGCTGCTTGCGTCCTCTGCTTCCCAGCGAGCAACGATCGCTCGCTCGTCGTCTCGTTGACCGCGTCAACCCGCGACCTGGGTCGCGTCCAGCACGCCAAGGCCCAGCGCCTCTTCCACCGACTAGGCCGAAGCCCATGGGTGAGGCCACCCCCAGCGCCCCTCCGTTGTTTTTCTTCTGTTGGGCCAGATCTCAGTTTCGGCCCGTGTCACATTTTTTTCCAGTTCTGCGAATTTAGCATTTTCGAGTGATTTACTGTTTTACAGAAAAACACTTCATGATCATGCATTTAATAACTCATAAATGGTGCATCGGATTAAAATGATTTAAATATGTAAAATGCTCAGAAATTTTGTGTAGATTAATAATATCCAACTTTCATCCATGTTTAAAATGTTTAACTTGCTGTTTGCTTTAATTTGCATAAATGCCATGTTAAAATGTTTTATTTCGTAACTAAATAACCGTAGCTCCGAATTTAATAAACTTTATATGTAAATGGGGTGGAAATTGCCTAGTTTAACTTGGTGGCATTGTTTTACATGTTTAACAACTCTAAAATGTGATTTAGGCTAGAACAATACCAAATCTAAAATATGCATATCGGGATTTTCCGGAATTGTTGTTTGTTGTTCCGGCCTCATTTAAACTTGCCTAAATAGATAGTTTACTTATGCTTCACCTCTTGCCATGGTTAACAACATTTATCATTGGTTGGTAGCTTAAACAAGATTGAACTAAATATGTCAATGTGGTGTTTTGTCAATATGCAACTCGTTGCATATTGAGCTCCACTTAACTTGTAGTATTGTTTGTTGCACTTTCCCATGCCATGCCTCATTAAACCGGACATGCATCATACTTGGTTGTGCATCATGCCATGATTATGTGATGGTTTTTTACTATGTTGTTTACTTCTTTCCGGTTTGCTTCTCTCGTTAGCTTCGGTTTCATTCCGGAGTTGTGAGGATTCGTTCGACTACGTCCGGTTGTCTTCTTCATGGACTCGTTCTTCTTCCTAGCGGGATTTCAGGCAAGATGACCGTCACCTTGGATCTCATTACTATCATTGCTATGCTAGTTGCTTCGTTTCATCGCTTTGCTGCGTTACCTACCACTTGCTTAACAAGCCTCCCAAGTTGCCATGAACCTTTAACCTTTGTCACCCTTCCTAGCAAACCGTTGTTTGGCTATGTTACCGCTTTTACTCAGCCCCTCTTATAGCGTTGCTAGTTGCAGGTGAAGATGAAGATTGCTCCATGTTGGATTATGTTTATGTTGGGATATCACAATATCTCTTTTATTATTAATGCATCTATATACTTGGTAAAGGGTGGAAGGCTCAGCCTTATGCCTGGTGTTTTGTTCCACTCTTGCCGCCATAGTTTTCGTCATACAGGTGTTATGTTCCTTGATTTTGCGTCCCTTACGCGGTTGGGTGATTTATGGAACCCCCTTGACAGTTCGCTTTGAATAAAACTCCTCCAGCAAGGCCCAACCTTGGTTTTACCATTTGCCTCACCACCTCCTACTTTTCCCTTGGGAGTCGCTCTCTCGAGGGTTATCTTTATTTAGCCCCCGGGCCAATGCTTGTCTAAGTGTTGGTCCAAACTAGAGCACCGAGCGGGACCATCCCTTGGCAACTTGGGTTACGTCGGTACCTGTACGCTTAGCTTATCCGGTGTGTCCTGAGAACGAGATACGTGCGACTCCTATCGGGATTGTCGACACATCGGGCGGTCTTGCTGGTCTTGTTTTACCATTGTCGAAATGTCTTGTAAACGGGATTCCGAGACTGATCGGGTCTTCCCGGGAGAAGGAATATCCTTCGTTGATCGCGAGAGCTTATCATGGGCTAAGTTGGGACACCCCTGCAGGGTTTGAACTTTCGAAAGCCGTGCCCGCGGTTATGTGGCAGATGGGAATTTGTTGATATCCGGTTGTAGAGAACTTGACACCAGATTCGAATTAAAACGCATCAACCGTGTGTGTAGCCGTGACGGTCTCTTCTCGGCGGAGTCCGGGAAGTGAACACGGTTCTTGGGTTATGTTTGACGTAAGTAGGAGTTCAGGATCACTTCTTGATCATTGCTAGCTTCACGACCGTTCCGTTTGCTTCTCTTCTTGCTCTCACTTGTGTATGTTAGCCACCATATCATGCTTAGTCGCTACTGCAACCTCACCACTTTACCCCTTCCTTTCCCATTAAGCTTTGCTAGTCTTGATACCCATGGTAATGGGATTGCTGAGTCCTCGTGGCCCACAGATTACTACACCAACAGTTGTAGGTACAGGTTATGCGATGATCATGACGAGAGAGCGATGTTTACTTGTTTTGGAGTTCTTATTCTGCTTCTTCGATCAGGGGATAGGTTCCAGGTCGGCAGCCTGGGATAGCAGGGTGGATATTGTTTGAGTTTCTGTTTATGTTACATCCGTAGTCGGATGTTGTTCTCATGTATGACGTTGATGTATTCTTGTGGCATTTGTGCCTTTTGTATGTATCCCCATCTATTATGTAATGTTGATGTAATGATATCCACCTTGCAAAAGCGTATCAATATGCAGTTCTATCCTTGGTGGGACCTTCGAGTCTCTTTAGGATAGTATCGCATATTGGGTGTGACATCAAGTTTAACCCGATTATTCTGCACGTGCAAAACTGTCTTGCACCCGTTGTATGTGAACTTAGAGCTTATCACACCCGACCATCACATGGTGTCTCGGCCCGACGAACAGTCGCAAAGGTGCATACTCAGGGAGAACACTTATACCTTGAAATTTAGTGAGGGATCATCTTATAATGCTACCGCCGTACTAAGCAAAATAAGATGCATAAAAAGGTAAAATCACATGCAATCAAAATATGTGACGTGATATGGCCATCATCATCTTGTGCCTTTGATCTCCATCTCCAAAGCACCGTATTGATCTCCATCGTCACCGGCTTGACACCTTGATCTCCATCGTAGCGTCGTTGTTGTCTCGCCAACTATTGCTTCTACGACTATCGCTAACGCATATGATAAAGTATAGAATTACATGGCGATTGCATTTCATACAATAAAGCGACAACCATAAGGCTCCTGCCAGTTGCCGATAACTTTTACAAAACATGATCATCTCATGCAACAACGTATATCTCATGATGTCTTGACCATATCACATCACAACATGCCCTGCAAAAACAAGTTAAACGTCCTCTACTTTGTTGTTGCAAGTTTTACGTGGCTGCTATGGGCTTCTTGTAAGAACCGTTCTTACCTATGCATCAAACCACAACGATATTTCGTTAAGTTTGTTGTTTTAACCTTCAAGAAGGACCGGCCGTAGTCAAATTTGATTCAACTAAAGTTGGAGAAACAGACACCCGCCAGGCACCTTTATGCAAAACAAGTTGCATGTCTGTCGGTGGAACTGGTCTCATGAACGTGGTCACGTAAGGTTGGTCCGGGACGCTTCATCCAACAATACCGCCGAATCAAAATAAGACATTGGTGGTAAGCAGTATGACTATGATCGCCCACAACTCTTTGTGTCCTACTCGTGCATATCATCTACGCATAGACCTGGCTCGGATGCCACTGTTGGGGAACGTAGGATGCAATTTCAAAAAAATTCCTACGGCCACGCAAGATCTATCTAGGAGATGCATAGCAACGAGAGGGGGAGAGTGTGTCCACGTACCCTCGTAGACCAAAAGCGGAAGCGTTAGGTTAACGCAGTTGATGTAGTCGAGCTTCTTCGTGATCCAACCGTTCAAGTACCGAACGTACGACACCTCCAAGTTCAACACACGTTCAGCTCGATGACGTCCCTCGAACTCTTGATCCAGCAAAGTGTCAAGGGAGAGTTTCATCAGCAGGACGGCTTGGTGATGTGATCCGCGCAGGGCTTCGCCTAAGCACTAGGATGATATGACCGGAGGAGTAAACTGGGGAGGGGGCACCGCACACGGCTAAGAAACAACTGTTGTGCTTTGGGATGCCCCCCTGCCCCCATATATAAAGGAGGAAAGGGAGGAGGCCGGCCACAAGGGGCGTGCCATAGGGGGGAAACTGACTAGGACTCCAAGTCCTATTCGGCCCCCCTTTCTTCTTACGAAGGGGAAGGAGAGGAGAGGGAGAGGGAAAGGGGGGCCGCGCCTCCTCCCTTGGTCCTATTCGGACTCCCCTTGAGGGGGCGCGCGCCACCCCCTTGTGGGCTGCCCTCTCTCTCCCCTATGGCCCATGAGGCCCAATACTTTCCCCGGGGGGTTCCGATAACCCCTCGGTACTCCGATAAATACCTGAACCACTCCGAAACCATTCCGGTGTCCGAATACCATTGTCCAATATATCAATCTTCACCTCTCGACTATTTCGAGACTCCTCGTCATGTTCGTGATCTCATCCGGGACTCTGAACAATCTTCGGTCACCAAAACACATAACTCATAATACAAATCGTCATCGAACGTTAAGCGTGCGGATCCTATGGGTTAGAGAACTATGTAGACATGACCGAGACACATCTCCGATCAATAACGAACAGCAGAACCTGGATGCTCATATTGGTTCATACATATTCTACGAAGATCTTTATCGGTCAAACCGCAATGACAACATACGGCATTCCCTTTTTCATCGGTATGTTACTTGCCCGAGATTTGATCGTAGGTATCCTCATACCTAGTTCAATATCGTTACTGGCAAGTCTCTTTACTTGTTCCGTAATGCATCGTCCCGCTACTAACTCATTAGTCACATTGCTTGCAAGGCTTATCGTGATGTGCATTACCGAGAGGGCCCAGAGATACCTCTCCGATACTCGGAGTGAAAAATCCTAATCTCGATCTATGCCAACCCAACAAACACCTTCGAAGACAGCTGTAGAGCATCTTTATAATCACCCAGTTACGTTGTGACGTTTGATAGCACACAAGGTGTTCCTCCGGTATTCGGGAGTTGCATAATCTCATAGTCAAAGGAATATGTATAAGTCATGAAGAAAGCAATAGCAATAAAACTTAATGATCATTATGCTAAGCTAATGGATGGGTCTTGTCCATCATATCATTCTCCTAATGATGTGATCTCGTTCATCGAATGACAACACATGTCTATGGCCAGGAAACTTAACCTTCTTTGGTTAACGAGCTAGTCAAGTAGAGGCATAATAGGGACACTTTTTTTGTCTATGTATTCACACATGTATCAAGTTTCCGGTTAATATAATTCTAGCATGAATAATAAACCTTTATCATGATATAAGTAAATATAAATAACAACTTTATTATTGAGGAGGGGGGTTAAGTAGGAGTTAAGTAGGTGGGGAGGGGACAGATGGGCCGGTTGGCCCAGTTGGGTTCAGGGGGTTCCTTTTATTTTAATTGTTTTGTTTTGTCTTTCTTTTACATATTTTTCCTTTACTATTTTCTTTTATTTTCTTAATAGTTTTAGTTTTATAAAAATGTAAGAAAACACCTAAATTAGTATTACTATTTATACCACTACCACAATAATTTGGGCATCTAAATAAAATAGTTTGCAACATTAATTTAAAAAGGCATTTAATTAATTGTTTTAGCCACTGTTTTATTTATTTTAGGGTATTTGATCACTTTCTAAAAATATTGGTTCACCACCATAATTACCAATGAATTATTTACCACATTTCGAATATATTAGCTTTGACATTTTGAAAACTTTAAATTTTGAATTTATTTTGAATTTAGATTTTGAATCGGTTTTAAATCAAAACTGATATTAGCAACAGTAACAGTGATTACTTGGCATCATTAGCAGGGGATTACTGTAGCTTGATTATCCGGGCGTTACAGCCATCGCTGGGCCGAGTATAAGCAATGCAAACATTGAGGTGGAATGGGAAACCGCCGTTGGTCCATGTACCAAAACTACCTCCAAAGGCTGATTTTGTACTAGTGATAGAAACCGCATGAACCTTTTACTATAGGCAGTTCTAGATTTTTAGCCGCATCCGGTACTTTAGATAATAATAATAACCGCCTCCGATGTTGACTTTGCTCCAAATGGAGAAACCCATCTCCGAGGCACGCTTATATTGCCTGTTTTGTACTACAATACTAGCTAGTGTGAGCATATTACCATGCACTACCATCATTCATACTCATTACATGACTAGTGATATCTTCTTCATAGGTATAAGCTTTACATGGTCATTATAGGTAGATGCATATTGAATGGTAGAAGTAGCCATAGTTCATCATTTTCATAAGCTATGATTTATCTTGTAATTATCCGGTACACTGCCAGAGGCATTCATATCGACTTTCTTTCATATTCATAGCTTGGGTTATGTTTGCATGTAAATAAAGTTGGGAAAAAATGTATTGATCGTCAACACGGTTCAAATAATCTTCCGATTCAACGATTTATCGTCCGATTTATCGCTACTCTTGGGGTGACTGATAAGATTATTCCTTATCTTCACCCTTTACCGTTTGGGCCGATTTATCACTATAACAACCGATAAATCGGGCCTATTCATAGCATTATGTTTGCAAAAAATATGTTTATTTGCGTTTTGTGGACCTTGTTACGCTATATGTATTGTTGTCATATTTTATTTGTCATTATACGAGGACTCAAAGGCTAGGAATGAAGGTAATACTTCTGTCCAATATTGTTTTGGTGTTGAATATAGCATATTTTAGTGTTGGAAACCTGGGATTTGCAAAAAAATGGCCGATTAATAGTCGGCCGATAAAATCGATTAATCGGCCGATTTCTGATTAACCTCTAATCCCCATACGCTAACGATAAGCGATATCCTCAATGTTTGCATTATAAGGTTTGCTCCTACCTCCTACCATGAGTCCATGAGTGGAAAAGAATGGCCCAGGAAGACAGAAAAAGAGATGTGTCACAAAGACACTATAAACTGAAAGATAGAAGGAGCAACATAAATTCTATTTTATCTACACTAAAGAAGTACCTCAAAGTAGCACCATGCATAGAAGTGGATTAGTGATTTAGAGTAGCACAACTTCATGCATTGAAAATTACACCGTTGCATGAGTTTCATTTGTGATATATACTAGTGAGGTCTTCATTTTTCCTTTATATACTAGAAGGGCTAGGGATGCAATTCTCATATTCTTTAATTTTCAATAAATAAGACACTAGTTTTCTTTATGTACTCAACCTTTCCCCTAAACTTAATCCCTCAACAAACTTGACCCACATCGAAGCCTCTCTTAATCTTCATCTTTGTTTTCCTTTCATGCAGCCAACGATGACTTCTCTCCAATTGATGATGTCCATGAGCCTGCTAGAACCTATGACATATGACCCGCAAACATAATTTGATAGAGGCTCACCGAGTACGGCTTACGCTTGCGACAACGGAGCCGAGAAAGTAGACGAAATTTGTGCTCCAAGACCACGTTTGAACACTCTTCATCCGAATGGGGTCTTCTCCTCTTGCTTCTCCTAGTGGCCAGATGGTGTGGTTCAGAACGAAACGATTTATTGCAATCGCGATGACGGCCATTTTCTTTTACGTGTTCTCCATGTACCTCATATTTTTCCTTTGTGCCTGCTCGTACATGTGTCATACTTCTTTGCTCGTAGTCTGGGACAAAGGGAAGGAGCGCCGCCTAGTCGAGGACAATGGGGAGAAGTGTCATCGTGACCAAAGACAAACAGAAAGACGAAAAGTCTAACAAAAGTTCATTGGAAACTCGCCGCGGATGATGAGGGGAGGGGTGTGGGCGAGGGCTGGCCGACGGCGATGTGGCCAGCGACCGTCATGCCCAACCTAGTCATGAGATTTTTCCTCTCTTTTAAACTAAAAAGTAATTTTCTAAAAGCAAATTTGCCAAAGATATGTTAGGGCAAAAGGCTATTTTTAGGGATGCTTTTTACGAGAATAAGGGCATCTCCAATGCCGACCCTCAAACCGCTCACATCCGTCCGGATCACGCTATCCCGCGGGCATCCAACGCGGGCCTGTATCGGTCCACGGTGTGGTCCGGACGTACTTTCTCCCTCAAACCAGAGACAAACGTGGGGGGTTTGCCGGCGTCCGAAAAACAACCAAGCACGCTTCTGACCGCCCTGGTCCACCTAAACCCCCTCCCTTGCCCGTGCGCGCTTCCCGCCAAAAACGGTAAGCGCCGCTCCAGAGCGTTAGTGCCCGCATTCATGTCCACCAGAGCGGACGCGGCCGCTCACTGGCGCGGGCATTGAAGCAGCGCGCCGATCGAGAGCGTCGCTCGCGCCGATCGAGAGCGTCGCTCGCGCCGCTTCCCGGTGCACGAGACCGCGTCGCTTTCAAACGACACAACGGCCGCCCGTCCATTTATCGACCGCCCACATAAATGACACGTGGTTGCCGAGGCACCTACTCTGGGGTCACCCGTCCGTCCCTCTGCCGCCCAGCATTGCCATGTAAACTGCTTCCCCGGCCATAGCCGCAGTCATCCGCCTCCGATCCCTCTTCGCACAACTCCCACCATGGATTCCTCCCCCGCCAAAGCTCTTTGGGACGGGCTGACGCCGGACCTAAAGAAGGAGTTGGCCGCCATTGCTATCGGTCGCTTGGCCGGCAGGCAGCCGTAGGACGAGCATGTCTCAATGGAGGACGTGGCCGGCGATGAGCCAACGCCAGCCTCCTCGTCCACACCACCCTCGTTGGTGCATTGCACCGTGACCATCGGTGAGGCCCGTGCCCATCACATGGATATGGTGCGGGAGGAGCACGAGGAGCAGTTTCGGAAGGCGCAGGCCGACGCCGCCTACAACTACCAACTCCTCTAGGAGCACATGCAGGCAGAGGAGCAGCTCTCCGCCGGCAGGGCGATCGCGCCAGACGCGGACCCGACGGAGCAGGCGGTGTTTCTCGACTCCTACCGTACCGCCCGCGAGATCCGCCTCGCCCGCTTGTGGTAGCGCAAGCGGGCGGCGGAGGTGGCCGCCGCCTAAAAGGAGTGCAACGACGAGGTGGTGTCTGGCGAGACCGACGACGAGTACGACATCGCCGGCTCCGCCGAGGCTGCACCCCGCCACCACAACCATGAACTCGGCATGTCCGCGGGTGCCGCCTGTAAAGAGGAAGAGTAGTGCACGGTAGGTCGCCGCCGCTCGGGTCCCAAGAAGGTCACCGCTCCTCCCCTCCCGTGGACGCCAAGCTTGGTGGGTTGAGCATCGGCGGTCGATTAGTCGCTTGCGGCGATGTGGAGGCGGACAGCTTCACTTGCTGGGTCTCCGGAGGTGGAGGTTACGGAGGCAGAGCTAGAGAGCGTCGAAACGGAATAGGAGAAGGCAAAGTTTCAATTCTCGGGGCTCATGGCCGGACACGAGGAACGGGCGCTGGCGTTCATTAAGATTAAGTATTAATTATATCTCCAGAGACAGACGAGAATCGCTTAGTTGGTGTAAATGTAATGAAATCCATTATATTTATACGAAACCCGTCATGTTTATATGAAATACGGAATGTTTATATGAAGTTTGGTCGTATTTGCATGAATTTCATCTGGTTTGTCGAAAAAGAGTTTAAAATGTATGCGGCTACAGTCGGATGGCGGGCTTCCATATCCATGACCGCGGCTGGTCCCCCTCTCTTCAGAAACTGATGCGGGAGAAAATTTACGGGCCGCCGTTTCAGATGCCCTAAGTGGAGATGCTCTAACAACGCCCTTGCCAAAGCCGAGTTCTGCGTCACAACGAGACCCACTGCCAAAACTTTCCATGGGTTTTGCCGTTTTGGTGTCACCGATGATGATGATTTGGTGAAAGCATAATACTGTTCATGGGTGGCCACCGCAGTGTATGTGCACATCACGAATCAACCAATTGTTGAGCCGATCATGTGCCGTCCGTTATCCGTGGCATTCGGTAATCGACAAACAAAGCTTTAAGCGTGCATGCATCGCATCATATATCCCTTTCTTTCCGGGCACCAAGTGTGCAACTCATCACAAGCAAAAAGCTTGAAGTTCTTCGCCGCTGTTGAGCCTCTCTCTTTTCTCTTTTCCCTCTCTGTTTTTCCCTCACACGAGCCGTCCCGTCACGCTGCAACGCTGCCTTTACCGGCGGGCCCGGACGCCGCTGGTAGACAAGTGCGTACGTGTGGCAAAGAGAAAAATAATGGGGTAGTACTAGAAATTATTCGACGGAGAGGACGTATATCTCTTTCGGCTGATTCAGGCGCATCGATCGAGCGGTCGTCGTTGGGACAAAATGGGGCAGGCGTAGGCAGGGAGGCAGGTCGATACACCTCGCGCATTCTCATGTTTCACCGGTCGTTGCGGCTGCTGGCTACGAGGATAGCGATCTTAAGCAGGAGCTGATCAACTTTCGTGACTTCGTCTCCGGCGTCCTCTTCACACATTTTTACGCGTCTCTGGGATAATATCCGAAAGCGATCTTGCTCTCTGCTCGGCAGGCATAGAGATAACGTGATGCTATTGTTCTATTGGGGCTCAGCCTAGTCTATAGCTATCAGAAAATTAGATGTGCTGTAATACTGAACATTTAGTAGTTTGCAAGGACCGGAAAGGCACCAGCGTAGCCCAAGACGAAGGAGGAAAGAATGGAGAGAATTACCAAATATTACGGCCAAGTGCCAAGAGGAGTCAGGGGACTCACGACAAGAACTTCATGAGAGGAGGGCGCCCGACATAGTGGCCAGAGACAAGGCTTTAAGTAGGGTTTCCAAAGGAGAATTTCCTCTCGAATCACCATGTGAGAAAGCACAGAAGTAAATCTCTTCAGATAATGGCCAACTACTCGCAATAATCACCCATTTGAAAAAAAATTCTATCGCCACGGTTTCGTTTGGAAGAAAAAACGGAGTAAGCGTGCCTGTCGTACCTCCGTGTCGTTCCCCTAGCGCTGCAAATATTCCCCAAGGAAATATATATCCAGTAACTGAACATGTTTTTTTTTTTGCAAGAAACTGAACTAAACATGTACTTCCTCCTTCCCAAAATATAAGGCACGGTTTGACTTTTCTGGTCTTCGTTGCAGAACTTTGACTATATTTTTTATGTATTATATGTCTATAAAATTATTATACATACATATGAAATAAAATTGTTTTGCAAGACAAATACAGCGATGTCATTTATACATGTTCAATCCATATACTTTGATATATATTAGTGGTCAAAGTTGTGCATCAAAGACCGTAAAAAGTCAATCGCGCCTTATATTTTGAGAAGGAGGGAGTAACAAGTAAGAGCATCTCCAATAGAAGATGCAAATTTGAAGGTGTAAAACAAGAGATGTAAAATTGTACATCTTTAAAAAATGCTTTTTTATCTCCAGAAAAGTGTCAACTCCACATATTATGCAAAATGGAGATGTAAAAGAGCAACTCCAACAGATGATGCAAATTAGAGATGTAAAACCGGTCGCCGGCTGCGTGACTGTGTACAAGTAGTCGGCATGAGCGCCGGTGGCCGAGCACCGAGAGAAGGGAGGAGCACCTGTGGAGCGAGCGGCAGCAGCAGGTGCACCAGCGGCCGAGCGGCGACAGTCGGGAGGTCGAATGTGGCGGACAGAGCTCGAATGGCTGGCGGAGCAACTGTGAATCGAGCGGCGGATTGGTCGCGAAGGGGCGACGGCCGTGCGACGCGAGAAGGTCGAGTTTGGTAGCGGAAAAGCGGCGGCGACGTGAAGGCAAGTGTACGGCTCGAATCCAGTGGCGGCGGCGGGGGGGGGGGCGAAGCGCAAATCATGGGGCGGCAATTGGGCGGAGAAGCAGCCAATTCAGCCGATTTGGAGGCGGGCAGCGACATAGTAGCGGCGGAACTGGCAACAGGGGTGGTGGAGCGGCCGGATTTGGCAGCGGGGCGGCGGCGTGGTGCGGTGGGCGAGTGTCGGGGCGGCGGAAGTGCGGCGGGACGGGCACAAATCGGCAGCGCGGCAAGGTAGGTCAGACCAGCGGCGGCTGTGGCGGAGGAGGCGGCAGGGTCGTCAGAATCGGCCATGGCCCGGACGGTGGTCGGCGGGCGGCGGCTGGTTGCTCGGAAGTGAAATGGACGACACTTGGGCAGTTGGCGGGCGGTTGCGTTTTTACATCTTTTGTAAGTGGAGATGCAAATTTGCATTGCGAGGTGCTGTAGTTTACATCTCTAGAAGGCTGAAATGTAATTTTTTACATCTACATCATCTATTGAAGAAGGATTTTTGTCCTTAAAAATACAAAAGTTAGTTATTTTTACACCTACATCATCTATTGAAAATGCTATAAAGATAGTTGAACTTTCTTCTAATAAAAAAGAAGTAAAACTTTGACGATACTTATTTAAGAAGTAAGATAAGAATGGAAAATTCGAATCTGAGCCCGAGCTCATCTGCACCTGCGCTCACGAAAAAAATCAAAATAAATACTAGAAAAATTCAAGCAATTTCAAAAAAAAATTGGGTGGTGGACAATTTGATACGTGAGGTACGCTCCAATTTTTAAAACATTTGGACTTCTGTGCAGCTCTCAGATAAAAAGACAAATCGGAGGTCTGTAAAAATGTGTACTGTTCATATACTGTTCTTGTCTGATTTGTCTTTTTTGCTGAGAGCTACACAGAAGTCCAAATGTTTTGAAAATTGAAGCGTACCTCACGCATCAAATTGTCTACCACCCATTTTTTTTTAGAATTTTTTAAATTTTTCTGAATTTTTTACGAATTGTTTTTGACCAGGTGCAGATGCACCCGGGCACCGAAACGCCGCTCTCGATAAGAATGGCTTTCCATGCAATCAATGGAAAATGATAGCACGGAATATCAAGGACGGAGCTACAAGGTGTCTAGGGTGGGCTGCAGCCCACCCTGGTATTTCGGACCGGCCTATATACCGTATAAAGAATACACTAGAGATGGGCCAAAGAAAAAAAAAACCAACATCTTTGACCTAACAACAACAACGCACGCACCCAAGCTCCATCTAGTCACCTCTTCCCGTCCCCGACACCTAGCTGCTTCGTCCACAACTGTCTCTGCTCGCCACTCCTCGATTGCCCCCATCGTCAGTCGCCTGCCTCCGACCGCCCAGCTACCCAGCATCTCCTGCCTCTCTCGCTCTCCCGGTGCTTGATGCCAGCTGTGCGACCGAGCTCTCCTGCGGCCCTGCAGGCTGAGAGCATGCGACCCTGATGTGTCCTGCCCCGCACACTGGCGGCGCTCATGCAAGCCGGCGCTAGAGGCCAGCAGCCAGTCTGCACTCCGGCACTCTACTTGATTTGAGAAGGGCCACCCTGCACTACTAGGAATAAGCCTAGCAGTAACGCGAGTATTTGGTGTACGCGCTATTAATATGACGCTACAGCTAACATTAGCAGTAGCGCGGGTTGGCCCACGCTACTGCTATACATGGGTAGTAGTAGCGAGCTTTGGAGCAACGCGCTACTGCTAATAGCTGCAACGCTTTTAATTAAGCCACGCTGCTAGTAAGAGCGCGGTGCTGCTAACTTTATTTCCCTTAGTACTACTAGTTTTATTAGTTTATGTTTTTCTTCTGCATATTTGTTTTGTATTTGAACAGACTTTATATAATAATCTTTAGCATATTATACACATACAAATGCAATCATAGCATATACATACAAATAGTCTCATCAAATTATGTCATCATTATAATTATCATCTAACACAAAGTGGTCTCTCGTCATCATCTCAAAAATAGCGATACAAGTCTCAAATGATTGCAACTACATCGCCATCCATCTAAACAATTATATACGCAAGAAGAGTTATCACTATGAGTACATGAGGCGGTGGAGTCCTCTCTCGCGCTAGCGTGAACCTCAAGTAACTAGCTTCTGCTTCTTGTCTGCTTTTGAAGCCTTTATGGCTGGCACCCGAGACCCCCTCCACTTGCGCCTGACACTCAGGCCACTCGTCGTACACTCCCAGAATCTTCCCTTTGTACACGACATACCACTACTTCTTCGCCATCAAGAATGTAGGCACCTGTTAGTGATGCATCTTCATCAAGAGAATGTACAATCATATGCAACAAAATATACTTGAGCAACACGAAAAAGAAAGGGTTAGCAACTAGATGCAACATATAGTAAACATACAAATAATCAACGCAGTTTCATCGTACGCAAACTAATTAACTAGAGGTACATAGGTCATCTTATCCAAACTAACAAAGTAGCGTTACGCAAGTTCGGCAGTGACCGTGGACATCACAAATTTTCATCGCTACAGAAATTATACAAGTTCAACCGACACATATCATCATCATCGGCATCTTAAATCACTAGAAGTTCCATCCTTCCATATCATCGAGGATGGACCCTAGCTTCTTGAACGACGTGAGGTCCTGACGTTGCATGCCTATGTGAGTTCGGATGTCAGCTCGCGATATAGGGCCGTGGTGGAACATCCCCTTCTCTTCGACGACTTCTTTCATGATGATCGTCACAATGTCCCTCTGGATGCGAAAGAAGTCATCTCTAAGTTTATAATCGGCTTCTCCATGAGATTTTACCCACTTGCGAATATGATCATCGTTTCTGCTTGTCATGCGAAGCTTTTAGTGATCCCTTCTGAACTCTATCATGAGATGGATGAGGTAGAATCCATCGTTCTTGCTTGGTTTTGGTACATGCATGCAGCAGAAGTTAGTTTTATGTGAGAAACCCGTCTTCTTGTTCTGCAGGTGGCCACCCCTCAAGCTGAAGCCTTGGAGAGCATCATCTAGAATATTCATTACGTGGGTGTAATCCTTTTTCTCGTAGTTTCTGGTAGGGTCGAAATACACGGCATGGGAGACTCACGGGTAAAGAACAATAAGGACGGTGCGCCCGTTGCTACGGGGAAAAGACACCTCAAATTATTCTCCATGTGAGCGAGAAGGAATGATTGAAATGTACGAAAGGGTTGTCCGGCACTGACTTACTTTGGATGATAAGGCAGGAGGACAATTTCCTAGTCCTTATTTTGTACCATGAAGTTTTCAAGGTACTCCCTAGCAGTTTTACGCTCAAAGTCACCCAGACTCAAGAAGGACTCATGCATGTAGTATGGATCCGCCACAAAGATTTGCGAGACTTCTTCTCTCTTCATGACAGAGCTCATATGTAGCGCAAAAAGGCGAACAATTGTACAGTCGAGCCGCCTTGTCAGAAACATCTCGAAGATATGCTCAAACCGCAGGAAGAGGACCTCCGCGGGCCGTGTGTCGACGTAGCACTTCCCCTCAGGCACACGAGCCGCATATGTCGGATATCCTGGATCCTTCGAGGATAGTAGGCTTTTCTCAGTCGACAGCACATGGTCGTGCAATCTCTTGAGATCCCCTGATATTGCCTCCAGCGGTTTCGGCGGTAGCATCGGCTCGCCCGTGACATGGAACATGGCCGCACCTTCGACAGGTACACGCTCTTCAAAATCTGCCGTCTGGCTGTTATGTGCTCTCGCTTGTTTGTAGGCAGCAGAGCCTCTCTTCCCCGGTCTCTTCCTCTCCTTTTTCTTGGGCTGACCTTCCAGACCCTTCCTTAACCCCTGCCCTAGTGTTGTCGGGCTAAGCACTGCACGATCCTCGGCTAGTTGAGCCTGTGTTGAGGCGGCATCTTCAGGCGTGTCCCGTGAGGATTACATGAAGAGAGACTTCTTGCAATCCCTGTTAGGACGTTCCTGCCTGGGCAGATCATCCATATCCTCACCAGCATACTGATAGCCCGAGTCGTCATATGGCTGACTCATCATATCTAAGTCACTGTCATAGGCGCTTGTATTGAGGAACCGAAGAGGGTCCTCATCCATCTCATCATCCATTCTTTGTTCTACGGGGGCGATTACATCAGCCACTGTTGGACCCCCTTCATCACATCATCCGCCGCTCTCACCTGGCACTACAGGCGCTGGTAATTGCGTAGGTGGGGTGGTGGTGTTCATACCTGCTTGTTGATGTGTGGTTATTGGTGTACTCTCAGCCGGCTCCAGACGAAGAAGATTCTTCGGCCATAGCAGCACCCAACCCTTGCAGTTTCCAATCCGCTGCGGGGTCTTGTTGTCCTCTCCCCCTGGCCGTACTGGAGGAGGCAAATCCTCATGCCCCGATTTCACACTTGACATGGTAACCATGAAGTGCCCACCGGGCATCGGCTGGCCGTGGAACATGAGTTCCAAGGGCTTCGTTATCACCGCCTTTCCCATGTCCACCTTTTGGCCTTTGATCAAGTAGAGTACGGTGCACGAGTTTCGTCGGCCTGCAAACACATGTCTGCGGTGTAAAACATTCAAAAGGCAACGAAAATGGAATATTCTACATATATGTTGGTGCGACATGTAATTACCATGAGGGCGTCGAGCTCTACCAAAGACGAAGGCCCGCCTAGCGCGCCAGAGACTGAGGACGGGCTGCTATGAGCGGGTGCGGGTGCGGGTGCAGGAGCAGGCGCGGTTGCGTGAGCAAGTGATGGTGCGGTGGTGTTGTTCACCGAGTTGCTCCCGACGAAACTGGGCATGGGGAAATCATCTACCGTCTTGTCTGGATTTTCCTTCGTCCAGTTGATGATAGCCGGGATCAAGTTAGTTGCAAAATCATTTCTGCAGGCATCTACAGCTGCAGCGACTGCCTGCTGTAGCAACTCATTTTTTTCCTCGGCTGCTTTTTTCGCGTCCTCAGCTGCTTTTTTCTCGAACACAAGCTTCACCTTCTCGTCGACGTCCGCCTGACTAAACTTCTTTGTCTGCTTCTTGGCCTCCGGGCCCTCATTGTAAAAAACCTTCCACGTGGCGCTGTCTCCGGCGCCGTGCACACGACCATGTTGCGGTCGCTGGTCCAAAGGGAGTCCCTTAAGTTCGTTCAAGGCCCGGTTGAGAGGGGTGTCCCACTTGGGCCTCATTGACGAGGACTAGCTTTCGGCTGCAAGCTGGTGTTGCTTCTCTCGCAGCAGGAACGTGGACCGTTTACGAATGTGTAGTCGACTTGATCAGAAGCTAAATGTAAGGTGGTAAAAGAATAATTGTGTCAGGACCCCGATTCCAAGTCACATCGACCTAGCCGGTAACACCTCATATCACTTTGCGGCCTCACGCACGGTATTCCCATGGGTGTCGCCTTACCATGGCCCGGGACCGTTTACGCCTTTTGGCTCACGTATATGATAGTGTCGCTAGCATCCATATGACAGAGAACCCGGGCCGACATGGCTAGTCGTGAACCCAAAGCGGCACTAACCCATGGGGACAGGCATACATGAATCACATCGAGCATGTCGGTCATCAACGTATGAATCCGGCTGTAGCACTTGGGCTAACAGGACTCCGGTAACCCGGCATGTAGCAGGCTAGGCAGGACTCGGATATCACCGTGACATTTCCCGAAGGACATGACATAAGGAACGAAGTGAAACACATGCCGCCAGTCAAGTGTCCAAAGCAGTAGTCTGGGCTAGCAGGACTCGTGAACTGGGCAGAGCGGACTACTATCGCTCAGAAGCACTAGACTACATTTCCCCATATGAGAGGCTGCCAAGGATAAACAACTAGATTGTCGGATCCCACACATACCAAGCATTTCAAACATACACACAATATGCTCAATATGTGTAAATACAACATGGCATCACAACATAACTCTCGACTCAAATATTTATTCATTAGGCTCGAGGAGCGAGATATTACAAACATGGGTCTCATGACCCAACACTCGAGCATACAAGTCAAAGCACAAGCGGAAGCTTAACATGTCTGAGTACGACATCTACAAATGAGAAAGGCCGACAAGCTCGACTATCTACCGATCTGCCGAGGGCACAAGATCGTAGCTGAGGTAACAAGCTAAACGTCAAGTCCACGTGGAACTACTAGACCGACGCCTCTCTCTGCAAAAACATAAAATAGGCAAACGTGAGTACAATTGTACTCAGCAAGACTTACATCAGAACTAACTACATATGCATCATTATTAAAAGGGGGTGGTGGAGTTTGACTGCAGCAGCCAGCTTTGACTCGGTGGCTACCCTGAACTACGACTGCAAGTAACTCTTTTGAGGTGGCGCACACGAGTCCACATATTCACCATATCAATACACCACTATGGACCCGCTCCCGTCTCCCTACGAGAACGCCATCCATAGCACTCACGCTTATCTTGCGCATTTTAGAGTATCCACTTTCACTTGTCTATGAACTGTTATAGGCAACCCAGAAGTCCTTTTCCGCGGACACGGCTATTCGAATAGATCACATAAACCCTGCAGGGGTGTACTTCACACACGCTCTCACCACTTACCGCCATTTACACAACATGTACTCGGCAACCTTCAAGCGGAAGCCCAACGTGGGTGTCGGCCACAGCCTACCTAAACACTCAAGTCCCTAGTCCAGGTTTATCGCCTATTCAGGTTCCATCCGCAGGGAGTCCGGCCGAGGTTTCCCATACAGCCCCGAACGATGTGTGCAGGGTTCCCGAGATACCAAACGGGCATTCGGTACACCGGGCCACGGTGTATCTACCGCATCATAGCCCACCCCTAGGGTCAGCGCTACGCACGGCCTCCAACACATATCCTACAAACACCAGAAACTAGTTGCAACTCCTGGACAGAGAACAAGGGTGGTTAAGAAGCCGAGAGGGTCCATTGGTTTCGGGCCCAATGCGTGGTAGTAACTGTATCATGGATCACAAACACAGAACTCAGTTCCTGAGGACGGCTGCAGTGAGACAACCCACCATGTACTCCTACATGGCCTCTCACCGCTACCTTTACCAAATCGTGTTCACACACTTAGCTCACACACTGTAGGACATGTTCACACACCTCTGATTCACCCCCAATGAATCAGACCTGACTCAACTCTAAGCAGTAGCAGGCATGACAAACAAGCATGAATGAGTAGGCACAACATGGCTCAAGCAACTCCTACTCATGCTAGTGGGTTTCATCTAATTCTCGTGGAATGACAGTCATGCAGAGGATAAAGGGGTTCAGCTACCGCAGCAAGTAACACATGAGTCGTTGTTGTCCTAATGCAGTAAAATAGAGCAGGAGCGAGAGAGTGGGATTGTATCAGAACGAACAAGGGGGTTTTGCTTGCCTGGCACTTCTGAAGATAATATAGTTCTTCATCGGTGTCATCGAACAATCGTCGGGCGTCGCTCTCTTGAGAGGGACAAACACCGGCAACTGAGAAAGAACACAATCAATGCAATGCACATACACATGAATGACATGTCATGTTAAAGTACTGAATTCACCTAATGCAATATCTAGCCAAGTTAATTGAAGTGGAACTCAAACAAGAACAAATTCCAACTCCAAATGTTATTTCATAAATTGCCCTAATCATCATTTGTCCTATTCAGTGAGGTTAACTTGTTCAAACATGCATGATCATGGCATAAACAGATTCTTCATATTTTTCTGATCATTTTTCATATATAACTTATTTCAATCTGAGCTACGGTTGAATTACTATGAATTTTAGAAGTTTAGAATATTTTCTGGAATTTCCTGAATTATAACAAATCCAGAAAAGGTATTACTGCGTCAGCATTGTATCATTATGACGTCAGCGGTCAACTGCGGCGGTCCAGGTCAACCCTGGCCTATGGGGCCCGCGTGTCAGTGGTTAGTTAAACTAATCTAATTTAGTTAGTACTAATTTGGGTCAAACTGATTAAGTTTAAAGTTAAACTAGATTAATTAGCCGGGGTGGGGTCCGCATGTCATAGGCTCAGGGGAGGTCAAATTAGGGTCAAACCCGGGTCAAACTCGCCGGAGTTGACCAGAGGCTCGTCGCCGGCAATGCCAGAGACGGCGGAGGGCGTCGGAAACGCACCTCCGGCGACCAAACCGATGGCTGAGAGGTTCTACGCAATGCTGGAGCTCGTCCGCGTCTTGTGGTGCACGCAGCAGCAGCTCAGGTGACCTAAATCGACGACGGCGGAAACTTGCACGGCGGCCGGAGTTCGGACGTGGAAGGGGTCGACGCCACGGTGCACTAGAGGAGAAACCGACGGGCGCTGCGGGCTCCTGGGAGGGCTGCGAACATGGTGACGTGCTCAGGCGCAAGCTGGGGTGGCCCTGGCCACGGCGGCGCCATGGCCGGCGGCGGGGAGCTTTCGGGCTTCTTCGAATCAGCGTCTACGGTGAGGAATAGGCCACAGGGTGAGGGGGAAGATGACCGGGATCTCACAGTGCGTCTGATGGAGTGCTCGACGGCTCGGGGAAGGCGTCGGGGTCGATGGAGCGACGGTGGCGATCTCCGGTGACCGTCGGTGATGATGACGATGATGGCGACGCGTTGGAACTCTTCCGGTCGCGTGAGACGGCGGGGAGGACGAGGGCGGCACGGCGGAGCTCGGGGACGCGTTGGAGGGGCGAGGTGGTGGCTGGTGGCTGCGGTATTTGCGGCGGCGCGCTCCGGCTCGTTCGGGCGGCCGTGGAAGAAGGGCAGAGGGGGAAAGAACGCTCGAGGGAGAGGGAGGAGAGGTGCAGGGGGTCCAGGGGGAGTGTGTGGCGTCGTCTGGGGGCGCCCAGGCGTCAGTGGAAGCAGGAGGTGGTCGTGGCGCGTGGGCGCGCACGGCGGCCACACGCCTCTCGTCCTACTGGCGAGAGGTGGGAGACGGTGGCGCTGGTGGGCTGGGCTACCAGCTGGGCCAACGAGGTGGGCTGCCAGATAGGTCCAGGTAAGTGGCCTGGGGCCTCTTCTCTCTCTCTTTCTCTTTTAATTCATGTTTTCTATTTTTCTGCAGCTTTGTGGCTTTATTAAAAATACTAAATCAATCCCAAAATTCATGCCGCTGCTCATGACCACTGTTGGAAATATATCCTACAGTATACATTTCAGTTTGGCATTATTTGATCATTTAAATTATTTATTAGCATTAAATGCCCAAATGCAAATACTTTATGAATTAATCCAGTGACCAAATATGACATGAAAAATGTGCAGCACCTCTGGTTCTGGCTTAAAGCATTTTTCCAGAAATGGTGAACATTTCCTAAAGCCATTTGAATTCACTGAAAAATATTTTTGGTTGAACCTATTTGAATTCCTTTAATGCTAGGGTTTAGGCAATCCCCATTTCAAATTTCATGAAAATTAAACATGATGCATGGATGCAATGCCACTAGTTACAAGCAAGCTCTAGGGCTGTGACAACTCACCCCCACTAAACAAGAATCTCGCCCCGAGATTCAAGACGTGAGGTAAGAAGACAGAGGGGGCACAAACTATCACAGTCTTCATGATCCATTTTCCCTTCTCGAAAATGTTGATTCATTCCATCATCTTGGTCTTGACGTCTTTGCTTTCGAGATCTTCACTCGACATGACAACAGGAAGAGGGGAAAAACCCTACAGGATTTAATCTTCTTGAAGATCGAGCAACTCAAGATTAGTTCATGGAGAGACGTAAGAACAACTCTTGAGTTGAGACACCAAACACACATTAGGAATGATGGTAAAGAAATGGATGACGAAGGTTCAAATTGGTAGGCAACCATTCCACGCTTAAATAAAATGGTGCATGGTTTCAAAATAACAAGGAGATGATTGCCATGATTCCATAACGGGACACCTTAGAAAGGTGACTCGTAGAATTATTCCCTTAAGTGGCAAAAAGAATTACTTTTGATACAAAGATCATTGAAACTCTTTATACCAACCTAAGGCAAACACAATCGATCATTTGAAGGAGTTCGAAAGAATGACATACTTAGACTAGAATGGATGATGTGGACTACCTTGTTGAAGACAACGCAATGGATGATTTGCTTATCATCGGAAATGGATGGGACCCATGGTAAGTCCACTTTTGAGGATGATCCTAGACAAGAATTACTAAGAGGGCAGCCCATAGTGAAATGGCACAAGGACGGTGCAAGCTGGGAACGAAATGCAACTGTTGGAATGTTCCAACCATCATATCTGCCTGAGATTCTGATCCGATTGGTGATAGGATACTTCAGACTCAGCATGTCCGAAATGAAAGGTTGTAACACAAACCGACGAGATGACGTTGCGAGATTCTCGAGGAATGAACCAAGGTAGCAAGCTCCAAAACATGAGCTGGTTCTGCTAAACACATGTGAACACGTTGTTCCAGACAAGCATGACCACATGGTAGTCTTACAACAAAACACTACCGAGTTCAGGTGGGGAACCATCATCGAGGATATCGAAGTCTTGTGCATTACCATGGATTAGCACTTAGCTCCTTCTCCTACAACAAATCAGTCAGTGGCTTGGTGTGCTAGGAAACACATATGGAGTGGAGGCGGCCAACCTATCAAACCATAGGGCACTTTGCACGTGCATGACTAACTTGGGACGCTTCCAGAGGAAACAAAACAAACCTTTCTCAAATTCATGGCGGCAACTTACACCTAAAGCACATGAATTCGAGGAAGTCACTTCTTCCATCCAAGCATAGGCTTCATGAACGGAACACGAAGGCATTGCTTACAAAGTTTTCAACACTAGGTTGATGTTCAACATGACTCATGGGGAGACAAAATGCTGCACGATGGGCTCAACAACAACTCATCGAATTTCCATATCACCGACTTCCGCCATCATGTGAACACGGTTATAGTATTGGTCGACCAAAAGATGTAATGGGGTATGCTCGAGGGATCAACCACGAGTAATACAACATTACTTAACATCGTTATACTGATTTGATTTGACGATAGCCCATACTCAAATCAAGGGTTGGATAAGACAATAGCGCCGACAACGGATCACGAAGATCCATCAACGAAGATATCATCTTTCTTCGACACACACACACATACATAAGGATATCCCTTAGAGATGAACTAAGTCAGGTAAGCTTTATCTTCCAACTCTCCAAGTTGTTGTCTAGCCTAACCAACTAGCTCAGGGGTATCCAACACAGATTCTTGGAGAAAGGGTGGTTCACAAGAAAACAACTTGATCACGAGCTCAACATAGCGGTCAGGCGACAACCTGGTAGCACTTCCAAGAAGATATTTGGAAAGTCACGAACCACCGATATGTTATTAAGCTCGAGAACAATCTTGCTTTTCAGGGCAAGACGATATGATCAAATAAGCAAGGGATTGAATAATCCTAACTCATTGATCGAAGGGTGCACCAGAAAAATGGACTAGGTGGCACGATCAATCTCAGGATGATGATTTAATAACCAACACGCTAAGAATGATAATATTGTCCATTTACTACCAAGCAACGAAGTTGCTAGGAGTGTTGATTTCGCACATCGCGGTTCACTTGTCGGCATTCCGGTTACAAAACACGGGAACCGAGGAATGAACAATGATGGCAAGAAGTATTACTGCGTCAAGAATTCATAAGAGGTGGTGCAATTATCATGACACTCTTGACATAAAGATGGTAACACTCCAAGGTAGAACAGAACAAAAGCTGGATTGGCATTTTGATCTGCGAAGTACAATTGCTTTGACTCAATCCCAGATATGGATGAGGTACTGGAGTTTGTTTCTCCTAGTCATTCCGAAATAGAATGGCTTGACGGACCACATGAGTAATAGGCATCGATAACATGAATGCACAACTACTCCTGATTACCAACTGATAGACGGGGATCGGAATACAACTAAGGAGGAACAACTCGAGGAGCATATAACTTTCTGAGTTGTGGATGCATAGGTTAGTATGTCGAATCAAGTTCAACAGGTTTCTTCCGGATAACCTATGCAGAAGGGTAGAACTGGCAGAGTCACAATTAGAATGGAGTACTCCTCAAGAGCACCCTGGTTGTGATCTTTTGGTTATAAAGAACTTCTGCCATAAGCAGTTCATGGTATTTGGAAGAAGGAAATACCACAGACCTCGAGGACTATCGCAAAGTTACTAATATCCTAAAGGAACTAGCAAATACTAACAACATGAAGTAGGGTGAATCTCGGGTTCAGAAACCCAGGAGTAGAATGCCTACTACAAAATTGCATCACGGGATGCTTTCAAGAATAATGGCCAGAATCATCACACTGGGGATACAAAAGCATTGCTAAATTGCTAGGTGACTTCCTAAACACCTAGGGTCATAATAATAGCTCCAACATCTACGCCGAGGCAACAAAGTACCTCAACCTACCGATTAGTGTGCTTATTCTGACCAAAAAGGACATCGGGAACGGAAGGAAAGGATTTGCAAATGCATCGACTATTTAGAGACACAGGATGACTCGACACAGATAACGGCTGTAAATGCTCAAAATGATTTGAGACATCCTGCAAAAATGGCGGCATAACCACTCAACATCACAATATCAAGGTTCCGAGATCAACAATTATCATACAGAAATAGTAGGAACTGAACTGGGGCTTAAATCCAACAATCTTAAAGGTCTATGGATTAGTAACACGTCATCTGATAGAAATATGAGAAGCCTAGTTCTTCATCCCCGTAGAAGAGAAGAGGTTGACTCAGATCAGAGGGCCATGAGGTATAAGGAGTAAAAAGAGCCTTACGTTCCCTTCCACAATCAATTCCCTTACATAACTAAAGCATTTCTAGACACAACTTCACCAGTTTGGCTTGGTAATCCTCAGCAATCAGCTCGATACCAACGCTATCAGGACCCCAATTCCAAGTCACATCGACCTAGCCGGTAACACCTCATATCACTTTGCGGCCTCACGCACGGTATTCCCACGGGTGTCGCCTTACCATAGCCCGGGACCGTTTGCGCCTTTTGGCTCACGTATATGATAGTGTCGCTAGCATCCATATGACAGAGAACCCGGCCGACATGGCTAGTCGTGAACCCAAAGCGGCACTAACCCATGGGGACATGCATACATGAATCACATCGAGCATGTCGGTCATCAACGTATGAATCCGGGCTGTAGCATCGGGCTAACAGGACTCGGTAACCCGGCTGTAGCAGGCTAGGCAGACTCGGATATCACCGCGTGACATTTCCCGAAGGATGACATAGGAACGGTGAAACACATGCCGCCATCAAGTGTCCAAAGCAGTCTTTGGGCTAGCAGGACTCGTGAACTGGGCAGTAGCGGACTACTATCGCCAGAAGCACTAGACTACATTTCCCCATATGAGAGGCTGCCAAGGATAAACAACTAGATTGTCGGATCCCACACATACCAAGCATTTCAAACATACACACAATATGCTCAATATGTGTAAATACAACATGGCATCACAACATAACTCTACGACTCAAATATTTATTCATTAGGCTCGAGGAGCGAGATATTACAAACATGGGTCTCATGACCCAACACTCGTGAGCATACAAGTCAAAGCACAAGCGGAAGCTTAACATGTCTCGAGTACGACATCTACAAATGAGAAAGGCCGACAAGCGACTATCTACCCGATCTGCCGAGGGCACAAGATCGTAGCTGAGGTAACAAGCTAAACGTCAAGTCCACGTGGAACTACTAGCGAGACCGACGCCTCTCTGCAAAAACATAAAATAGGCAAACGTGAGTACAATTGTACTCAGCAAGACTTACATCGTAACTAACTACATATGCATCATTATTAAAAGGGGTGGTGGAGTTTGACCGCAGCAAGCCAGCTTTGACTCGGTGGCTACCCTGAACTACGATCGCAAGTAACTCTTTTGAGGTGGCGCTACGAGTCCACATATTCACCATATCAATACACCACTATGGACCCGCTCCCGCCTCCCTACGAGAACGCCATCCATAGCACTCACGCTTATCTTGCGATTTTAGAGTATCCACTTTCACTTGTCTATGAACTGTTATAGGCAACCCAAGTCCTTTTCCGGACACGGCTATTCAATAGATCACATAAACCCTGCAGGGTGTACTTCACACACGCTCACCACTTACCGCCGTTTACACAACATGTACTCAGCAACCTTCAAGTGGAAGCCCAACGTGGTGTCGGCCACACCTACCTAAACACTCAAGTCCCTAGTCCAGTTTATCGCCTATTCAGTTCCATCCGCAGGAGTCCGCCGAGGTTTCCCATACAGCCCCGAACGATGTGTGCAGGGTTCCCGAGATACCAAACGGGCATTCGCTACACCGGCCACGGTGTATCTACCGCATCATAGCCCACCCCTAGGGTCAGCGCCACGCACGGCCTCCAACACATATCCTACAAACACGTAAACTAGTTGCAACTCCCGGACAGAGAACAAGGGTGGTTAAGAAGCCGAGAGGGTCCATTGGTTTCGGGCCCAATGCGTGGTAGTAACTGTATCATGGATCACAAACACGTAACTCAGTTCACGAGAACGGCTGCAATGAGACAACCCACCATGTACTCCTACATGGCCTCTCACCGCTACCTTTACCAAATCGTGTTCACACACTTAGCTCACACACAGTAGGACATGTTCACACACCTCCGATTCATCCCCAATGAATCAGACCTGACTCAACTCTAAGCAGTAGCAGGCATGACAAACAAGCATGAATGAGTAGGCACAACATGGCTCAAGCAACTCCTACTCATGCTAGTGGGTTTCATCTAATTCTCGGAATGACAGGTCATGCAGAGGATAAAGGGGTTCAGCTACCGCAGCAAGTAACACATGAGTCGTTGTTGTCCTAATGCAGTAAAATAGAGCAGGAGCGAGATAGTGGGATTGTATCAGAACGAACAAGGGGGTTTTGCTTGCCTGGCACTTCTGAAGATAATATAGTTCTTCATCGGTGTCATCGAACAATCGTCGGAACGTCGTCTACTGAGAGGGGACAAACACCGGCAACTGAGAAAGAACACAATCAATGCAATGCACATACACATGAATGACATGTCATGTTAAAGTACTGAATTCACCTAATGCAATATCTAGCCAAGTTAATTGAAGTGGAACTCAAACAAGAACAAATTCCAACTCCAAATGTTATTTCATAAATTGCCCTAATCATCATTTGTCCTATTCAGTGAGGTTAACTTGTTCAAACATGCATGATCATGGCATAAACAGATTCTTCATATTTTTTTGATCATTTTTCATATATAACTTATTTCAATCTGAGCTACGGTTGAATTACTATGAATTTTAGAAGTTTAGAATATTTTCTGGAATTTCCTGAATTATAACAAATCCAGAAAAGGTATTACTGCGTCAGCATTGTATCACTATGATGTCAGCGGTCAACTGCGGCGGTCCAGGTCAACCCTGACCTATGGGGCCCGCGTGTCAGTGGTTAGTTAAACTAATCTAATTTAGTTAGTACTAATTTGGGTCAAACTGATTAAGTTTAAAGTTAAACTAGATTAATTAGCCGGGGTGGGGTCCGCATGTCATAGGCTCAGGGGAGGTCAAATTAGGGTCAAACCCGGGTCAAACTCGCCGGAGTTGACCCGAGGCTCGTCGCCGGCGATGCCAGAGACGGCGGAGGGCGTCGGAAACGCACCTCCGGCGACCAAATCGATGGCTGAGAGGTTCTACGCAATGCTGGAGCTCGTCCGCATCTTGTGGTGCACGCAGCAGCAGCTCAGGTGACCTAAATCGACGGCGGCGGCAACTTGCACGGCGGCCGGAGTTCGGACGTGGAAGGGGTCGACGCCATGGTGCACTAGAGGAGAAACCGACGGGCGCTGCGGGCTCCTGGGAGGGCGGCGAACATGGTGACGTGCTCAGGCGCAAGCTGGGGTGGCCCTGGCCACGGCGGCGTCATGGCCGGCGGCGGGGAGCTTTCGGGCTTCTTCGAATCAGCGTCTAGGGTGAGGAATAGGCCACGGGGTGAGGGGGAAGATGACCGGGAGCTCACATTGCGTCTGATGGAGTGCTCGACGGCTCAGGGAAGGCGTCGGGGTCGATGGAGCGACGGTGGCGATCTCCGGTGACCGTCGGTGATGATGACGACGATGGCGACGCGTTGGAACTCTTCCGGTCGCGTGAGACGGCGGGGAGGACGAGGGCGGCACGGCGGAGCTCGGGGACGCGTTGGAGGGGCGAGGTGGTGGCTGGTGGCTGCGGTATTTGCGGCGGCGTGCTCCGGCTCGTTCGGGCGGCCGTGGAAGAAGGGCAGAGGAGGAAAGAACGCTCGAGGGAGAGGGAGGAGAGGTGCAGGGGGTCCAGGGGGAGTGTGTGGCGTCGTCTGGCGCCCAGGCGTCGGTGGAAGCAGGAGGTGGCCGTGGCGCGTGGGCGCGCACGGCGGCCACACGCCTCTCGTCCTACTGGCGAGAGGTGGGAGACGGTGGCGCTGGTGGGCTGGGCCACCAGCTGGGCCAGTGAGGTGGGCTGCCAGATAGGTCCAGGTAAGTGGCCTGGGGCCTCTTCTCTCTCTCTCTTTCTCTTTTAATTCATGTTTTCTATTTTTCTGCAGCTTTGTGGCTTTATTAAAAATACTAAATCAATCCCAAAATTCATGCCACTGCTCATGACCACTGTTGGAAATATATCCTACAGTAAACATTTCAGTTTGGGATTATTTGAGCATTTAAATTATTTATTAGCATTAAATGCCCAAATGCAAATACTTTATGAATTAATCCAGTGAACAAATATGACATGAAAAATGTGCAGCACCTCTGGTTCTGGTTTAAAGCATTTTTCCAGAAATGATGAACATTTCCTAAAGCCATTTGAATTCACTGAAAAATATTTTTGGTTGAACCTATTTGAATTCCTTTAATGCTAGGGTTTAGGCAATCCCCATTTCAAATTTCATGAAAATTAAACATGATGCATGGATGCAATGCCACTAGTTACAAGCAAGCTCTAGGGCTGTGACAAATTGCCCGTATTCTAATCAATTTCCTCGTGATCGAGTCCATGTAAAAACCTTCTTTTCCTTGTCCCACTTGTAGCGGCCCCTGATGAAGTCACGTTCCAAGCGGTTGGTGAACTTCGCGAAGGGATCCGGGAGACCCGCGGCTTCACTTTCTGCGTCCTCCTTATCCCATATGGTGTTGGGGAACGTTGCAGAAATTCAAAATTTTCTACGCATCACCAAGATCAATCTATGGAGATTCTAGCAACAAGAGCGGAAGAGGATGAGCATCTTCATACCCTTGAAGATCTCTAAGCGGAAGCGTTAAAAGAACGCGGATGAAGGAGTCGTAGTCGCAGCGATTCAGATCACGGTTGATTCCGATCTAAGCACCGAACAACGGTGCCTCTGCGTTCAACACACGTACAGCCCGGGGACGTCTCCTCCTTCTTGATCCAGCAAGGGGAGAGGAGAAGTTGAGGGAGAACTCCGACAGCACGACGGCATGGTGGTGATGGAGCTCGTGGTTCTCCGGCAGGGCTTCGCCAAGCACTACAGAGGAGGAGGTGTTGGAGGAGGCAGAGGGCTGCGCCAGGGGAAGGGTGCGGCTGCCCTCTCTCTCTCTCACTATATATAGGGGAAGGGAGGAGGAGGCGCCTAGGGTTCCCTAGGGAGGGCGGCGGCCATAGGGAAAACCCTAGATGGGTTTGGGCGCCCCCACACCCTAGGAAACTTGCCCCCCAAGCCGGGAGGGGCGGCTGCCCTAGGGGTGGCGCCCCCACCTCTCCAGGTTACGTGAGATGGGGTGGGAGGGGCACTTAGCCCCTTAGTGGGCTGATGTGCCCTCTCCCTTGGCCCATAAGGCCCCCAAAGCTTGTCGGGCCTCCAAACCCCTTTCGGACACGCTGGTCATCACCTGGTACCCCCCGGAACAATTCCGGACTCCAATACCCTTCGTCCAATATACTGATCTTCACCTCCGGACCATTCCGGAGCTCCTCGTCATGTCCGGATCTTATCCGGGACTCCGAACAACCTTCGGTAACCACATACTATTTCCCATAACAACTCTAGCGTCACCAAACCTTAAGTGTGTAGACCCTCCGGGTTCGGGAACCATGCAGACATGACCGAGACGTTCTCCGGTCAATAACCAACAGCGGGATCTGGATACCCATGTTGGATCCCACATGTTCCACGATGATCTCATCGGATGAACCACGATGTCAAGGATTCAAGCAATCCCGTATGCAATTCCCTTTGTCTAGCGGTATTGTACTTGCCCGAGATTCGATCGTCGGTATGCCGATACCTTGTTCAATCTCGTTACCGGCAAGTCTCTTTACTCGTTCCGTAACACATCATCCCGTGAGCAACCCCTTGGTCACATTGTCCACATTATGATGATGTCCTACCGAGTGGGCCCAGAGATACCTCTCCGTCACACGGAGTGACAAATCCCAGTCTCGATTCGTGCCAACCCAACAGACACTTTCGGAGATACCCATAGTGCACCTTTATAGCCACCCGATTCATGTTGTGACGCTTTGGTACACCCAAAGCATGCCTACGGTATCCGGAGTTGCACAATCTCATGGTCTAAGGAAATGATACTTGACATTAGAAAAGCTTTAGCATACGAACTACATGATCTTTGTGCTAGGCTTAGGATTGGGTCTTGTCCATCACATCATTCTCCTAATGATGTGATCCCATTATCAACGACATCCAATGTCCATGGTCAGGAAACAGTAACCATCTATTGATCAACGAGCTAGTCAACTAGAGGCTTACTAGGGACATGGTGTTGTTTGTGTACCCACACATGTATCTGAGTTTCCTATCAATACAATTATAGCATGAATAATAAACTATTATCATGAACAAGGGAATATAATAATAATAACTAATTTATTATTGCCTCTAGGGCATATTTCCAACAGTCTCCCACTTGCACTAGAGTTAATAATCTTGTTCACATCGCCATGTGATTAACACTCACAGGTCACATCGTCATGTGACCAACATCCAAAGAGTTTACTAGTGTCACTAAACTAGTTCACATCATCATGTGATTAAGACTCAATGAGTTCTGGTGTTTGATCATGTTTTGCTTGTGAGAGAGGTTTTAGTCAACGGGTCTGCAACATTCAGATCCGTATGTACGTCGCAAATCTCTAGGTCATATTGTAAATGTTGCTTCCACGCTCCACTTGGAGCTATTCCAAATGGTTGCTCCACTATACGATCCGGTTTGCTACTCGAGTCATTCGGATAGGTGTTAAAGCTTGCATCGACGTAACCCTTTACGCCAACTCTTTATCACCTCCATAATCGAAAACATGTCCTTATTACTCCAAGGACAATTTTGACCATCGTCCAATGATCCATTCTGGATCACTCTTGTACCCCTTGCCGGACTCATGGCAAGGCACACTTCAGTGCGGTACACAAGATAGCATACTATAGAGCCTACGTCGAAGCATAGGGGCGACCTTCGTCCTTTCTCTCTCTTCTGCTGTGGTCGAGCTTTAAGTCTTAACTTCATACCTTACAACTCAGGCAAGAACTCCTTCTTTGACTGATCCATCTTGAACACCTTCAAGATCATGTCAAGGTATGTGCTCATTTGAAAGTACCATTTAGCATTTTTGATCTATCCTCATAGATCTTGATGCTCAATGTTCAAGCAGCTTAATCCAGGATTTCTATTGAAAAACACTTTTCAAATAACCCTATATGCTTTCCAGAAATTCTACATTATTTCTGATCAACAATATGTCAACAACATATACTCATCAGAAATTCTATAGTGATCCCACTCACTTCTTTGGAAATACAAGTTTCTCATAAACTTTGTATAAACGCAAAACCTTTGATCATCTCATCAAAGTGTATATTCCAACTCCGAGATGCTTACTCCAGTCCTTAGAAGGACTGTTGGAGCTTTGCACACTTGTTAGCATCTTTCAGGATTGACAAAACCTTCTGGTTGTATCACACACAACCTTTCCTCAATAATATCGTCGAGGAAACAATGTTTTGACATCCTATCTGTAAGATTTCATAAATCATGCAGTAATTGCTAATATAATTCTAACATACTCTTATCATCGCTACGAGTGAGAAAGTCTCATCGTAGTCAACTCCTTGAACTTGTCGGAAAACATCTTAACGACAAGTCGAGCTTTCTTAATGGTGATACATACCATCATTGTCCGTCTTCCTTTTAAAATCCATCTGTACCCAATAGCCTTACGACCATCAAGTAGTTCTTCCAAAGTCTTCACTTTGTTTTCATACATGGATCCTCTCTCGGATTTTATGGCCTCGAGCCATTTGCCGGATTTCGGGCCCACCATCGCTTCTCCATGGCTCGTAGGTTCATTGTTGTCTAGCAACATGACCTCCAAGATAGGAGTACGTACCACTCTGAAGTAGTACGCATCCTTGTCGACCTACGAGGTTTGGTAGTGACTTGATCCGAAGTTTCATGATCACTATCATAAGGTTCTACTTCAATTGGTGTAGGTGCCATAGGAACAACTTCCTGTGCCCTGCTACACACTAGTTGAAGTGACGGTTCAATAACCTCATCAAGTCTCCACCATCCTCCCACTCAATTTTCCGAGACAAACTTTTCCTCAAGAAAGGACCCGATTCAAGAAACAATCCCTATTGCTTTCGGATCTGAATTAGGAGGTATACCCAAATGTTTTGGGTGTTCTATGAAGATGCATTTTATCCGCTTTGGGTTCGAGCTTATCAACCTGAAACTTTTTCACATAAGCGTCGCAGCCCCAAACTTTCAAGAAACGACAACTTAGGTTTCTCCAAACCATAGTTCAAACGGTGTCGTCTCAACGGAATTACGTGGTGCCCTATTAAAGTGAATGTGGTTGTCTCTAATGCCTAACCCATGAACGATAGTGGTAATTCGATAAGAGACATCATGGTACGCACCATATCCAATAGGGTGCAACTATGATGTTCGGACACACCATCACACTATGGTGTTCCAGGCGGTATTAATTGTGAAACAATTTCCACAATGTCTTAATTGTGTGCCAAAGCTCGTAACTCAGATAGTCATCTCTATGATCATATCATAGACATTTTATCCTCTTGTCATGATGATCTTCAACTTCACTCTGAAATTACTTGAACCATTAAATAATTCAGACTTGTGTTTCAATCAAGTAAATATACTCAGTATCTACTCAAATCATCCGTGAAGTAAGAACATAACAATGTCCACTGCGTGCCTCAGCACTCATTGGACTGCACACATCAAAATGTATTACTTCCAACAAGTTGCTTTCTTGTTCCATTTTACTAAAAACGAGGCTTTCAGTCATCTTGCCCATATGGTATGATTTGCATGTCTCAAGTGATTCCGAACGGTCCATTTGCATGGAGTTTCTTCATGCGTATACACCAATAGACATGGTTCGCATGTCTCAAACTTTTCAAAAAAAATGAGTGAGTCCAAAGATCCATCAGCATGGAGCTTCTTCATGCGTTTTATACCAATATGACTCAAATGGCAGTGCCACAAGTATGTGGTATTATCTTATATCTTTTGACATGAACATGTGTATCACTACGATCGAGATTCAATAAACCATTCATTTTAGGTGCAAGATCATTGAAGGTATTATTCAAATAAACAGAGTAACCATTATTCTCCTTAAATGAATAACCATATTGCGATAGACATAATCCAATCATGTCTATGCTCAACGCAAACACCAAATAACAATTATTTAGGTTTAACACCAATCTTGATGGTAGAGGGAGCATGCGATGCTTGATCACATCAAGCTTGGAAAAACTTCCAACACATATCGCCAGCTCACCTTTAGCTAGTCTCCGTTTACTCTGCAGCCTTTTATTTTGAGTTACTAACACTTAGCAACCGAACCGGGATTTAATACCCTGGTGCTACTAGGAGTACTACTAAAGTACACATTAACATAATGTATATCCAATATACTTCTATCGACCTTGCCAGCCTTCTCATCTACCAAGTATCTATGGTAATTATGCTCCAGTGGCTGTTCCCCTTATTACAGAAGCACTTAGTCTCGGGTTTGGGTTCAACCTTGGGTTTCTTCACTAGAGCAGCAGCTGATTTGCCGTTTCATGAAGTATCCCTTCTTGCCCTTGCCCTTCTTGAAACTAGTGGTTTCACCAACCATCAACAATTTGATGCTCCTTCTTGATTTCTACTTTCATGTGTCAAACATCGCGAATATCTCAAGGATCATCATATCTATCCCTGATATGTTACAGTTCATCACGAAGCTCTAGCAGCTTGGTGGCAATGACTTTGGAGAAACATCACTATCTCATCTGGAAGATCAACTCCCACTCGATTCAAGTGATTGTGGTACTCAGACAATCTGAGCACAAGCTCAACGATTGAGCTTTTCTCCTTAGTTTGCAGGCTAAGAAAATCGTCGGAGGTCTTATACCTCTTGACGTGGGCACGAGCCTGAAATCCCAATTTCAGCCCTCGAAACATCTCATATGTTCTGCGACGTTTCGAAATCGTCTTTGGTGCCTCAACTCTAAACTGTTTAACTGAACTATCACGTATTTATCAAAACGTGTATGTCAGATGTTCGCAACATCCACAGCACGACGCTCGAGGTTCAAAGACATCGAGCGGTGCATTAAGGACATAAGCCTTCTACGAAGCAACGAGGACAATCCTCAGTTTACGGACCTAGTCCGCATAATCGCTACTATCAACTTTCAACTGAATTTTCTCTAGGAACATATCTAAAACAGTAGAACTAAAGCGCGAGCTACGACATAATTTGCAAAAACCTTTTGACTATGTTTAGGATAATTAAGTTCATCTTATGAACTCCCACTCAGATAGACATCCCTCTAGTCATCTAAGTGATTACATGATCCGAGTCAACTAGGCCGTGTCCGATCATCACGTGAGACGGACTAGTCATCATCGGTGAACATCTTCATGTTGATCGTATCTACCATACGACTCATGCTCGACCTTTCGGTCTCTTGTTTTCTGAGGCCATGTCTGTACATGCTAGGCTCGTCAAGTCAACCTAAGTGTTTCGCGTGTGTAAATCTGGCTTACACCCGTTGTATGTGAACATTAGAATCTATCACACCCGATCATCACGTGGTGCTTCGAAACAACGAACTTTCGTAACGGTGCTGCGGTGCACTGTTAGGGGGAACACTTTCTTGAAATTTTAATGAGGGATCATCTTATTTACTACCGTCGTTCTAAGAAAATAAGATGCATAAACATGATAAACATCACATGCAATCAAAAAATGACATGATATGGCCAATATCATTTTGCTCCTTTGATCTCCATCTTGGGCTCCATGATCATCATCGCCACCGCATGACACCATGATCTCCATCATCGTGTCTCCATGAAGTTGTCTCGCCAACTATTACTTCTACTACTATGGCTAACGGTTTAGCAATAAAGTAAAGTAATTACATGGCATTGTTCAATGACACGCAGGTCATACAATAAATTAAGACAACTCCTATGGCTCCTTCCGGTTGTCATACTCATCGACATGCAAGTCGTGATTCCTATTACAAGAACATGATCAATCTCATACATCACATATCATTCATCACATTCTTTTGGCCATATCACATCACATAGCATACCCTGCAAAAACAAGTGAGACGTCCTCTAATTGTTGTTTGCATGTTTTACGTGGCTGCTATGGGTTTCTAGCAAGAACGTTTCTTACCTACGCAAAAACCACAACGTGATATGCCAATTGCTATTTACCCTTCATAAGGACCCTTTTCATCGAATCCGATCCGACTAAAGTGGGAGAGCGGCACCGCTAGCCACCTTATGCAACAAGTGCATGTCACCGGTGGAACCTGTCTCACGTAAGTGTACGTGTAAGGTCGGTCCGGGCCGCTTCATCCCACAATACCGTCGAAACAAGATAGGACTAGTAACGGTAAGCATATTGAACAAAATCAACGCCCACAACAACTTGTGTTCTACTCGTGCATAGAATCTACGCAATAGACCTAGCTCATGATGCCACTATTGGGGAACGTAGCAGAAATTCAAAATTTTCTACGCATCACCAAGATCAATCTATGGAGATTCTAGCAACAAGAGAGGGAGAGGATGAGAATCTTCATACCCTTGAAGATCGCTAAGCGGAAGTGTTACAAGAACGCGTATGAAGGAGTCGTACTCGCAGCGATTCAGATCGCGGTTTATTCCGATCTAAGCACCGAACAACGGTGCCTCCGCGTTCAACACACGTACAACCCGGGGACGTCTCCTCCTTCTTGATCCAGCAAGGGGAGAGGAAAAGTTGAGGGAGAACTCCGATAGCACGACGGCATGGTGGTGATGGAGCTCGTGGTTCTCCGGCAGGGCTTCGCCAAGCACTACGGAGGAGGAGGAGGTGTTGGAGGAGGGAGAGGGCTGCGCCAGGGAAAGGGTGCGGCTGCCCTCTCTCTCTCACTATATATAGGGGGAAGGGAGGAGGGGGAGGCGCCCTAGGGTTCCCTAGGGGAGGGGCGGCGGCCATAGGGGAAACCCTAGATGGGTTTGGGCGCCCCCACACCCTAGGAAACTTGCCCCCCAAGCCGGGAGGGGCGGCTGCCCTAGGGGTGGCGCCCCCATCTCTCCAGGTTACATGAGATGGGGTGGGAGGGGCGCTCAGCCCCTTAGTGGGCTGATGTGCCCTCTCCCTTGGCCCATAAGGCCCCCAAAGCTTGCCGGGCCTCCAAACCCCTTTCGACACGCTGGTCATCACCGTACCCCGAACAATTCCGACTCCAATACCCTTCGTCCAATATACCGATCTTCACCTCGACCATTCCGAGCTCCTCGTCATGTCCGGGATCTCATCCGGGACTCAACAACCTTTGGTAACCACATACTATTTCCCATAACAACTCTAGCGCCACCGAACCTTATGTGTAGACCCTACGGGTTCGGGAACCATGCGAACATGACCGAGACGTTCTCCGGTCAATAACCAACAACGGGATCTGGATACCCATGTTGGCTCCTACATGTTCCACGATGATCTCATCGGATGAACCACGATGTCAAGGATTCAAGCAATCCCGTATGCAATTCCCTTTGTCTAGCGGTATTGTACTTGCCCGAGATTCGATCGTCGGTATGTTGATACCTTGTTCAATCTCGTTATCGAAAGTCTCTTTACTGTTACATAACACATCATCCGTGAGCAACCCCTTGGTCACATTGTACACATTATGATGATGTCCTATCGAGTGGGCCCAGAGATACCTCTCCGTCACACGGAGTGACAAATCCAGCCTCGATTCGTGCCAACCCAATGACACTTTCGGAGATACCCGTAGTGCACCTTTATAGCCACCCGATTCGTTGTGACGCTTGGTACACCCAAAGCATTCCTACGGTATCCGGAGTTGCACAATCTCATGGTCTAAGGAAATGATACTTGACATTAGAAAAGCTTTAGCATACGAACTACACGATCTTTATGCTAGGCTTAGGATTGGGTCTTGTCCATCACATCATTCTCCTAATGATGTGATCCCGTTATCAACGACATCCAATGCCCATGGTCAGGAAACCGTAACCATCTATTGATCAACGAGCTAGTCAACTAGAGGCTTACTAGGGACATGGTGTTGTTTATGTACCCACACATGTATCTGAGTTTCCTATCAATACAATTATAGCATGGATAATAAACTATTATCATGAACAAGGAAATATAATAATAATAACTAATTTATTATTGCCTCTAGGGCATATTTCCAACATATGGGCCTTTTGCCAAGGTAGCCACGGCTTCCGAGGCATTGGTTCCCCGTGTTCCTTTGCTGAAGGCTCTTGAATTTCGCAGCCTTAGCCTTGGTTGACTCGTTAGCACAAGTGTCCTTGAACATTTGGAACTCCTCTTTCGTAAGTGTCGTATTCTCCTTCAAAATCTTGGATAGTGGTTCCTCAGCCTCAATAGCTCGTTTCACCCTCCCTTTCCAGGAGGTCAAATCATTGCTGAACATGCCCATGGTGTGATTGTTAATCTTTTTCATCTTCGGATCACCCCACGGTTGTTCAATGCTATCATCCCGGTCGGGGAACTTGAATCACTTGTGCAACTTCGTCAAGTGCAACTGCCTCAAATGTTCTTTACTCCTTAAGTCATCGTCGTTGATGCTCGCGCATTCCCGTAGGATGCATCCTACTTGGTTCCCGTAGAACTTGCAAGGTTCTTCCAGCTCTAATGGCTAAAACTTGCCTGGGGCCATCTTTGTGATCACCAGTCATCCGATGCCGAGTTTGTTAGGTTTTCGTATCCTCTGCTTCTTCTTTTTGGTAGCGGCTTCGGCGCCGGTACCTTCCCCGCCGGTCTCGGCGCCGTCATCGGTGTCGGTGCTGTCGGTGTCGATGTCGGCGTGAGTACCATCATCGAGGCCGCCCTGCAAACCTTGATTGTGCTTAGCAGACAAAAATTCGGGGTACTGTTGTTCACCCTCATAATCCATCTCGTCTGCATCTTGGTCAGAAGGCTCGATTTCTTCATTGTTCGACATGTTTCCTATGATTAAGTCTCCTTGTTTAATTCTAAAACTATAATGAAATGAGAAATGGCATAAAAAAGGTCTATGGTTTGCCGGAATATCGTTTCATTCCCGTCGCAGCAAATCCCGGCACTCGGTATGCCTACTTCCTAGCACAAGTCATGCCAAAATTCACAGGAAATTTCGGCATGCCCTTTGCTAAAAGGTGGACATATCGAGCGCCTGAAATTCACCAGAATGGAAATGAATCGACATTCCGGCGAAACATAGGCCACTTGGATCATTTACCCTGCACATAACCATCATTCTCCAAATATCACATGTCCACTTCAAATATGTCCAAATCACATGTCCACATTGATCTATACATTCATGATATGATTTCTGATGGCAAGCTGAGATATAACATACCATTCTTCATGGAGATTGTGACTGTAGGATGCTGGAGTTTATGGAATCAGAGAAATGGACTGATATTTGAAAATATACCATGCTCCATCGCATCATGCAAGTTTGATTTCATCAACACTTTCAAGCTTACCATGTTGAGAGCCAAACCTAGCCTTAAGGATGGCATGTCATCCTGGATAGACAATATTTGAATAATTCTGTATTTTATCTTTTCTTTTATTTTCTGTAAACTCTTACACTCTGGTTGCTCTCCCAACAACCATTGTACTATGCACTTTTACTCCTTATAATGAAAATGACACACGGTAGGGTTTTACCCTACTGTTTTATGGTAAAAAAACATGTCAATAGAGGGTTCATATAGCAACAATAGGTTTAACTAAAAAACTATCAAATAACAACAATTCTGTTTTTTCTTTAAATACCAATAAAAAATCCTTGAATAAATTTGATACCTAGCTAAATACCAAAAAATCCTTGAATAAAATTTCTGTCCTATTTTGATACCTAGCTAAATACCAATAAAAAATATTCCTTGAATAAACTTTCTGTCCTACTTTGATACCTAGCTAAATTCATAACTAAATTTGATACCTAGGGTTCATAACTAAATTTGATAAATTCATCACCGCGGAATTCATAACTAGGGTTCATACCTAGCTAAATTCGTAACTAAATTTGATACCTAGCTAGGGTTCATAACTAAATTCATCACCGCAAAAAAAACTACCTACTGCCCTAACTAAATAGATAACCTAATTAACCTACTGCCCTAACTAAATAGATAACCTAATTAACCTACTACCCTAACTAAATAGATAACTTAATTAACCTACTGCCCTATCTAAAACCTAAGTAAATTAACCTAAGAACCCTAGCTAGAACTCTAATAGCAGAGAGAGAGAGCAGCGGTGGGGGGCTTACAAAGGGTGCAGGGCGAGGAGGCAGGCCCGACGACGGCCGAGGTTGGGAGGGGAGGAAGCAGAGGAGGGAGGCGTGCCGCGTCGGGGTCGGGGCCGGGGCGGGGTCGGGGGAGATGGTGCGACACCGAGGCGTGGCGGGCTAGGAGGAGACGGCGCGGCGCCGAGGCGAGGCGGGTCGGGGGAGACGGCGCGGCACCAAGGCGAGGATGGGTCAGGGGAGACGGTGCGACACCGAGGCGAGGCGGGGGCGGGGGCAAGGGCACGGGCTCCGGCGGCGACGAGGGGGGAGAAGAGAGAGTGGGGATTTGGGGGAAGAAGCAGAGGGGGAAACCGGTGGGGGGGGTTAAGTTAACATAGCAGCAGCGCGTTTCAACAAAATGCGCTGTAGCTAATTTAGCTATAGTGTGTTTGTCCAAGAAGCGCTACTGCTATCAATAGTATCTATAGCGCGTTTTACCAAACAACGCTACTGCTATCTAACGTAGCTATAGCGCTTTTCCAGAAAGGTGCTACTGCTATCACCAGTAGCTATAGCAATTTTCCTCTTTCTTTCTTCTATTTTCTTTTCCTTTATTTTCTTTTCCTTTTCTTTTCTTCCTTTTCTTTTCTCTCCTTTTTTCCGAGAGTGGGAACGAAGGGAAGGTGATACAACGTATATAAATAAGGCGAAATATATTTCATCATTTGACAGTTAAGTATGCATACAAAATATGATCATATATATTACATCATTTGACCGATAACGGTTTCTCAGCTTCAACGTTTTCGTTTTTGAGTGAGCTCCTTTTCCTTCTTGTTTGATGACAAATAATTGAGCCCCTCATTGTGACTTTTCCTTTTCCATGGAGTACGATCTTTCTTAGGTAATGTAGTATTGATTCTTCTTTGACGTATACTTCATCATCATCGTCATCTTCCCTCATTGGGTTGCCGTACTGGTCGTAGTCTTCCTCGTTGGCGACTCCATCCATTCCAATGATGTTCCTTTTGCCTCTCCTCACGACAACACAACCGGGATTGCTATGGTCGGTTATGAAGAAGCATTATGTCACATGCTTAGCGTGTACCCATGGCTCGTTTTTTGTGATGGTGTTCACGGTATCGCTCTTGGCATCGGGTATAGTCATGGTAGTGAAATACATGTTTCTGTTTCGACATTCTTAGCCCATCCGACAGGAACATCGTCAAGCTGTGCAGTCCAGAGTATTCAAGGTCCCAGATCTCCTCGACCCTTCAGTAAAATCTCTCAGTTGCGCCGTTGTCGCTACTGGTCATGCATTCCATCGTCACCCCTGAGTTCTGAAAATCATTGTTCATATATTTGGCCTCCATGTAGAACGTGTATCCGTTGATATCGTATGCCTGATAGGTGATGAGGTTGGGCGAGGGGCCATGTGCTAAAGCGTATATGAGCAATCCGTCCTTAGAGCCCTCTTCCGGGGAATTAGCAAGAATATGCTATTTGAACCAATGCTGGAAAATGAAGTTGTGCCCTCTAGTAACTTCAGAGTCCGTCCTGCAAACCCCTCAGTCATGATACTTCTTTGCGATAATTTCTTTGTGCAGTGTCATGAAAGGATGTACCTGGTCTAGGTGTTGTAGCACTACCAAGTTTGCTCTGTCAAAGTCGTTGCGTCAATCTGAGTAGGCCACATGCAGTTCCCTGCGACCGTTGGAGTGACCTACTCCTTCGAGCCTCCCAACGTGCTTCTTAACGGGCAAACCAACACCAGGCAGCCGGTCTGTGCCATATAGAAAATTCTCGCAGAAAGAGATGCATCTCTTGTGTCAGATAGCCCTGGACGATGCTTCCATCCGGACAGGACATGTTACGAATGAATCCTTTGATGGTCCCATTCATCCTCTCGAACGACATCATGTTGTGCAGGAATGACAGCCCCAGGTCTATAATGTCGTCCACAATATGGACACACAGATGCACCATAACGTCAAAGAATGTGGGCGGGAAGTACATCTCAAGCTCATTTAATATCACAACGATCTCTTCCTGTAGCCTTCGGAGCTGCTTCACACTGATCGACTTTCGAGAGATGACATCAAAAAAGTTGCAGAGACCAGTAAGCGTGTCATGAACATGCTTGTCCATTATCCCTCTAAGGGCAACAGGTTGTATCTGTGTCATCATCACATTACAGTCATGGGACTTCATCCCGCTGAACCTTTTCTTCTTCATGTCTAGAAATCTGCTTATCCTCCCACAGTAACCGGAACTAACTTTGATTCCGGTAAGGCACTTGAAAAATTGATCGATCACAGTCGGACTTAAGGTGAAGCAAGAAGGGGGGCAATAATCCTCTATCTTTACTTTTTCCCCCTTCTTCTCTAGTGCCTCTGTCTCCGTCTCTGTCTCCTCTGATTTTTTACAGGGCAGCGTGTGCAGATCTGCCCTAATTTTCAAATCTTGCAAATCTTTTCTTGCCTTCGGCCCATCCTTGGTCTTATCCGACATGTTCATCAGTGTCGCAAGCAAGCTCTCAAGGACATCCTTACAGATATGCATTTGATCAACGCAATGAGGCATGTCGAGTTTGTGCCAGTACTCCAAGTCCCAGAAAACAAACCTCATCTTCCATACCTTTAGCGGCGGCTTCGGCGCCTTTTTCATCGTCTTCCCCGGCGCGGGGAACTGTTCCTAGTTTTTCAACAGCTCATCGATTTTGCCGCCGCTCCACTTACGTGGAGGTCCTCAATGCTCGGCCTCACCATTGAATGGCTCTCCACGGTTTCTCCATGGGTCATCCTTCTTGCGCCATCTTCGATGCCCCATGTACATGATTTTCCCAGACTCGCCATCTTTCGTTGACGTTAGCTGCTGAGACGTTGTATCATCCATGCACCGTGTGCATCCGCAATATCCATGGCACACCTAGCTTGCGACATATCCGTAACCGAGATAGTCGTGCACCGTCGTGATCAGTGCGGCTCTCATATAGAAATACTCGCATTTGCTGGCGTCCCATGTCTTGGCCGGTGTTTTCCATAACGTGTCTAACTCCTCTTGAAGTAGCCCCAGATACAGATTAATATTATTTCTCGGTTGTTTCGGCCCTTGAATCAGCATGCTCATGTGTATGTACTTCGACTTCATGCACAACCAGGGGGAGGTTGTATACAAACACGGGCCATGTACTATGGTTGGTGTTCTGGTTGCCAAACGGACTCATGCCATCGGTACATGCGCAGAGCACAATGTTCCTTGCATCACATGCAAAATACTGATATTCGGCGTTGAACACTCTCCACTGGCTTTCATCCATGAGGTGTCTCAGCTTTGGATCATCTCCATCGTCGGGCTTTGTCCTCTCCGCGTGCCAACGCATGAGCTTTGCTTCCTTGGGATCTACAAAATAACGTTGCAGACGGGGGGCTATCAATAAGTACCATACAACTTTCTGGGGATATTTCTTTCCGGCCTTCTTGTATCGAGAAGCACTGCACACCGGACAGCTGGTTTTTTCCGCGTGCTCCTTCCGATAAATTATGCAATCATTGATGCATGCATGGTATCTAACGTGCGGAAGATCAAGAGGGCACACGATCTTCTTGGCCTCATCCACACTAGTAGGACATAGATTCCCCGCGGGAAGAACATCCTTTAGGTACTTGAGAAGCTCATCAAAGCTAGTGTCGGTCCATTTGTTTTTAGCCTTCGTCTTCAGGAGTTCGAGCGTGAAACTCAAATGGGTCACCTCGGGATTGCAACCATCATACAATGGAGTGTTCGAGTCTACCAATAGTTGCTGCAGTTTGGCCTCATCTCTAGAAGCAACTCTGTCACTAGTAGTCTCCTTGCGAAGCAGTGCTTGACATGAGGGTCCCGCACGATTGAACCTAGTACCGACGAAGTCTGCGGCGTGGAGTCCACGTTTTCTTCGCCGCCATGTCCGGCCCCTTCTCCGCCGCCATTATTGGTCATCTCTTCGTCTTGCCCCGTGTCGTTATTGCCTGCCCCGTCGGCGTCCTCAATATCATCATCCTCATCTTCAATTATCCACCGAGTATAGCCATCCATGAAACCAGTCATGAGCAGGTGTGCCATCACACGACCATCGTCATAGGGGTCGAGCCAAACTCCTCCTTTGCATATTCGGCACGGACATAAAATCTCTGTCAGGTTATTTTCTTTCATGTCTTGTACCGCCGACCGCAACCACCTATCCACCATCGTTTCACTGACCATCATGAACGCCTGCACGGTAATGATAAACAAATTGATTATAAAAATGCATGCATGCATCAAAGTCATACAAAACTTCGGCATGACCTTCCCTAAAAATAGGATATATAGAGTTTGCCCGGAATTCATCGAAACGGAAATAAATTGACATTTTGGCAAAACATAGGCAACTCACAAGCACAATTCAGCAGCAACTCATGCCACACACACAATTTCCATCATTCGCCTGATTATGTCATATCGCACATATACACATATTTCCATTCTTTCAAAAGCATAAAATTTTTATCACCTATCTCGGGATCGAGCACAGTGATGATGATGTCGATAGGTGTCGCCACACACACCTATGGGATGATCAAAAGTGGACAAAGCTCTTCTTCTTGACAAGGCTAGATCTAGTTAGGGAGGTACATCGGTCACTTCACTAAATGCCAGATCTTCCTAGCTAGCTAGTTTGGGACGAGACAAGTTCAACTAATGAAGGGGGAAGGAAAAAGAGAAAGGAGATGCATTAGTGGAGGTGGTGTAGTTAGCTAGGAGTAATAAAGAGAGAGAAAGATAGGTAGAACAAGGAGAGTAATGGGGGAGAAGTGGTGAGGAAGAAGCAAAGTGAGGGAGAGTGGAGGTGGGAGCTAGGGGAAAGTGAAGGAAGAGAGGATGGGGAGGGGAGGAGGAAGGAAAAAGGTGGTACGGGTGCGGTTTAGCAGTAGTGCTGGGTGTAAAACGCGCTGCTGCTAATAAGATAGCAGTAGCGCGCTTCTGGAAGAGGCGCTACTGCTAAATGGGGCCCGCCATGTGGCCAGGTTCAAATTTAGCAGTAGCACCCTACAAAAAAAGCGCGCTACTACTATTACATTAGCAGTAGCACGGTTAGTGTAGGCGCGCAACTGCTAAACCTAGCGTGGCGGGAATGGTCGAGCAATTTTAGTAGTAGCGTAGTTCTACCGAGCCGCGTTACTGCTAAGTCGGTAGCAGTAACGCCTGTTTATGGCATGCGCTACTGCTAATTAGCAGTAGCGCCCCTTCTTGTCCAGCGCTACTGCTAAGTCGGTAGCAGTAACGTCTGTTTATGGCCCGCGCTATTGCTAGCGCTCCTTCTTGTCCAGCGCCACTTCTAAGATTCTATGTATAAGGTTTTCCCTAGTAGTGATGGTTTCAAATCCTAGATCCGCCACTGTGGGATATGTACAACCGTGTTGAATGTCAGACCAATAATAGGTTATGTGTGTAGACATATATCTCTATTTGTGCCGGTTGTAGCCCGTAATTACTTTTGAGTCATCCTTTGATATCGGAGATTGATACTTTTGAACTTTAATAAATATATGATTGTGTGCATCGCAATAATAGGAAGCACTATCTTGTTTAGCGAACAAGATATATTTAACTTTGTTGTTTGCAAACCAAAACTTCATGTCAACAAAGGCACGATTTGTGATCTATTAGCGAAATCAAAAAGAAAAGCGTCATATCTGTGTGTAGGGGCGTAGTCAAGCCACAGGCAACACGGGGCATGGTCTCGGGCATGATGATGAAATCTTTGGATGACTGTAGCACTGTAGCTCTAAGGTTGACCTAGGTCATGCCTCAACTCTGTCTACGCTACTATCTGTGCGTACCTGAGCTGGGGTGCAAGCACAAACACTATCGAGTTCAACTAGTGAGAGCACCAGTTGTATCTATTTTCATCTATATTTACTAGCGCACATGCCCGTGCGTTGCAACGGGATAATAAAGTTACATGCCTCTAGCTCAATATAAGAATGGATCAAGACCCCCACATGTTCGTATTCTCTAGTTCAACATGGCGCACTTTAATTAGAGCTAAACCAATATATTCTCTTTTATCGATACGTGCTCACAATTTCTTTCAATTATAATTAACCAGCATATTCTTTTTTATTGGCACAAGAAAGCTACCGCCATCAATAATTTATGGTGTCTCTTGTTCTGAACAAGCTGACTTAGCTTGATGTCCGGATGTGGAGCAGGCCCAGTATTTGAGTAATCAAATTCATGATCTCAAAGACCCGACAATATGTTGCTAGCCACTCAAACAAACTCGTCCTGCTAACCAATGCTCACTGTGAATATTTAAGAGTATAGTACAACATCAGATTCGAAACATTTCTTCATTTTTTCAAACTTTCTAAAAAATCATAATGATAAACTACAAAATATACTTGGCAATGCGAACAACTTTCCAAATTACAAACCGTTTTTTTTTCAAAATTCCATACATTAGAAAAACACAAAAAATTGAACGGAACATTTTTTTTGAAATTCACAAATATTTCTTAAAAGCATGAACCTTTTAAAAATATACGAACACTTTTCGAATTTGTGAACATTTTTTGAAAATGGGAACATTTAGAAGAAATTTAGAAAATGTATTTTAATGCAAAAATTATTTACAATTTTGAACATATCACTAAAACAAGAATATTTTTCAAAATTTTCAAAAATTTAAATGCATGTTTACTATCTTGAACAAATATGGAAAAGCCAAACTTTTTTAAAAAAATGGGAATATTTTTTAAAATTTTGAAAAAAGTATCAGAACGATAAAAGATTTAAAATTGCAAGAAATTTTGAAATTGGGACACAATTTTAGAATTCGTAACTTGAACTGCCAAATATACTTGGCAACGTGATTTTTTTCCAAATTACGAACAATTTTTTGAAAATTCCATGCATTTTTGGGAATAGCAAGAACAAAAATTTGAATGGAACATTTCTAGAAATTCACATATATTTCTTTAATAAAATACGAATAGTTCTGAAGTTTTTAACAATTTTTTAAATGGGAACATGTTTGCAAAATTCAGAAGAATTTTCGAAAATGTGTTTCTTTAATGTAAATATTATTTTCAACTTTTGAACATATCGCTAGTACAAGAATATTTTTCTAATTTGGAACATTTTTAAAATCTTGAACAATAATGATAAATTTTAAAAATATTGAACATATTCTGAGAGAGAAAAGTAAAACTCAAACAATTTTAAAATAGGAAAAAAAATTGGAGTTCGTTACTTTTAGGAAGATTGATCAAAATTAAAATTCCGAACATTTTTTAATTTCGAATTTTAGATAAAAACAGGAAAAAAATAGACTTGTAATATGAAAAATAAAAAAGAAATAGAAATAAAAAGAGAAGGAAACAGAAAAAGAAAAATATATACATAAACATAACACGGAAAAAATGGGCTGCCCACTTTTGGGCCTCCTGTGCGTAGCTTGATCTATTTGCTGCACTGTGCGGGAAATAGGATATTTTATTGCTGCATGGGCAGGAAAGAATGGGCTGACCTTACTGGGTCGTAGCACACGCGGCCCACGTACGAAATTCTGGACAGATCGTTTTTCGGTAACAGATGCATGCTACAAAAGTTTAGTACCACCTCGGATTAAAAAAAATCTTTTAGCGGTGAACGGATGAAAAAATCGGAGAAACGCACCTTGCTTAATTAATAGGTATAGATATGCCCCATACACACTCAGCTTTGTCTCCACGAGAGCAATTCTACCGTCCAAGATTGTTTTTAGGCAAATACCGCATAACAATTGTTCTACGGTACATTTTCATTAATCAAGAAAAGTATATACAAAATATAAAATGAATTTCTCTAAGCTAACCATATCAATAAAATTCTCCCTTTTGATTTTTTAAAGAATGAAAGTCAGTTGACCCAAAGGATTCATAAGCATGTATGATATCTTTATTTTGTCGAGTAATTTCTTAAAATTTTGAATTATTTTGTTCCTATTTTTCTTGATTTTTTAATTTTTTGTTTGTACCATTTACATAAATTTTCCTACTTAGGCCTTCTTTGGCTCACATGATTCTAGAAACACAGGAAAGAAAAACAAGACTTTGATAGGAATACATGTGTAAAACAGAGGATTGAAATACATAGAAATTTTACCAGTTAAGGTGTTTGGTTCAGAGTAGTTTGGAGAAACACCGGGAACCTAATAAATTGATCAAATTAAAGTCAAACCAGAGAAAAGGTATAATTAGTATATTATTGTCCCACTAAGGATCTTGATCTCGTTTTTCGCATGTAGGAATTTGAAAAAGATGTCCAAGTGGATGTCAGATACATGCATTTTTGTTTGAAATTGAGACCAAAGGAAAAAAGTCCTCCATATTTCCTTAGCTCCATTTATTTGATCCAAATGCATGAATAAAAGTACCATAGGAAAATTTCCTATTCGTATGTTTCTTCTCCACTTCTCCTTTGATCCAAAGAGACCCTTAAACTAACCATGAAATTGGGACATCCAATCAAAGATAAGGTGACTTGCTTAGGATGTTTTGTTGTCCTTTTTCTCCCTGCTCCTGGTATTCCTATCATCGAAATGTTTGGTGTTCCCTAGAGCATAACTTTGCCACAACCTAGGGTGTTCAACAACAACCTTCTTTGATTATTCAAGCAGTATGGCCCCTCCTAATGCTTTGTCGTGATGTCGGGCCTGTTTGGTTCATGGCTAACTTTGCCACAACTAACCTTAGGCAAAGTGTGGCTGCCACAAAAAATATGGCTAACAAAATGGCCACCACAAGTGTGGCAAGATTTGGCAAAAAATTAAGCATATGTCATGTGGACCATATAACTAGAAAAGTGTGGCAAGCCACAAGTGCGGCAATGAACCAAACATATGCCTAAGATGTTATGGCATGACTAAGATTAGGCGTGGCAACCTTAGGCCGAAAACCAAACAGGCCCGTCATCTCTTAACCAGCAACACCAGATTTTGCCCATGGCAAAATAGTTAACGATGAGAGATGTTGGAACCTTGTCTTATCTCAGATATAGTCCCAACACATGATCCTATTCATAGATCATAGAATCTTGTGTTTTCATCAAATTAGACTAAACAATCTCAAAACGAGTAGTGCAATAAGATCTTCCGCGGCAGAGGTGGTATAATATTAAGTACCATCAACCCCACGCAATGCCAACTACTAAGCATATTGCTAAGTTGACATAGCATTTAATGAGAAAAGGGAGTACTTAGTATCATAGCATGATATCATATCGTATTAAATGAAGTGTTAATTAATACGAGTCATGTAGAATAATAAATGAGGCTATCGAAGATACTAACCTATGATGCTAGTGAAGAGTGTACATCTAGAAATTTAAGGACAAATTATGGAGTTAAGTAAAAAAATGCATTGGAAAGGTACAAGCCACCACGTCTCTTCTCTTTAATTACCCAACCCCCAATGAGCTAAGTGCATGTAGAAATTAAGAAGACCATGTGTAGATTGCTATTGGTCTTGATTACTGTGTGATAAGAGAGAAGTAATTTTTTTCTACTTTAAAGTGCATTGGGAAGATAGAAGCACACTCTTTTGTGGACAAATTTTGAAGCTAGATGTACACTCTTCACCGGACGGAGGGAGTACACTAGTATCATATGCATGGAGAGATACCATCGTGCACCTAGGTGCCAGCGCACCCTATATGAACAAAACAATTTAGTAATAAAATTTCCAAAAAATGGAATAAAATATGTCAATATTGTACTCATACAAAAGAGTTTCCAAGGAATGGCGTTCATGGTATTTTGGGCAGGAAAAACAAAATTGCCATATACAAGTACTCTTCATGCTACTTTGTCCTCCAGTTTTCTGTTTTTTCATCCCTGAAGTTAACAGGAATCATTCCTTGGCGAGTTTTTTTATACGTATACAATACTTGATCATACTTGGTTCCAAAAATTTCCACAATTTTTTTATTTTTTATGCAATTACTAAATTATTTTGCGCATATAGGGTGTGCTGGCACTCGAGAGCCATAGCTTCACATCACATATGCATGATACTAGTATATGATACTTCATATTACGAACAACCTAATAAATATCAATCATATCCAAGGATACAAGGCATTTGAAAGAACATGTGGTGCCCCCATGTTAGGTTTTGGTAATTGATGACAATCTCTATGGACTACTGGTTGCATTGAGTTATACTTGAAGGATTTGTCCATAGGCTTTTCTTGAAGTCCATGTGTTGGTTTCAAGGAGTTTATGAGTTGACCAAGGTGCTATTAAGGAATTATCCAAAGATCAGTCATGTGAGTGTTGAGCTTATTGCAAGCATGTCTTGAAGAAGAAGATTGTGTGATCATTCATGTCTACCTTCAAGACATCATCCAAATGAAGAGAGTTGGAAAGATTCAACACACAAAGCGCACAAGATGTACCGAGGGATCAAGTGATCCCATGGTATGGTAAGTATTGTCCATTACGCTTTTCTGTGCTAACCCATGGTCTTCGTGAGAGTTCTTTGTGGGGTTAGGTTGCGGTGTGCAAGTTCAAGTGGAGCATCACGAAGAGATCAAATGCTTGAAGCTTGTCATCCATTGTGGTGACAATGGATTAGTGAAGATGTGCGGAAGAGTGGCTCACCCATAGTGGAGTATGGGGGAGCAATCAACTAGTCTTCATCGAGCCAACGCAATCAAGAAAGGTGGTCCAACTTGAGGGAGTCAAGATCGTCATCATCTAGCTCAAGTGGACCATGTGCAAGGCAAAGGTTTGCCCTTGATAGGTTTTCTATTTTACCGGTCTCATGGTGGTTGTTGGGAGACCGGGTTATATGATCGATTTCCGTACTATCAAGGGGGGCTCTCGATGAGTAGCTTGATCGTATCATTCGTAGAGAGTTCAAACCATTGCATCCTTGCATCATCTTTATTGGTTCTTGTTTGCTTCTCTTTGTGAGTTTTGAAGCTTTTGGTCATCTTGTTGACAAGCTCGAGTTCATCGAAAATGGAGTTCACGTGCATCTTCTATGATGTTTTCGATGTTGGAGGGTATGCCGGTTCTTCTCTGTTGGAGGTTTCACTCCTCTGTTTATTAGGCATACCTCCCCTGCCTCTTCTTACTATAACCATTCGCTGTTTTGATGCTACTCGTCTTCCTCTATCCAACAAGCGTGAGTTTGCTCAATTCGGAGCTCTCATGAAGAATTATGGCAGTTTTGGGTTTTCTCCCGGCGGTAGTACCGTGGTCGGTAGCGGTAGTACCGCTCGTCATGCGGTAGTAATCTGTAACTAACTTAAACTTCTGGAACTCCAAAAATTCTAAATTAAAATTGGTGGACCAGAGGAATTTGTCTAGTAATCATCTACACAAAGAATCAACTAAATAGCACTCTCCAGTAAAAAGTTGAAGCTAATCTCGTGAGCGCTAAAGTTTCTGTTTTTTACAGCATGATCATAAAGACTTCACCCAAGTCTTCCCAAAGGTTCTAATTGGCACAAACACTAATTAAAACATAAAATCACATCTAAACAGAAGCTAGATGGATTATTTATTACTAAACAGAACCAAAAAGCAAGAAACTAAAATAAAATTGTGTTGCCTCCCAACAGGCGCTATCGTTTAACGCCCCTAGCTAGGCATGATGATTTCAATGATGCTCACAAAAAGATAAGAATTGAAACATAAAGAGAGCATCATGAAGAATATAACTAGCACATTTAAGTCTAACCCACTTCCTATGCATAGGGATTTTGTGAGCAAACAACTTATGGGAACAACAATCAACTTGTATAGGAAGGTAAAACAAGCATAACTTCAAAACTTTAAGCACATAGAGAGGAAACTTGATATTATTGCAATTCCTACAAGCATATGTTCCTCCCTCATAATAATTTTCAGTAGGATCATGAACGAATTCAACAATATAACCAGCACCTAAAGCATTCTTTTCATGATCTACAAGCATAGAAAATTTACTACTCTCCACATAAGCAAATTTCTTATGAATAGTAGTGGGATCAAACTCAATAAAATAACTATCATGTGATTGAAAATTAAGATCAAGATGACAAGTTTCATGGTTATCATTATTCTTTAAATCATACGTGTCATCATAATAATCATCATAGATAGGAGGTATGCTTTCATCATAGTAAATTTGCTCATCAAAGCTTGGGGGACAAAAAATATCATCTTCATCAAACTTAGCTTCCCCAAGCTTGTGGCCTTTCATATCATTAGCATCATGGATATTCAAGGAATTCATACTAAAAACATTGCAATCATGCTCATCATTCACATATTTTATGCCAAGCATTCTATGTAATTCTTCTTCTAGTACTTGAGCACAATTTTCCTTTCCATCATTTTCACGAAAGACATTAAAAAGATGAAGCATATGAGGCAATCTTAATTCCATTTTTTTGTAGTTTTATTTTATAAACTAAACTAGTGCTAAAACAAGAAACAAAAAGATTCGATTGCAAGATCTAAAGATATACCTTCAAGCACTAACCTCCCCGGCAACGGTGCCAGAAATGAGCTTAGTTGACGGGGTGTGAGTGCCGCTTACCTAGCCTCCCCGGCAACGGCGCCAGAAAAGAGCTTGATGTCTACTACACAACCTTCTTCTTGTAGACCTTGTTGGGCCTGCAAGTGCACAGGTTTGTAGGACAGTAGCAAATTTCCCTCAAGTGGATGACCTAAGGTTTATCAATCCGTAGGAGGCGTAGGATGAAGATGGTCTCTCTCAAACAACCCTGCAACCAAATAACAAAGAGTCTCTTGTGTCCCCAACACACCCAATACAATGATAACTTGTATAGGTGCACTAGTTCGGCGAAGAGATGGTGATACAAGTGCAATATGGATGGTAGATAAAGGTTTATGTAATCTGAAAATACAAAAACAGCAAGGTAACTAATGATAAAAGTGAGCGTAAACGGTATTGCAATGCTAGGAAACAAGGCCTAGGGTTCATACTTTCACTAGTGCAAGTTCTCTCAACAATAATAACATAATTGGATCATATAACTATCCCTCAACATGCAACAAAGAGTCACTCCAAAGTCACTAATGGTGGAGAACAAACGAAGAGATTATGGTAGGGTATGAAACCACCTCAAAGTTATTCTTTCCAATCAATCCGTTGGGCTATTCCTATAAGTGTCACAAACAGCCCTAGAGTTCGTACTAGAATAACACCTCAAGACACAAATCAACCAAAACCCTAATGTCACATAAATACTCCAATGTCACCTCAAGTATCCGCGGGTATGATTATACGATATGCATCACACAATCTCAGATTCATCTATTCAAAGCTCTGAGTCCTCTGACCTTGCTATCGAGCAACACACAATGGATGTGATACCTGCTCCTCCCGTGCCTTCTGCTGCCCTGACCATCTCGGTGTCTTTGCATAATCAAGGGATCTCTTTTGGCCTCTCTGCTCAAGGCGATGAGCTTCTTGCTGTTCCGCTGGATGACCCAATCCCGCGCCGCAACCTGAACACCTTCATTTTCCAGGCGCTTTGTCCGATGATTGCAACATTTGGTCCCTGGAGCTCTGGTTATGGTCTGCGTTCACCACGCTCTGAACTTTGTGTTCTTATCACAACGGATTCTTCTGGCATTAGTTTCATGCAACAGCCTTTGCCTGTTCTGCCTGCACCCCCAACTGTGCATATTGAAGAGATCCACCCTGTTCCAGAGATTTTGGATGGTTCTGAGATTGCTGCTGCCGAGGAAAATTCTCTCCCTATGGAACCTGCTATTTCGGACAGCCTTTCAACCCTGTCTGTGTCTGAAAGTGTCACTTTACTGTCTGCAGAGACTATTAACACGCTCCAGCCAGCTTCTGATGTCAGTTTCTCTCGGCTACCTGATGCAATTGATCTTAACCATGGTACCTTGGTTGATCCTCCAACCCAGCCACGGGCTCGCCCCAGACGCTCGAGACCTGCTGCTCCTCGTTCCACGGTGGACGTTCGGCGTAGCTCACGCTCAAACAAATACAATGGCTTCAAGGTCCCACTGCTTACTGACAACCGTGCGTACACCTCCAAGGTCAAGCCCAGGTTGGCTCCTTCATTTGGGTTTTCAAGCTCTGCTCCTTCTGCGGACGATGGCATCCCCCCTCCAACACCGGTATCAACTTTGTAGCAAATTGGCATCAACAGGTGCGCCATTCCAGAAGCTGAGCTCACTACTGAAGCTCTTCTTTCCCTGCCAGATGTTTCTGCTCCAACAGCTTCAGGTACTCCTTCCGTTCAAGATCAAGAGGAGGGCCCCTCTGCTCCTCTTGAGCAACTCTTTATCCGTGCCATGCCCTCTTTACGCTGCTGGAATGTTCTTTCATGGAATATCATAGGTTTAAATTCTGAGAAGAAACGTTTAGCTCTTAATAATGCGATCATCTCAAGTGGCTGCGCCATAGTTTGTCTTCAGGAGACCAAGTTGTTTGACGTTACGTCTGCTTTTGTTAAAACTTGTTGTCCTCATCAGTTTGATCAATTTTCTTTTGTTCCTTCGCGTGGTGCCTCGGGTGGGATTCTCACCATATGGAAAAGCTCTGTTTTCTCCGGCACAGTAGTTTCAATCGACACGCATGCGCTAGTTACCTCTTTCATCAGTACGCAAACCTCTCAAACCTGGACACTAGTGAAAGTTTATGGTCCCTGCGCTGGTGAAGAACGCGATACTTTTACTAACTGGCTCTATGATGTGAACATTCCTAATGGTCAAGACTGGCTATTCCTCGACGATTTTAATTATATGCGTGCACCTGATAACCGTAACAAGCCTGGGGGAAACATGCAAGACATGATCACCTTTAATGACATCATACATAAACAGCAACTTATTGAGCTACCAATACAGGGCCGTGCTTACACCAGGAGTAATATGCAAACTGACCCCCTCCTCGAGAAAATTGACTGGTTTTTTTACTTCGCTTAACTGGACCACGGTATACCCCAAAACCTTGGTGAAACCCCTTGGCAAACCGGTATCCGATCATATCCCATGTGTTGTCAGTGTTGAAACCAAGATTCCCCGCAGTAAGATTTTTCGTTTTGAGTCCTACTGGATCCTTCACCCAGGATTTATGGATGTTGTGCGAGATGTTTGGGAAAGGCCTGTTAGATCAGAGAATGCTGCAACTAAACTTTGCCGCAAGTTCAGAGCCTGAGACATGCACTGAAACACTGGAGTAAGAACATCTCCCGCCTCTCTATTGCTATTTCTAACTGCAATTGTGTACTGGCTGACCTTGACAAGCTTGAAAACAAACGCACACTCACTATACCAGAGGCTAATTTCAGAACAATTCTAAAAACTCACTTGCTCAGGCTCCTCCAGTACCAGAAGCTTTATTAGAAAAAACGCTGCACTATTAGGTGGATCAAATTTGGCGATGAAAATACTAAGTTTTTTCAAGCCATTGCAACGGAAAGATACAGACAGAATAACATTGCAAGCTTACGTAACGACAGTGGTGCTATAATTGAAGATCACACTAGTAAAGAGGCCCTCTTGTTCCTCACTTATAAAAATCGTCTGGGCTCCACCTCAACCTATGAGATGAAATTCTCTCTGCCAGACCTCATCAAAAGATCTGATAATCTTGCTAGCCTGACCGAGCCGTTCACACAAAAAGAAATTGACCAAGTTGTTAATGGCATGCCTCCGGATCGTGCACCTGGCCCTGACGGTTTCAATGGTGCTTTTCTCAAAGCTTGTTGGACTATCATCAAGTACGATTTTTATGATCTATGCGCTCAATTTTATGATGGCACTCTGGACATTAACAACATCAATGATGGGCTCATCACGTTAATCCCTAAAGTCAGCTCCCCGGAAACAGTAAATGATTACAGACCGATCACGCTTTTGAACTGCTACCTCAAGTTGATTACAAAATTTCTAGCAGATCGGCTACAATCTTCTATTTTGGACTTAGTTCACCGCAATCAATATGGCTTCATTAAGGGGAGGACTATCCAGGATTGCCTTGCTTGGGCTTACCAGTATATACACCAATGCCAAAGCTCGGGCAGACAGATCATTTTGCTCAAACTTGATTTTGCAAAGGCCATCGACACAATTGCTCATGACCCGATGATCCAGATTACGCATCATATGGGCTTCAACGATAAATCGATTTCTTGGATCCAATGCTTATTCTCCTCTGGGCGCTCTTCTGTCCTTCTCAACGGGGTACCGGGCTGACAATTCCAATGTCGATGCGGAGTCCGACAGGGGGATCCCCTGTCCCCCCTCATTTTTGTGCTCGCTGCAGATTTATTACGGTCTGCCATAAATGATGCATTCAGACAAGGTAAAATCGAGCTCCCTTTTCATTGCGTTGGACAAACAGACTACCCCGTTATTCAATACGCCGAAGACACTTTGATAATCCTACCTGCATGCATCCGTCAAGCTACTTTGGTCAAGGAGATCCTATCGGATTACGCCACCTCTATTGGTTTGAAAATCGATTTTCACAAGTCCACATTGATTCCGATCAACCTCGACCCCTCCTCTGCGAACGCTCTTGCAAGGATTTTCGGATGTAATGTTGGCACGCTGCCTTTCACCTATGTTGGTCTGCCTCTGGGTACCACTCGGCCTACAGTCCAAGACCTCATGCCTCTTGTTTGCCGATTGGAAAGGCGTTTAACGTCAACCATTGCTCTGATGACTTACGGTGGCAGATTATCCTGGCTGAATGCTTCAGTCACGTCTCTTCTTATATTTGCCATGTGTACACTCAAATTTCCGCCCAAGCTTCTTGAAATCCTAGACAAAATCAGAAGACGTTGTCTCTGGACTAAGAAAACCGAGCAAGGTGATAAATACTCCTCTCTTGCGGCTTGGGACATGGTCTGTCGTCCCAAAGATAAAGGTGGGCTCGGAGTGATCAATCTCAAAATCCATAATGAAGCCCTGCTCCTAAAATTCCTCCACAAATTCTACAACAAAATGGATGTTCCCTGGGTTCACCTGTTATGGGACAATCTCTACGTCGACAAAATACCACATGCAGTGGAACAGGCCGGCTCTTTCTGGTGGCGCGATATTCTAAAACTGACACCAACCTTCAGGGGCATATCTCGTGTTCAGTTGGTAGATGGAAGGACCGCCTTGCTTTGGAAAGATCTTTGGGCGCGTGATGTGCTGCATGATTCCCATCCACGTGCCTTCTCTTTTGCGCTGCATGAAGATATCTCAGTCGCTGACTTCTAGGCCTCCAATGATCTGCATGAAACCTTTCAACTCCCTGTGTCTCCGAGCGCGCTGGACGAAATCCGGGACATGCAGCTAACGTTGACCAAGCTTTGCCCTTCCACGTCGAATACTGATGTTTGGCACTACATGTGGGGCGCGGCCGAGTTTCGACCTAAGGACGACTATTCTTTCTTCTTTAGAGATGCTCAAGCCGATCCCATGTTCAAGCACCTATGGAAATCAAAATGTACTATGAAGCTGAAGGTGTTTGGATGGCTGCTTTTCGTGGACAGGCTCAACACACGCAATATGTTGAAACGGAGGCACTACAACATTGGTGACGATTTTGATTGCCTTCTTTGCGGGCCGCCAATTGAAGAAACGGTGGATCACATGATCTTCACTTGTGATTTTAGCAAGATTTGCTGGACCAAACTTGGCATTCATTGGCCCCCTTTTGATGACCGTCTCACTGCCCTCAGATTAAACAGAGACTCGTGTCCTGACCCATTCTTCATGGAAGTTTTTCTCACTGCTGCGTGGAGCTTATGGAAGGAGAGGAATAACAAGCACTTCCGAGGACTTGACCCTACTATTGGGTCCTGGTTGTCACCCTTCAAAAATGACCTGGGTCAGCTCCAACATAGAATCAAGGAGGCCCATAGAGGCTCATTTGTAAACCTTTGTAATACTCTAGGTTGATCCTTGTTACCTCTTTTTATTTCTTTATTTCTCTTGTGGAGAGCTGGTAGTTTGCCTCCTCCCTAAGCCATGGGGAGGGGGTGGTATATGGTTAGTTTGAGTTTGGCGTTGTATATGTCTATGTAAACACCCCATTTATATAGATATATATATAACGTAGTGGGAGTGCTCTCCCACTGTCAATTCCTTAAAAAAAAACCAACACATAGAACCTCAAAGAGTGCCCCAAAGTTTCTACCGGAGAATCACGACGAAAACGTGTGCCAACCCCTATGCATAGATTCATGGGAGGAACCCGCAAGTTGATCACCAAAACATACATCAAGTGAATCACGTGATATCCCATTGTCACCACAGATACGCACGTCAAGACATACATCAAGTGTTCTCAAATCATTAAAGACTCAATCCGATAAGATTACTTCAAAGGGAAAACTCAATTCATTACAAGAGAGTAGAGGGGGAGAAGAAACATAAGATCCAACTATAATAGCAAAGCTTGCGATACATCAAGATCGTGCCAAATCAAGAACACGAGAGAGAGAGTACAAACACATAGCTACTGGTACATACCCTAGCCCCGAGGGTGAACTACTCCCTCCTCGTCATGGAGATCGCCGGGATGATGAAGATGGCCACCGGTGAGGGTTCCCCCCCTCCGGCAGGGTGTCGGAACAGGGTCCCGATTGGTTTTTGGTGGTTCTGGAGGTTTTGCGGCAGCGGAACTCCCGATCTATTCTCTGTTCTGGAAGTTTTAGGGCACGTGGAGTTATATAGGCGGAAGAAGCACGTCGAGGAACCACGAGGGCCCCACGAGGCGGGGCGCCCTAGGGGTGGGCGCGTCCCCCACCCTTAGGGCTTCCTCGCCCTTCCTTGACGTGGGGTCCAAGTCCATCCAAGAGCTTTCCTTCCAAAATGACTTCTCCAGTTGATTTCGTTCCGTTTGACTCCTTTTGATATTCCTTTTCTTCAAATATGAAATAGGCAAAAACAACAAATCTGGGCTGGGCCTCCGGTTAATAGGTTAGTCCCAAAAGTAATATAAAAGAGGAAAATAAAGCCCAATATTGCCCAAAACAGTAGATAATATAGCATGGAGCAATCAAAAATTATAGATATGTTGGAGACGTATAAGTTTTCTCCTTGCTTTGGTTTTGTTCCTAAGCAATCGCATCTCATACTCATGCATCATCGTTGTTGCATTGCATTGTGATGCATAATTCCTTGTATAAACTCTCTTGAAATTGATTGTCATCAATTACCAAAATGGGGGAGATTGAAAGAACATGCAGTGCCCCCATGTTTGGTTTTGGTAATTGATGACAATATCTATGGACTAATGGTTGCATTGAGTTATACTTGAAGGATTTGTCCATAGGCTTTTCTTGAAGTCCATGTGTTGGTTTCAAGGAGTTTATGAGTTGACCAAGGTGCTATTAAGGAATTATCCAAAGATCGCTCATGTGAGTGTTGAGCTTATTGCAAGCATGTCTTGAAGAAGAAGATTGTGTTATCATTCATGTCTACCTTCAAGACATCATCCAAATGAAGAGAGTTGGAAAGATTCAACACACAAAGCGCACAAGATGTACCGAGGGATCAAGTGATCCCATGGTATGGTAAGCATTGTCCATTACACTTTGTGTGCTAACCCATGGTCTTCGTGAGATTTCTTTGTGGTGTTAGGTTGCGGTGTGCAAGTTCAAGTGGAGCATCACGAAGAGATCAAATGCTTGAAGCTTGCCGTCCATTGTGGTGACAATGGATTGTTGAAGATGTGCGGAAGAGTGGCTCATCCATAGTGGAGTATGGGGGAGCAATCAACTAATCTTCATCGAGCCAACACAATCAATAAAGGTGGTCCAACTTGAGGGAGTCAAGATCGTCATCATCTAGCTCAAGTTGACCATGTACAAGGCAAACGTTTGCCCTTGATAGGTTTTCTATTTTACCGGTCTCATGGTGGTTGTTGGGAGACCGGGTTATAGGATCGATTTCCGTACTATCAAGGGGGGCTCTCGATGAGTAGCTTGACCATATCATTCGTAGAGAGTTCAAGCCATTGCATCCTTGCATCCTTTCTTGGTTCTTGTTTGCTTCTCTTTGTGAGTTTTGAAGCTTTTGGTCATCTTGTTGACAAGCTCGAGTTCATCGAAAACGGAGTTCACGTGCATCTTCTATGATGTTTTCGATGTTGGAGGGTATGCCGGTTCTTCTCTGTTGGAGATTTCACTCCTTTGTTTGTTAGGCATACCTCCCCTGCCTCTTCTTATTATAACCATTCGTTGTTTTGATGCTACTCGTCTTCCTCTATCCAACAAGCGTGAGTTTGCTCAATTCGGAGCTCTCATGAAGAATTATGGCAGTTTTGGGTTTTCTCCCGGCGGTAGTACCGCGGTCGGTAGCGGTAGTACTGCTCGTCATGCGGTAGTACCGCTCCAGTACCGCTCTACTACTACCGCCTCGATTTTGGGTCTTGCACTTTTCGTGTCGTGTTTAGCAGTAGTTGCACGGCACTAAGGCACGGCAGTTCCGCCTATAAGCGGTAGTACCGCCCCGTTTGGGCGGTAGTACCACCTACAAGTGGTAGTACCATTCCGGTCGGGCGGTAGTACCGCTACTGCATTACTGCCGCCGTACTCTGCTCTGCCCTGCCACATTTGGTCCCGTGTTCTGCTCCTCCAGCGGTAGTACCGATGGGATGAGCGGTACTACCGCCCCAAGGTTCATGTTTTGTTGCTGCATTTCCTTGCTTCTTCCGTCCGAGCGGTAGTACTGCTCGTGGAGCGGTAGTACCACTCGTGTGCGGGCTGAGCACATAATGATTGGATTTTTTCCCTCCTATAAAAGGGGGTCTTCTTCCCCAATGAACCTTATCTCTTGAGCTCGTGTTCTTCCCACATTGTTGACCTTCTTCGACCTTGCTAACTCTCAATCCCTCCATGGATAGTTTTTGAGGGAAAAGAGAGAGGAGATCTAGATCCACATTTCCACCAATCACTTTCTTCTCTTGTGAGGGGAACCCCTTGGATCTAGATCTTGGAGTTCTTGGTGTTCTCCTTCTTGTTCTTCCTCTCATTTTCCTCCCTGGCATTAGTTGCTTCGGTGGGATTTGAGAGAGAAGGACTTGGGCACTCCGTGTGCCCTTGCCATTGCATTTGGTGCATCGGTTTGAGTTCTCCACGTGATACGTGGAAGTTACAAGTTGAGAAGCTTATTACTCTTGGGTGCTTGGTACCCTTGAGCTTGTTCCTCTTGGTGCTTGGGCGCCCTAGACGGTTGGTGGTGTTCGAGCTCAATCATTGTGGTGTAAAGCTCCGCAAGCGTCGGGTCTCCAATTAGGTTGTGGAGATCGCCTCGAGCAATTTGACGGTTCCGTGACCGCCCCAAGGGTTGCCAAAGTGTACGGGTTCGGTGACCGCCCCAAGGGTTGCCATTTGTAATGGTTCGGTGACCGCCTCAAGGGTCCCTTAGTGGAATCACGACATCTTGCATCGTGCGAGGGCGTGAGGAGATTACGGTGGCCCTAGTGGTTTCTTGGGGAGCATTGTGCCTCCACACCGCTCTGAACGGAGATTAGCATCTGCAAGGGTGTGAACTTCGGGATACATCATCGTCTCCGCGTGCCTCGGTTATCTCTTACCCGAGCTCTTTACTTATGCACTTTACTTTGTGATAGCCATATTGTTTCTTGTCATATATCTTGCTATCGCCTAGTAGTTTGTCTTGCTTAGCATAAGTTTTTGGTGCAGATAGGTGAGCCTAGTTGTTGTCGGTTTTGTGCTTGACAAATTAACTGCTAGGTTTATTCCGCATTTGTTCAAGCCTAAACCGTAATTATTTTAAAGCGCCTATTCACCCCCCCCCCCTCTAGGAGACATCCTCGATCTTTCAATTGGTATCAGAGCCTCATCTCTCTTTATAGGGCTTAACCGCCTAGAGAGTAAGGATGTGTACTAGGGGTTTAGGATTCTCTGACACTCTTAGTTTTGATGGCACACATTTTGATGTTTGGGTAATTCGCATGCTTAATCTCTTTAGGGTCATGGACCCAAATTTAGAGCGAATTGTAGATATGGGGTTTTCTCCTCCAAAGGATCCCCAAAGATTATCTTTAGAGGATGAGAAAAAGTCTTATCTCAATGCTCAAGCTTCTAATGTGCTTTTCGATGCTTTGAGCAATGTAGTTATATTTCAACTCATGCCGTTCCGGGATGCTCATGAGTTGTGGACAAAGCTTCAAGATAAATATGGTGTGTCCAAGATTTGTGGGGATGATTGTTCTCCCTCCACCTCCGGCCGTGTTGCCTTCTCAACTTCTTCTACTTCACCTACATGTGGATTGCCACAAGGTAATGCTATGGTGAGTAGTGTTGGTCATTGCAATGATGATAGTGTGCTTGTTCTTGGTGATCCTTCATCATTATCTTATTGCAATGGTCTTTCTTTGAATTTTAACACTTCGAGCACCTTACATGTTTCACATTCTTGTGTTGATAGCTCTTGCATATCATGTAGAAATTTCTTGTTCAAATCTCATGATGATATGCTTGCTATGTCTTGTTGCCATGATAAAAATGTATCTATTTCCTCGAGTTGTTGTGCTAACAATGTAGAGGAAACCCAACACTCCATGGAACAAGATGTGGTCTTAAATGGTGCTTTAAGGGATCCTACATCATCATCTATTGCTTTATGCCTTATGGCTAAGGCTTCAAAGGTATCTCCTACTTTGAAACCCAATATGTCTCTTGATGATGATGTTAATGCTAATGATGATGAAGATAGTGATGAAGAGAATGATAATGTTGCCTCCTTAAAAGTTAAGGGGGAAATGGTTTTTAAAGCTCTTCATAAAAATAAAATTGCTCGTTCCAACTTCATGAAAATCATGTCCATTGCCATTGAGGGCAAGAAATATATTGATGAGTTGGAATCTCGTCTTGAGGAGAATGAGGTCACCATTGATAAAATGGAAGGTCATGAGCGTGATTACGCTAATGAGATTGCGGACCTCTCTCAAGCTCTTGAAATTGAACAAACCACCAAGGAATCTCTTGAGGAGACTTTTGCTCTAGAATTATCTAGAGTGAAGGAATCTCATGATAGAGCTCTTGAGGTGGCCAATGTTTTTGAAACTAAAAATGCTAAGCTTGAAGTTGCTCATGCTAGACTCCTTGAGGATTTTGAGCACCTCGAAAATGGCTCAAGGGTCATCAAGGGTGAGCTCATCAAACTCACTGAGTCTCATGCACAACTTAAAGCCTCACGTTCAAAAGAGCTTGTAATGTTGCCTTCTCCTCATGCTATTATTGATGATGCTTGTGCTACTAACTCTATTACATGTGAAGCATCCATTTTGAAGGAGAATGTTGAGCTACGGGCTCAACTTGAGTTGCTATCTAGAAATTATGGGAAATTGGAAGAAAGCCATGAAAAGCTCTCAAGCTCTCATGATGATCTTCTAGTATCCCATAATGTGCTAAAGATATCTCATGAGGCCATGATTGCTAAGGTAACATCTAGTGAGCCTCATGTGGATACTAGCACTACTTCTAGTCAAAATGCTATGTTGCCATGTGCTAGTCCTTGTAATTCATCTACTCACAATGTTGGTACATCTTGTGATGAATTGCTTTCCTTGTTGCTCCAACGATGAAGCCTATACTTCCTCTAGTACTTGTGTTGAGACTAACCATGTAGAGGAAATCAAAGAGCTCAAGGCCCAAGTCACTTCTTTGAAGAAAGACTTGGAAAAGAGTCATGAAGGGAAATCCACACTCAACAATATCTTGAGTGTGCAAAAATCCCCCAATGACAAAGGTGGACTTGGATTCAAGTCCAATAAGAAGAAGAAGTGCAAGATGAACAAGAAGAAGGGCCAAGAACAAGTCAAGAATTCGGCCAAGGTTGTTTGCTTCAAGTGCAAAATTGAAGGGCATCATGTGAGATCTTTCCCATTAAAGAAGAAGGCTGTCGGTGTCAAATCCGGCGGATCTCGGGTAGGGGGTCCCGAACTGTGCGTCTAGGCGGATGGTAACAGGAGACAAGGGACACAATGTTTTTACCCAGGTTCGGGCCCTCTCGATGGAGGTAAAACCCTACTCCTGCTTGATTAATATTGATGATATGGGTAGTACAAGAGTAGATATACCACGAGATCAGAGAGGCTAAACCCTAGAAGCTAGCCTATGGTATGATTGTTGTTCGTCCTACAGATAAAAACCCTTCGGTTTATATAGACACCGAATAGGGTTAGGGTTACACAGAGTCAGTTACAATGGTAGGAAATCTACATATCCGTATCGCCAAGCTTGCCTTCCACGCAAGGAAAGTCCTATCCGGACAAGGGACGAAGTCTTCAATCTTGTATCTTCATAGTCTAGGAGTCCGGCCAAAGATGATAGTTCGGCTATCCGGACACCCTCTAGTCCAGGACTCCCTCAGTAGCCCCTGAACCAGGCTTCAATGAAGATGAGTCCGGCGCGCATATTGTCTTCGGCATTGCAAGGCGGGTTCCTCCTCCGAATACTTAGAAGGTTTTGAACACAAGGATAGTGTCCGGCTCTGCAAAACAAGTTCCACATACCACCGTAGAGAGGATAATTTTTTGCACAGATCTGCTGACGTATTCCGCGGCGTGACATCACACCACGGCCAGGCCTTTATTCGAATCGTTTTTTACTGTCCCACCTCAGCGCGTTTAGCGAGGCGGTTTCCTTCACACGTCTTATCAAAGCATAGATCATGCCCCCTTATTCCGGCATTCTCATCAATACGGACGTGGGTAACCCAACCGCGCCATTGATTGCGGCGCTTGGGAGATAAGCGAGTTTTATCAGGCTGGTAGGGGACGCATAGCCTCGTTCGTCCATATAAGGGGATAAGGATCCACCTTTTCACCTACGCCTTCTTCCTCCTTTGCTCATCCATTTCCGCGCACTCGAGCTCCAGCGCCCAAGTCCGCACACCCCACCTCAACCTTCTCCAACTATGTCCGGAGCGGGAGGCAAGTGGATGGCCTCCTCCGTCACGGAGGGGCACATCAAAAAGCTGCGGAAGGCCGGATACTTGTCCAGCGACATCGCGCATCGGCTACCCGATGAGGGGCAGCTCATTCCCACCCCCAGGCCCCATGAGAGGGTGGTGTTCCTCACCCACTTCCTCCGCGGACTAGGTTTTCCACTTCACCCATTTGTCCGGGGCTCATGTTCTACTACGGCTTGGATTTCCACGATCTGGCCCCGAACTTCATCCTCAACATCTCGGCGTTTATCGTCGTGTGCGAGGGCTTCCTCTGCATCCAGCCCCACTTCGGCTTATGGCTGAAGATCTTCAATGTCAAGCCGAAGGTAGTGGGCGGCCGCCAAGCGGAGTGCCGAGGCGCCATGGTTGGCAAGATGGCCAAAGTCCTATGGCTCGAGGGCTCCTTTGTGGAGACCATAAAGGTGGCAATCGGGTGGTTCTACATCACCGAGCCGCGACTCTCAATGGGCGGCGGCCCCGATTCGATCTGGCTTCCCACACGGCTCACATCATGGAAAGAGACGGGCTGACGGGGGATTCGGACGAGCTGTCCGGACTCCAAACCTCCGTCCAAACCTGGTGGACAAGAATCTCGGGCTTGTCAACGTAATCCGTGATGCTCATCTGCCGGATTCTCCCATGCCAACAACGGGCCTTCAAATTGTGGGAGTTCGATCCGCACAACACCCAACTCTGAAAAGGCTCTTCGACACTACGCACGAAGACGCTGGAAGGTGCTGTTCATACGCCGAGGCTCCTACATCCGCCACCAAGATCGCGGATTCAGCTCGCAGCGTCAAGCCAGCAAGGTAAGTTATTTTACCCTTTGTGGGACTCTTTTTTCATAGTTTGACTCTATGCGGGATCTAAAACTCCCTAACCTTTGACAGGGCTAGCTAAAGACGTCCGGACAGATTAACTGTCCGGCCCTCTTGCCAGAAGACCCAGCGGACGCCCGATTGACGGGGCTGCTGGCTCCGGCACCTCACGTGGTGCCGGAGAAGAAGGCCAAGGAGAAGGCCATGGGGACTCGAAGGAGTGCCCGACGCCAGGTGTTGTCGGACTCATCGTCCGGCGACTCCGAGGCGGACTCCTCCTCTGAGGACGAGGAGGAGGAGAAAGAAGCCTCCCCCCCAGCGGGGGGAGAGAAGAAAAGGAATGCCGCCCCGACTGGGGAGGCCGGAGGGTTCAAGAAGGGAAGAAACCTTCCGCCGGACGTCTCCACTAGCGCCAACGACGGCGAGGAGGAGTGGCCCTCGAGGGCCAAGCCCCTAGCGAGATCGTAAGTGTCCGGATACCCATGGCTTTTTTTTCATTGCATAGTGTTCTCTAATGCCGAACAATCATGCATCCCGCCCAAGGACGAGTTCGCCGCTTCGTCGAGCGGGTCCCTGAATTCGTCGGAAGTGGAGAGTACTTCACTTCCGGCCGCCTCCTCACCTCACGCTGCTGACGACACCGAGGTGGGGCCCCAAGGGGGGCCTGGTCAAGAGGAGGTGGCGCAGGAGGCGCCGCAAGGCAGCCTCCCGGACTCCAGGCGCGAGGGGAGCGAGACCCCCAGAGGCTCTAAGCCCGAGCCTTGTCCGGACTCCATACCGGAACCTTCAGCGGTTCCGAAGTCCGGCAAGCGGCCCCTTCGTAGGAAGGGTAAGACGCCGGTGTCCTCCGTCCAACCGAGGCACCGGATAGCTCTCGAGGCGCTTAACAGCGCCTCCATCGAGGAGGAGCACCGCCTTTGTTATGAGTGTGGTGATCCGAAAAGTTCATCCGCCAAGAGCGGGCTGACTGAAGCCTGCAACGGCCTTCTAACAGGCTTTGAGGTAAGTTTGCAATACATGTGAGAAGATTACCGCATAGACAGTAGCCCTGATGCTTAGTTCGGTGTTCGGAAAGAAAAGCCGGACTGAGGATCTAAAATGATATACGCAGGAGTCTAACATAATTATGTCAATATGGGAATGCAGGCTGCCTGCTGACCTCTGTCGACCGATCATGGAGGTCAATGCATTGAGGAGAGCCTCGAGCGGTCCGAGAACGAGCTCGGCCAAGCCAAGAAGCAGCTCGAGGACAAGGAAGGTAAGTAATACCTTATGGAATTTAAAAAATGTGGTTACAAAAGATAACAGGAATAACATGGGTACTGCAGGGGCCACGAGCGAGGTGGCGACCCTAAAGGAGGCGGTGTCCGCGTCGAAACAAAGCGCCGACATGAGCGCACTGAGCGAGAGAAGGGGAGGGCAGCTGGCGGAGGTACGACAAGAGCTCCAGTCTCGTGGAAAACACGAGGGTTTGGAGCGTGACTCAAGACCCGAGTCCGAGCTTGCCTCGGCTCTTGAGAGTGCCAAAGCTGCTAAGGCCGAGGCCCAAAAAGCCCTCCAGAGATTGAGGCAATAAATAAGATCACAAGGGGGTAAGGCATTCTTTATGCAGAGCAAGAATGTAAAAGTCAATTATCTAGTACTTATCCGAATCCAGAGCTCTCCAGAGCATTCGCAGATCTGCCATGAGTGTCTCCGATGCGCCGCTTTCTACCGAGCCAAGAAGGAGCTCAACGGAAAAGGTGTTTTGGTCTCAGTATGCTGAGGCCGAACACCCGGTGCCCTTGAGCGACCAACTGAAGCAATTGGTCGAGCTGCACAAGGTCGCCGAACAGGCCATGAAGGGCCTTATAGCTCGGCTGTGGCCAAATGAGGCCATGCCTGGGAGCTACTTCGGGCTAGTGCGGCGGCTGGTGGATGCCTGTCCATGGATCGAGGTCATCAAGCGCTCCGTCTGTATTGAGGGTGCTCGTAGGGCCCTTGCCCGTGCCAAGGTGTACTGGGGCAAGCTGGACGCGGAGAAGCTGGTGACGGACAGGCCGCCGCCGGGCAAAGAACATCGCAAGCCCGAGAAGTATTATGAGGGCGTCCTGAAGGGTGCCCGTCTTATAGCGGGTGAATGCTCCAAAGATGTAATATTTGAGTAGACTCGCATTTGTTATCCTGTACGCTGAAAACTTTTTCATATGCGCTAAGCAACGCTTTTGAATTTAAAATATTACCTTCTGTGCGGCCGTTTATCAAATTTGAGAGATGGCGAGTCGTTGGCTTCAGCCCCCATGCCACGAGTGCTGGGGTGTTCAGGATAAACTTGAGCACTCTTGTTCCCATCCTTGGGTCCTTCGAGGTAGGCGCTCAACGCAACGAACCAGGCAACCGGACTATAATGCTTGAACACTCTCACTTAGCCATAGAATTCTATAATTTTAAATTTCGGCGAAGCCCCTAGTATTCGGAAGACCGAGTTCGGGGCGCTATCCACGCCTTGGCCGGACAATGCCGGTTCCTCGCTCTAAGCGGCATAAGTCTTTAGGGACTCAAAGAAACCTCTCGAACAGCGACCGGCTCTCACCTTATCATGACGGTCAATTTTAGCTTTCTCCACTGAGGTGCTCAACCCAGCTCAACCGGGGCACAATCGCAGTGGTTCTCCCAGCGCTACCTTAGACGATATAACGGAACGTAAGGTACCAAAACATGGGAGCCGGGCAAACCCAACTATTGACCCAAGACATGATTCGAGCCGATGCATATAATGCTATAAGTTCGGGTGCCGCACTTGTGAAAGTGTTCGGACTTGTCACACCATGTTTTTGGGGTACATAAGCCCTGGTGTATTGGCCGTACTAAATTGTACAGTTGCGCAATGTCATAAATGAACATATATAATGGGAAAGAATGCAATAATAGGGAAGAGCTATATATAGGTTATTCAAAAGAAACGCAAATAAAAGCGAACGATACAAATTGTGCGATAAGCAAGGTGCGGGACTTTTGATATGTCCCCTTCCAGGGTAAGTTTGTGGTGTGGTATGTAAAACAGTATACCGCTCGTAATAGAGACCACCTGGACACTCGATGCAGTTTTCTGCTTCCCTGGCTATTGCATCGTGTGTTCAGCGCGAATGCCGGACAGGGCTTCTGGAGAACAGAGTCCTGAAAGTAAAAGGAAGAAAAAGAAATAAAAGGAATGACACAAACGGGATCCCTAGTGCGGTCTAGCCGCGTTCAGGCGTCTTGCCGTGGTCGTGGCCCGCCCCTATGCCCATGGTTCTTCAGAGCGCAATTACGTTCGCGTAGTACTGGCTTCGCGAGTTCGCGAGGGCTGGGGTTGGGGCTGCATTACTACGCTTGTTCGGAACGTGTCAGGCGGTCTTGTTGTAGGTTACTACGGGCGCGCTTGACAGTGTCCGATCGTTTATTGGCCGGACTGGAGAATTGCCTTAAGAGGCTGTTCTGCACTTCTGCCGCAAGGGCAGCTGTATGCTCCTCCATTCGGAGGGAGCGTTCGGTGTTTCCATTGACCGTGATAACGCCTAAAGGGCCTGGCATCTTGAGTTTGAGGTACGCGTAGTGCGGCACCACATTGAATTTTGCGAATGCGGTTCGTCCGAGGAGTGCGTGATAGCCGCTGCGGAACAGGGCTATGTCGAAGATTAACTCCTCACTCCGGAAGTTATCCGGGGATCCGAAGGCCACTTCAAGTGTAACGGAGCCTGTGCAGTTGGCCTCTACACCTGGAATGACGCCTTTAAAGGTCGTCTTTGTGGGTTTGATCCTTGACGGGTCTATGCCCATTTTGCGACCGTATCCCGATAAATCAGGTTCAGTTGCCGCCGCCGCCCATCGGGACTCGGTGAGGTGAAATCCACAATAATTGGGTCAAGAACCAATGCGGCGAAACCACGTGGCGGATGCTAGTGGGGTGGTCCTTCGATCGAAGGTGATCCGCAGGAAGACCATGGGTTGAACTTGGGCGATCTGCTCCATCACAGATATCGCCCCTTAGTGCGCGCTTCCGCTCCCTTTTGGGTATGTGGGTTGCGTATATCATGTTCACCGTCCGCACTTGTGTGGGAAAGCCCTTCGTCCTCTATTGTTCGGCGGCCGGGCTCTTCCTCGTCATCGCTATGCAGCCCCTTGTCGTTGTTTTCGCGCTTAGCTTGCTTGCTTGTTTGAACACCCAACAATCCTGTTGGTGTGGTTGGCTGGTTTTTCGGGGGTGCCATGTATCTGGCACAAGCGATCGAGTATTCGGTCCAAGTTGGACGGGCCCTGGGTATTTCTTTTGAATGGCTTCTTCCGCGACTGGTTTAGAGCCTCTGAATCCAGCATTTATCGTCAGATCTTCAGCATTATCACCGCACGCGGCGTTTATGCTTGTTGAGACATGATCTGCCATTGCTGTCCTTGGTATCCGAACTACCAGGGTGTTTGGCCAAGTTGTTGCTTCGAGCTAGCCAGCTGTCCTCTCCCGCGCAAAAGCGGGTCATGAGTGTGGTGAGGGCTGCCATGGATTTCGGCTTTTCCTGTCCTAGGTGCCGGGCTAGCCACTCGTCACGGATGTTGTGTTTGAAGGCTGCTAGCACCTCTGCATCCGGACAGTCGACGATTTGATTTTTCTTTGTTAGGAACCGCGTCCCGTAATTGTCCGCCGATTCTTCCGGCTGCTGAATTATATGGCTAAGGTCATCGACGTCAGGTGGTCGCACATATGTGCCCTGGAAGTTATCAATGCGGCTTCCAGGTCCTCCCAACAACAGATTGACTCTGCTGGCAAGCTGTTGAGCCAATGCCAAGCTGGTCCTTTAAGCTTGAGTGGGAGGTATTTGATGGCATGTAGATCATCACCTCGGGCCATGTGGATATGGAGGAGATAGTCCTCGATCTAGACCGCAGGATCTGTGGTACCATCGTATGATTCGATGTTTACGGGTTTGAAGCCCTCAGGGATTTGATGATCCATTACTTCATCTGTGAAGCATAGTGGGTGTGCGGCGCCTCTGTATTGGGCTATATCACGACGTAGCTCATATGAGCTTTGTCTACTATGTTCGTCCCGGCCGGGTTTGCTGTATCCGGCGTGACGGTAATCATCCCGAGTCGTTGGGCGCCCACGCAATCTGTAGATCGATCTTGTATGCTTTGCCTTATCCTCCAATATATCTCGCAAGTCCGGCGCGTTTTTCCGTGCATTGGTACTTTTTGAGCGGCGTCGGGCGTGGCTTGAGCGGAGGGCCGAGAGGCTTCTCTCCGTCACCGCCACGGGTGGCTGGTCTGCCATGTCGTGCGCTGGTGACGTGGGTGCTTCCTCCTCTGATCGAGGCAACGGCCTGCATTTGGGGTATCTTTTGGAGGGGCGTTCGAGTTCATACTCTTCGGCTGCAAGGACTTCAGTCCATCTGTTCGCCTAGCAGGTCTTGGTCAGCTCTAAGCTGTTGCTGCTTTTCTTGAGGCTGCTTGCCGTGGCCATGAGCCTGCGTTTAAAACGCTCTTGTTCGACGGGGTCCTCTCGCACGACGAATTAAATCGTCGTCGAGGCTTGCCTCGCCTCTTGAGGGGGCGATAATTATCGCCCTCTACCTCTCTTTCTGCCGCACTACCATGGACTTGCTTCTCCTCCTCCTCTCGCCGAGTCCTGCTGGATGGGGTCATCTTCGACCGTCCGGGTATTATTGTCTCCGTGCGGAATCGCCGCTTTTACCGTGGCGGATTTAGAGCGGCGCCACGACGTTGGCGCTTGGGTTGTTTCTTGAGGGGTCATCCTCCGCCGCTCCATCGCCATTCCCATCTTTTGGGATGTCCACCATGTATATGTCATATGACGAGGTGGCCTTCCAGTGCCCCGTGGGCGCTGGCTCTTGATCGTCTCTGGCATCGTCGTCCATACCGCCGATGTCTTCGGAGTCGAAGTCGAGCATGTCGGTTAAATCATCGACAGTGGCTACAAAGTGGGTGGTGGGTGGGCGTTGAATTTCTTCGTCGTCGAAATCCCAACCTTCCTGACCATAGTTCGGCCAGGGCTCCCCTGACAAAGAGAGAGACTTTAATGAGTTCAGGATATCGCCAAAGGGCGAGTGCTGAAAGATGTCCGTGGCGGTGAACTCCATAACCGGCGCCCAGTCGGATTCGAATGGCAGGGGCGCGGGAGGTTCGGAGTCCGGAAAGGAGTCCGACACCTGGGAGTCACGAGCTTTGCAAAGGGATGGTGTTCGGCTCAATCACCGTAGAGATTTCAGCCCCCGAGGCGGTGTCCAACCAACTGTCCTCGATCGATGAAACCGGCTCCGGATTAAGGGTCGGAGCGGTCATCGTCGCCCTCCGTGGCACTGTTCGCGGCGAGCTAGATCGCACTCCATCGAGACAAAGGCGGCACGCCGGGCGTGGCTCGAATCCGTCGAAGATCAAGTCTCCGCGAACATCGACCGTATAGTTCAAGCTTCCAAATCTGACCAGATGGCCAGGGGCGTAGCTTTCGATCTGCTCCAGATGACCTAGCGAATTGTCCCGCAGTGCAAAGCCGCCGAATACGAAGATCTGTCCGGGGAGAAAAGTCTCACCATGGACTGCGTCGTTGCTGATGATTGAAGGAGCCATCGGGCCTATAGGTGACGACACAGAGTAACTCTCAATGAAAGCACCAATGTCGGTGTCAAAACCGGCGGATCTCGGGTAGGCGGTCCCGAACTGTGCGTCTAGGCGGATGGTAACAGGAGACAAGGGACACGATGTTTTTACCCAGGTTCGGGCCCTCTCGATGGAGGTAATACCCTACTCATGCTTGATTAATATTGATGATATGGGTAGTACAAGAGTAGATCTACCACGAGATCAGAGAGGCTAAACCCTAGAAGCTAGCCTATGGTATGATTGTTGTTCGTCCTACGGACTAAAACCCTTTGGTTTATATAGACACCGAATAGGGTTAGGGTTACACAGAGTCGGTTACAATGGTAGGGAATCTACATATCCGTATGGCCAAGCTTGCCTTCCACGCCAAGGAAAGTCCTATCCGGACAAGGGACGAAGTCTTCAATATTGTATCTTCATAGTCAAGGAGTCCGGCCAAAGATGATAGTTCGGCTATCCGGACACCCCCTAGTCCAGGACTCCCTCAAAGGCCATTAGTGACAAGCAACAAGGGAAGCGGCCACAAGTTCAATCTCATGCTCAACCACAAGTTGAAGAAAGGCCTCTTCCCAAGGATACTCAAGCTAATGCTTCTCAAGTTGAGAACTCGAGTGAGAAGAAAGGGAAGAGTAGACGTTGCTACTTATGTCGTGAGAAAGGTCACCTCGCTTCTTCATGCACTAGTGGTAACTCATCCAACCCAATTATTATTGATGATATCTATTCTCTTGGGAAGGATAAGGTTGGAAATGTGTTTGACAAGTTTGTTGGTACTCAAACTGGTGTCAAGCAAAGAACCATTTGGGTAGCCAAGCCTATTGTGACTAACCTCTTATGACCCAACTTGGTTGGGGACCAACTAGCTCATACTTGATCAATAGGTGTTGTTGGAGGTCATTGGAGACTTGGCTACATTATGAAGAATTAAGGGGTCTTCATCATTCATATTGCCTCAAGCCAAGTCATTCGGATTATCAAGTTTCTATCTCACATCCAATGTGCCTCCTTGCGGTAACTTGTACTTAAATTGTTTACAATTAAAGTTACTTGCCCCTTTGCATGTTTTGGATTTGTTCCTTGCATGTGTTTGTATATGTTGTGTCTCCAAATTGCTTATCTGGAGTAATCAAGTATATGTATGTTGTTTTGCACTTCATGTACATGTGTGTCATTCATTGAGCCTTTGTGCATCTTGGTTGTATCTTAGTTGGCTCTTGTGAGAGATTAATGGAATATCTCATTATGGGGGAGTGATGTGCTTTGTGCACCTCACAATCCTATAAATGTGTGGACATGAGTAATACCATCTAGTATTGATATTACAAGATTATCTAGTCGCTATGTGGCATGTCTTCTCATGAGAAATTCAAACTCTAAATAGCCCATTAATTATCTCTTGTTGGATCTTTTTAATTTCCTCTTGTCTATCTTTAATTGGTATCACATTATGGGGGATTAATGTGCTATGTGCATATTACAAGCCTAGAAAATGTGTACATTTGAGATATTGTCACCTAGAATTGATATTGTAAATTATCTTGTTCCTAGTTGGCATGTTAGCTCTACAAGTTGCAATTTGCTTGTGTTTGGAGTGAAGATGGTCTTGGATATCCTTGCTTTCTACCAACGGGAATTATTTCCAAATACTTCTTGTCTTCTGACAATTGGTACTCACTTATGTGCGGTAGAAATTATTGATCATCTTTACATTGACCTTTGCTTTTATTTGCCTTGTCTCCTGCCTAGGAATGTATCAACTTCCTTTGTCTTTCATACCACTTGTGGATCTTGTTTATTTCTTGATCTTGTCCATTTTTCCTAGATATAGTGCAAGTGGTGATCCCACGTTGTGCATTTTGTATTCAGATGCAAATTCTCTATAATGCACTAGTCTTGGGGGAGCTATCCTATTTTCTATAAAACACTCATCTTGCGATCCTTATCAAGTGTGTGTTGGTGGAAGGCAAGCCGTTTTCTTTTTGGTACTTTGTGCCATCATGAAACTTTGTAGAGAGCTTGGTTTGTTTGGAACCATCCTCTCTTTTGGGAGTTTGATATTTTTTTTATTTTGAGTGTATCAATGGATATCTCATTCCTTGATGTATCTTTTATGGATATCCTCCAAGTGATGATCATTTGGTATCTTTTCTTCGCTTGGTATTTCTTTGTCTTTTGGTCTCGGTTTTTGGAAGTCTTGAGCATGCATATGTACTTCTTGTAGTTTCTTTGGCATGATTTCTTTATTTGACCCAATATATAGGGAAACTCCACCAAGTCTCAAATTGGATGAGACGTGTATGAAATTCATTTTCATATCCATATGCACATATTTATGTGGAGTTTGTCCTGTATATTGTTGGTTCTCTAACTCTTTGGTCCCAATGAGTTTGGGTGCCATTTTGTCTTTGTTGTTGTTCTAGGAACAATTGGAGATGCATTGGATGCTCGACTCACTCACAAGGAAGGTGTTGTCACCATGTGCTTATTGGAGTCAAGCTAGGATGCTCAATGAACTACTATCTACTACCTTCAATTGGTTTCTTCTACATCCTTCCAATGATATCTCGGTAACAAGTATCTATTCATGCATTATTTTCTTGCATTCAACCTTGTGTAGGTTGCATCTTGGCATGCTATTCATTCCATCTTGTGATACTTGTTTCCTTTCTCAAAGCATCTCAACGATGATCTCTTGTTGCTAATTGTGATGTCTTTGATGGTTGTGTGGTAGGAATTCATTTATATACAATAAGACCATATCTAGCCATGTGCTATGCTTCCAAGCAAATATCTTATTGGTATATGTATGACTTCCTTTTGGATATCTTGTTCCTTCGTGCTGTAACTATTTTGGGCGTACATCCTTCTTTGTAGATATATATCATCATGATTTCGTCTAGCTAAAACCTTATACACTTGAGAGAAATTACATCTCTAGATGATATCCTTTCTTTCCCGTCCACCTTGTCTTTCTTATGTTATTTCTTTGGTGGCTCTGTGAAAGCTTTTGCCTTGAGTGCGTGTCTTATCTCATTGCATCTTGATGCACTCTTGTGTGGTGAAGATTATTTTTCCTCATGCTTATCTCTATGAGGCTTTTGCCATCTTAATTGGTATCGCTCGTCTTGATGAGGCTTTCATCTTCTATCTTCACCATGGGTTTTCGCAAGCTTTGTTGTTATCTTTTTAGTGAGCTTGTGAACCCATTTGCTAGTGGGTGGGTGTGGGAAGGAATGTCATGCACCGTGTATCTCATTTATCGAAGACTATGTTGATGCTTAATGCTCATCCTTATTTTAGTCTTCTCAAGTGCTTCGCCATGACACACACACATCATTTTGGTTGAGCCTATTCTTAAGTTGCCTCTTTTACATGTTGCTCAACTATGTGTTTGTTGCAAGTGCTAGGCTTTGTTTCCTATATGCTCACTTGCACTTGTTGTGAGTTTCTATTGATTTTGGGGGAGCTATGATCCTATTTTGTGCACTCGGTATCCTAATAAAAAAAATTCTTGTGTGTGCACAAATCATGGGGAGATTCTCTAGTTTCTTTAGATCACTCCTTTGCTTGTATCTTAATATCTTTTATTCATGTGGCTCGTAGGATCTTTGGTCTAGTTGGTTCAATTGGTATCTTTTGATATCTTGCTTCAATTGGTATCTTTTGATTGCTTGATTGCTTGTTTCTCTCTTTGTTATGTCCTTGTGGCATATCTTTCTTTTGCAATCTTTCGGCCTCAATATAGTTTATCTTCCTCCAAGTATTTACCATTGGATATGTGTATTGCATTCCGCTCGCTTGTGGAGAAATACACAATTTATGGAGTAACACAATTTATATTGGGCTTCTAAGCTTTTCTCGCATTTTGGCAATCGATGCAAATAGGGGAGAATTTTCAGAGAGTTTTGCTTAGAAGTCTTCAGAGTTTTTGATGCCTACTACACAACCTTCTTATTGTAGACGTTGTTGGGCCTGCAAGTGCACAGGTTTGTAGGACAGTAGCAAATTTCCCTCAAGTGGATGACCTAAGGTTTATCAATCCGTAGGAGGCGTAGGATGAAGATGGTCTCTCTCAAACAACCCTGCAACCAAATAACAAAGAGTCTCTTGTGTCCCCAACACACTCAATACAATGGTAAATTGTATAGGTGCACTAGTTCGGCGAAGAGATGGTGATACAAGTGAAATATGGATGGTAGATAAAGGTTTTTGTAATCTGAGAATATAAAAACAGCAAGGTAACTAATGATAAAAGTGAGCGTAAACGGTATTGCAATGCTAGGAAACAAGGCCTAGGGTTCATACTTTCACTAGTGCAAGTTCTCTCAACAATAATAACATAATTGGATAATATGAATATCCCTCAACATGCAACAAAGAGTCACTCCAATGTCACTAATGGTGGAGAAAAAACGAAGATATTATGGTAGGGTACGAAACCACCTCAAAGTTATTCTTTCCAATCAATCCGTTGGGCTATTCCTATAAGTGTCACAAACAGCCCTAGAGTTCGTACTAGAATAACACCTTAAGACACAAATCAACCAAAACCCTAATGTCACCTAGATACTCCAATGTCACCTCAAGTATCCATGGGTATGATTATACGATATGCATCAAACAATCTCAGATTTATCTATTCAACCAACACATAGAACCTCAAAGAGTGCCCCAAAGTTTCTACCGGAGAATCACGACGAAAACGTGTGCCAACCCCTATGCATAGGTTCATGGGCGGAACCTGCAAGTTGATCACCAAAACATACATCAAGTGAATCACGTGATATCCCATTGTCACCACAGATACGCACGGCAAGACATACATCAAGTGTTCTCAAATCTTTAAAGACTCAATCCGATAAGATTACTTCAAAGGGAAAACTCAATTCATTACAAGAGAGTAGAGGGGGAGAAGAAACATAAGATCCAACTATAATAGCAAAGCTCGCGATACATCAAGATCGTGCCAAATCAAGAACACGAGAGAGAGAGAGAGAGAGAGAGAGAGAGAGAGAGAGAGAGAGAGAGAGATCAAACACATATGTACTGGTACATACCCTCAGCTCCGAGGGTGAACTACTCCCTCCTCGTCATGGAGATCGTCGGGATGATGAAGATGGCCACTGGTGAGGGTTCCCCCCCTCCGGCAGGGTGCCTGAACAGGGTCCCGATTGGTTTTTGGTGGTTCTGGAGGTTTTGCAGCGGCGGAACTCCCGATCTATTCCCTGTTCTGGAAGTTTTAGGGTACGTGGAGTTATATAGGCGGAAGAAGCACGTCAGCGGAGCCACGAGGGCCCCACGAGGCAGGGGGCGCGCCCTAGGGGGGTGGGCGTGTCCCCCCACCCTCATGGATTCCTCGTTCCTTCCTTGACGTGGGGTCCAAGTCCATCCGGTAGCTTTCCTTCCAAAAATAACTTCTCCAGTTGATTTCGTTCTATTTTGACTCCATTTGATATTCCTTTTCTTCAAAATACTGAAATAGGCAAAAAACAGCAAATCTGGGCTGGGCCTCCGGTTAATAGGTTAGTCCCAAAAGTAATATAAAAGTGGAAAATAAAGCCCAATATTGCCCAAAACAGTAGATAATATAGCATGGAGCAATCAAAATTATAGATACGTTGGAGACGATCAAGCATCCCAAGCTTAATTCCTGCTGGTCCTCAAGTAGGTAAATGATAAAAGATAATTTTGATGCGAGTGCTACTTGGCATAATTTCAATGTAATTCTTCTTATTGTGGTATGAATATTCAGATCCGAAAGATTCAATACAAAAGTTTAATATTGACATAAAAATAATAATACTTCAAGCATACTAACAAAGCAATCGTGTCTTCTGAAAATAACATGGCCAAAGAAAGTTATCCCTACAAAATCATATAGTCTGGCTATGCTCTATCTTCACCACACAAAGTATTTAAATCATGCACAACCCCGATGACAAGCCAAGCAATTGTTTCATACTTTTGACATTCTCAAAACTTTTTCAATCTTCACGCAATACATGAGCGTGAGCCATGGATATAGCACTATATGTAGAATAGAATGGTGGTTGTGGAGAAGACAAAAAGGGAGAAGATAGTCTCACATCAACTAGGCGTATCAACGGGCTATGAAGATGCCCATCAATAGATATCAATGTGTGTGAGTAGGGATTGCCATGCAACGGATGCACTAGAGCTATAAACATATGAAAGCTCAACAAAAGAAACTAAGTGGGTGTGCATCCAACTCGCTTGCTCATGAAGACCTAGGGCATTTTGAGGAAGCCCATCATTGGAATATACAAGCAAAGTTCTATAATGAAAAATTCCCACTAGTATATGAAAGTGACAACATAGGAGACTCTCTATCATGAAGGTCATGGTGCTACTTTGAGCACAAGTGTGGTAAAAGGATAGTAGCATTGCCCCTTCTCTCTTTTTCTCTCATTTTTTTTATTTGGGCCTTTTCTCTTTTTTTATGGCCTCTTTTTTTTATTTTATTTTTATTTTTTTGTCCGGAGTCTCATCCCGACTTGTGGGGGAATCATAGTCTCCATCATCCTTTCCTCACTGGGACAATGCTCTAATAATGATGATCATCACACTTTTATTTACTTACAACTCAAGAATTTCAACTCGATACTTAGAAAAAAATATGACTCTATATGAATGCCTCTGGCGGTGTACCGGGGTGTGCAATGAATCAAGAGTGGCATGTATGAAAGAATTATGAAAGGTGGCTTTGCCACAAATACGATGTCAACTACATGATCATGCTAAGCAATATGACAATGATGGATCGTGTCATAATAAACGGAGCGGTGGAAAGTTGCATGGCAATATATCTCGGGATGGCTATGGAAATGCCATAATAGGTCGGTATGGTGGCTGTTTTGAGGAAGGTATATGGTGGGTGTATGATACCGGCGAAAAGTGCGCGGTATTAGAGAGGCTAGCAATGGTGAAAGGAGGAAGGGTGCGTATAATCCATGGACTCAACATTAGTCATAAAGAACTCATATACTTATTGCAAAAATCTACAAGTTATCAAAGCAAAGTATTACGCGCATGCTCCTAGGGGGATAGATTGGTAGGAAAAGACCATCGCTCGTCCCCGACCGCCACTCATAAGGAAGACAATCAATAAATAAATCATGATCCGACTTCATCACATAACGGTTCATCATACGTGCATGCTACGGGAATCACAAACTTTAACACAAGTATTTCTCAAATTCACAACTACTCAACTAGCACGACTTTGATATTATCACCTCCATATCTCAAAACAATCATCAAGCATCAAACTTCTCTTAGTATTCAACACACTCATAAGAAAGTTTTTACTATTCTTGAATACCTAGCATATTATAGGATTATTTAAGCAAATTACCATGCTATTTAAGACTCTCAAAATAATCTAAGTGAAGCATGAGAGTTCATCTATTTCTTCAAAATAAAACCACCATTGTGCTCTAAAATATATAAGTGAAGCACTAGAGCAAACAACAAACTACTCCAAAAGATATAATTGAAGATCAATGAGTAGTCGAATAATTATGTAACTATGTGAAGACTCTCTATCATTTAAGAATTTCAGATCTTGGTATTTTATTCGAACAGCAAGCAAAGCTAAATAAACGACATTTCAAGGATAGCACACATCATGTGAAGAAGCAAAAACCTAGGGTCAACCGATACTAACCGATAGTTGTCGAAGAAGAAAGGTGGGATGCCTACCGGGGCATCCCCAAGCTTAGATGCTTGAGACTTCTTGAAATATTATCTTGGGGTTCCTTGGGCATCCCCAAGCTTTAACTTTTGCGTCTCCTTAATTCCTTTAATATCACGGTTTCCTAAATCTCGAAAGCTACATCCACACCAAACTCAAGTGGACCTTGTTGGGCCTACTACACAACCTTCTTCTTGTAGACCTTGTTGGGCCTACAAGTGCACAGGTTTGTAGGACAGTAGCAAATTTCCCTCAAGTGGATGACCTAAGGTTTATCAATCCGTATGAGGCATAGGATGAAGATGGTCTCTCTCAAACAACCCTGCAACCAAATAACAAAGAGTCTCTGGTGTCCCCAACACACCCAATACAATGGTAAATTGTATAGGTGCACTAGTTCGGCGAAGAGATGGTGATACAAGTGCAATATGGATGGTAGATAAAGGTTTTTGTAATCTGAAAATATAAAAACAGCAAGGTAACTAATGATAAAAGTGAGCGTAAACGGTATTGCAATGCTAGGAAACAAGGCCTAGGGTTCATACTTTCACTAGTGCAAGTTCTCTCAACAATAATAACATAATTGGATCATATAACTATCCCTCAACATGCAACAAAGAGTCACTCCAAAGTCACTAATGGTGGAGAACAAACGAAGAGATTATGGTAGGGTACGAAACCACCTCAAAGTTATTATTTCCAATCAATTCGTTGGGCTATTCCTATAAGTGTCACAAACAGCCCTAGAGTTCGTACTAGAATAACACCTTAAGACACAAATCAACCAAAACCCTAATGTCACCTAGATACTCCAATGTCACCTCAAGTATCCGTGGGTATGATTATATGATATGCATCACACAATCTCAGATTCATCTATTCAACCAACACATAGAACCTCAAAGAGTGCCCCAAAGTTTCTACCGGAGAATCACGACGAAAACGTGTGCCAACCCCTATGCATAGATTCATGGGCGGAACCCGCAAGTTGATCACCAAAACATACATCAAGTGAATCACATGATATCCCATTGTCACCACAGATACGCACGGCAAGACATACATCAAGTGTACTCAAATCATTAAAGACTCAATCCGATAAGATTACTTCAAAGGGAAAACTCAATTCATTACAAGAGAGTAGAGGGGGAGAAGAAACATAAGATCCAACTATAATAGCAAAGCTCGCGATACATCAAGATCGTGCCAAATCAAGAACGACGCGAGAGAGAGAGAGAGAGAGAGAGATCAAACACATAGCTACTGGTACATACCCTCAGCCCCGAGGGTGAACTACTCACTCCTCGTCATGGAGATCGCCGGGATGATGAAGATGGCCACCGGTGAGGGTTCCCCCCTCCGGCAGGGTGCCGGGACAGGGTCCCAATTGGTTTTTGGTGGTTCTGGAGGTTTTGCGGCGGCAGAACTCCCGATCTATTATCTGTTCTGGAAGTTTTAGGGTATGTGGAGTTATATAGGCGGAAGAAGCACGTTAGGGGAGCCCCGAGGGCCCCACGAGGCAGGGGGGCGCGCCCCCACCCTCATGGCTTCCTCGTTCCTTCCTTGACGTGGGGTCCAAGTCCATCCGGTAGCTTTCCTTCCAAAAATAACTTATCCAATTGATTTCGTTCTGTTTTGACTCCGTTTGATATTCCTTTTCTTCGAAATACTGAAATAGGCAAAAAACAGCAAATCTGGGTTGGGCCTCCGGTTAATAGGTTAGTCCCAGAAGTAATATAAAAGTGGAAAATAAAGCCCAATATTGCCCAAAACAGTAGATAATATAGCATGGAGCAATCAAAAGTTATAGATACGTTGGAGACGTATCAGTTTTATCCTTGCCTTGGTTTTGTTCCTAAGCACTTGCATCTCATACTCATGCATCATCGGTCCTTGCATTGCATTGTGATGCATAATTCCTTGTATAAACTCGCTTGAAAGTGATTGTCATCAATTACCAAAATGTGGGAGATTGAAAGAACATGCAGTGCCCCCATGTTTGGTTTTGGTAATTGATGACAATCGCTATGGACTAATGGTTGCATTGAGTTATACTTGAAGGATTTGTCCATAGGCTTTTCTTGAAGTCCATGTGTTGGTTTCAAGGAGTTTATGAGTTGACCAAGGTGCTACTAAGGAATTATCCAAAGATAGGTCATGTGAGTGTTGAGCTTATTGCAAGCATGTCTTGGAGAAGAAGATTGTGTGATCATTCATGTCTACCTTCAAGACATCATCCAAATGAAGAGAGTTGGAAAGATTCAACACACAAAGCGCACAAGATGTACCGAGGGATCAAGTGATCCATGGTATGGTAAGCATTGTCCATTACGCTTTGTGTGCTAACCCATGGTCTTCGTGAGAGTTCTTTGTGGTGTTAGGTTGCGGTGTGCAAGTTCAAGTGGAGCATCACGAAGAGATAAACGCTTGAAGCTTGCCGTCCATTGTGGTGACAATGGATTAGTGAAGATGTGCGGAAGAGTGGCTCACCCATAGTGGAGTATGGGGGAGCAATCAACTAGTCTTCATCGAGCCAACGCAATCAAGAAAGGTGGTCCAACTTGAGGGAGTCAAGATCGTCATCATCTAGCTCAAGTTGACCATGTTCAAGGCAAAGGTTTGCCCTTGGTAGGTTTTATATTTTACCGGTCTCATGGTGGTTGTTGGGAGACCGGGTTATAGGATCGATTTCCGTATTATCAAGGGGGGCTCTCGATGAGTAGCTTGATCGTATCATTCGTAGAGAGTTCAAACCATTGCATCCTTGCATCATCTTTCTTGGTTCTTGTTTGCTTCTCTTTGTGAGTTTTGAAGCTTTTGGTCATCTTGTTGACAAGCTCGAGTTCATCGAAAACGGAGTTCACGTGCATCTTCTGTTGGGGAACGTTGCAGAAAATTAAAATTTTTTCTACGGTTTCACCAAGATCCATCTATGAGTTCTACTAAGCAACGAGTCAAGAGATAGAGTTTGGATCTACATACCACTTGTAGATCGAAAAGGAAGCGTTCGAGGGAGTGGTGATGATGAAGACGTTCCCAACGTGATTCCGATCACCGATGACCAAGTGCTGAACGGACAGCACCTCCGCGTTCAACACACGTACGGGACGATGGCGTCTCCTCCGTCTTGATCCAGCAAGGATGAAGGAGAGGTTGAGGAAGACAACTCCAATGGCAGCACGACGGCGTGGTGCGGTTGGTACGGCAGTTCTCCGGCAGGCTTCGCCAAGCTCATGGAGAAAGAGAGGTGTTGGGGAGGGAGGGTTGCGCCTTCAATGGTGTGTGCAGCCCTGCCCCCACCCCTCTATTTATAGGAGGAGAGGGCAGGGGGCCGCCATCTAGGGAAACCCTAGATGGGCGGCGGCCAAAGGGAGGAGGGAGGGTGGCTTGCCCCCATGCTGGGGGCGCCTTTAGGTTTCCCTCCCATGCCCTAGCCGCATGGGCCTAGGTGGGGGCGCGCCCAGCCCACCGGGGCTGGCTCCCTCTCCCACTTAGCCCATGTGGCCCCCGGAGGGTGGCCCCTCCGTGGACCTCCAGAACTCTCTCGATGGCCCCAGACATTACAGTATACCCCAAACTTTCCTGAGTCCGCTTAACCACTTTCCATATATAAATATTTACCTCCGGACCATTCCGAACTCCTCGTGACGTCCGGGATCTCATCCGGACTCGAACAACATTCGGTAATCACATACTTGTCTTCCTAATAACCCTAGCGCCACCGAACCTTATGTGTAGACCCTACGGGTTCGGGAGACATGCGACATGACCGAGACGACCTCAGTCAATAACCAACAGCGGATCTGGATACCCATGTTGGCTCCCACATGTTCCTCGATGTTGTCATCGGATGAACCACGATGTCAAGGGTTCAAGCAACCCGTATTCTATTCCCTTTATCGATACGGTATGTTACTTGCCCGAGACTCGATCGTCGGTATCCCAATACCTCGTTTAGTCTCGTTACGCAAGTCACTTTACTCGTCATCGTAATGCATGATCCCGTGACCAGACACTTGATCACTTTGAGCTCATTATGATGATGCACTACCGAGTGGGCCTAGTGATACCTCTCCGTAACACGGAGTGACAAATCCCTGTCTCGATCCGTGTCAACCGAAAAGATACTTTCGGAGAAACCTGTAGTGCACCTTTATAGTCACCCAGTTACGTTGTGACGTTTGATACACCCAAAGCATTCCTACGGTATCCGGGAGTTACACGATCTCACGGTCTAAGGAAGAGATACTTGACATTGGAAAAGCTCTAGCAAAACGAACTACACGATCTTTGTGCTATGCTTAGGATTGGGTCTTGTCCATCACGTCATTCTCCTAATGACGTGATCCCGTTGTCAATGACATCGATGTCCATAGTCGAAAACCATGACTATCTGTCGACCAACGAGCTAGTCAACTAGAGGCTTACTAGGGACGATTGTAGTCTATGTATTCACACGTGTATTACGATTTCCGGATAATACGCTTATAGCATGAATAAAGACAATTATCATGAACAAGGAAATATAATAATAATGCTTTTATTATTGCCTCTAGGGCATATTACCAACAGTCTCCCACTTGCACTAGAGTCAATAATCTAGTTACATTGTGATGAATCGAACACCCATAGAGTTCTGGTGTTGATCATGTTTTGCCCGCGGAAGAGGTTTAGTCAACGGATCTGTGACATTTAGATCCGTATGCACTTTACAAATTTCTATGTCTCCATCCTGAACATTTTCACGGATGGAGTTGAAGCGACGCTTGATGTGCCTGGTCCTCTTGTGAAACCTGGGCTCCTTGGCAAGTGCAATAGCTCCAGTGTTGTCACAGAAGAGTTTGATCGGCCCCGACGCATTGGGTATGACTCCTAGGTCGGTGATGAACTCCTCCACCCAAATTGCTTCATGCGCTGCCTCTGAGGCTGCCATGTACTCCGCTTCACATGTAGATCCCGCCACGACGCTTCTGCTTGCAGCTGCACCAGCCATCGCTTCCACCATTCAACATATACACGTATCCGGTTTGTGACTTAGAGTCATCAGATCTGTGTCGAAGCTAAGCGTCGACGTAACCCTTTACGACGAGCTCTTCGTCACCTCCATAAACGAAACATGTCCTTTGTCCTTTTCGGTACTTCAGGATATTCTTGACCGCTGTCCGGTGTTCCTTGCGGGATTACTTTGGTACCTTCCTACCAAACTTACGGCAAGGTTTACATCAGGTCCGGTACACAGCATGGCATACATAATAGATCCTATGGCTGAGGCATAGGGATGACACTCATCTCTTCTTTATCTTTTGCCGTGGTCGGCATTGAGCTGAGCTCAATCTCACACCTTGCAATATAGGCAAGAACCCTTCTTGGACTGATCCATTTTGAACTTCTTCAAAATCTTATCAAGGTATGTGCTTTGTGAAAGACCTATGAGGCGCCTCGATCTATCTCTATAGATCTTGATGCCTAATATATAAGCAGCTTCTCCAAGGTCCTTCATTGAAAAACACTTATTCAAGTAGGCCTTAATGCTGTCCAAGAATTCTATATCATTTCCCATCAAAAGTATGTCATCTACATATAATATGAGAAATGCTACAGAGCTCCCACTCACTTTCTTGTAAACGCAGGCTTCTCCATAAGTCTCAATAAACCCAAACGCTTTGATCATTTCATCAAAGCGAATGTTCCAACTCCGAGATGCTTGCACCAGCCCATAAATGGATCGCTGGAGCTTGCATACTTTGTCGACATTCTTAGGATCGACAAAACCCTCCGGATGCATCATATACAGCTCTTCCTTAAGATATCCGTTAAGGAACGCTGTTTTGACGCCCATCTGCCATATCTCATAATCATAGTATGCGGCAATTGCTAACATGATTCGGACGGACTTAAGCTTCGCTACGGAGAGAAAGTCTCATCGTAGTCAATCCCTTGAACTTGCCGATAACCCTTAGCGACAAGTCGAGCTTTATAGATGGTGACATTACCATCCGCGTCCGCCTTCTTCTTAAAGATCCATTTTTTTCTATCGCTCACGATCATCGGCAAGTCACCAAAGTCCACACTTTGTTTTCATACATGGATTCTATCTCGGATTTCATGGCTTCTAGCCATTTGTTGGAATCTGGGCCGCCATCGGTTCTTCATAGTTCAAGGTTCACCGTTGTCTAACAACATGATTTCCAGGACAGGGTTGCCGTACCACTCTGGTGCGGAACGTGTCCTTGTGGACCTATGAAGTTCAGTAGCAACTTGATCTGAAGTACCTTGATCATCATCATTAATTTCCTCTTTAGTTGGTGTAGGCATCACAGGAACATTTTCCTGAGCTGCACTATTATCCTGTTCAATAGGTAGTACTTCATCGAGTTCTACTTTCCTCCCACTTACTTCTTTCGAGAGAAACTCTTTTTCCAGAAAGGATCCGTTCTTGGCAACAAAGATCTTGCCCTCGGATCTTAAGTAGAAGGTATACCCTACGGTTTCCTTAGGGTATCCTATGAAGACGCATTTTTCCGACTTGGGTTCGAGCTTTTCAGGTTGAAGTTTCTTGACATAAGCATCGCATCCCCAAACTTTTAGAAACGACAGCTTAGGTTTCTTCCCAAACCATAATTCATACGGTGTCGTCTCAACAGACTTAGACGGTGCCCTATTTAAAGTGAATGTAGCTGTCTCTAGAGCGTATCCCCAAAATGATAGCGGTAAATCGGTAAGAGACATCATAGATCGCACCATATCCAATAGAGTGCGATTACGACGTTCGGACACACCATTACGCTGAGGTGTTCCAGGCGGCGTGAGTTGTGAAACGATTCCACATTTTCTTAAGTGTGTACCAAATTCGTGACTTAAATATTCTCCTCCACGATCTGATCGTAAGAATTTTATCTTTCGGTCACGTTGATTCTCTACTTCATTCTGAAATTCCTTGAACTTTTCAAAGGTCTCGACTTGTGTTTCATCAAGTAGACATACCCATATCTACTCAAGTCATCTGTGAGAGTGAGAACATAACGATATCCTCCGCGAGCCTCAACGCTCATTGGACCGCATACATCGGTATGTATGATTTCCAACAAGTTGGTTGCTCGCTCTATTGTTCCAGAGAACGGAGTCTTGGTCATCTTGCCCATGAGGCATGGTTCGCATGTGTCAAATGATTCATAATCAAGAGACTCCAAAAGTCCATCGGCATGGAGCTTCTTCATGCGCTTTACACCAATGTGACCAAGGCGGCAGTGCCACAAGTATGCGGGACTATCGTTATCAACTTTACATCTTTTGGTATTCACGCTATGAATATGTGTAACACTACGCTCGAGATTCATTAAGAATAAACCATTGACCATCGGAGCATGACCATAAAACATATCTCTCATATAAATAGAACAACCATTATTCTCGGATTTAAATGAGTAGCCATCCCGTATTAAACGAGATCCAGATACAATATTCATGCTCAAACTTGGCACCAAATAACAATTATTAAGGTTTATAACTAATCCCGTAGGTAAATGAAGAGGTAGCGTGCGACGGCGATCACATCGACTCTGAACCATTCCCTACGCGCATCGTCACCTCGTCCTTCGCCAGCCTCCGCTTATTCCGCAGCTCCTGCCGTGAGTTACAAATATGAGCAACGGCACGGTATCAAATACCGGGGAGTTACTACGAGTAATCGGTAAGGTACACATCAATTACATGTATATCAAATATACCTTTGGTGTTGCGGCCTTCTTGTCCGCTAAGTATTTGGGGCAGTTCCGCTTCGAGGACCCTTCCCTTGCAATAAAAGCACTCGGTTTCAGGCTTGGGTCCATTCTTTGACTTCTTCCCGCAACTTGCTTACGGGCGCGCAACCTCCTTGCCGTCCTTCTTGAAGTTCTTCTTGCCCTTGCCCTTCTTGAACTTAGTGGTCTTATTGACCATCAACACTTGATGTTCTTTCTTGATTTCAACCTCTGCTAACTTCAGCATAGAGAATACTTCAGGAATGGTCTTTACCATCCCCTGCATATTGTAGTTCATCACAAAGCTCTTGTAGCTTGGTGGGAGCGATCGGAGGATTCTGTCAATGACCGCCTCATCGGGGAGGTTAATATTCAGTTGGGTCATACGGTTGTGCAACCCGACATCTTGAGAATGTGCTCACCGACAGTAACTATTTTCCTCCATTTTACAACTATAGAACTTGTCGGAGATGCCATATCTCTCGACCGGCGTGAGCTTGGAAAACAAGTTTCAGCTCCTCGAACATCTCATATGCTCCGTGATGCTCAAAACGCTTTTGGAGCCCCGGTTCTAAGATGTAAAGCATGTCGCACCGAACGAGGGAGTAATCATCAAGACGCGCTCGCCAAATGTTCAAATCGTCTTGCAGTCTTTGGGAGAGCAGGTGGGTCACCTAACGGTGCTTCTAGGACATATGCCTTCTTGGCAGCTATGAGGATGATCCTCGGGTTCCGACCCAGTCCGTATAGTTGCTGCCATCATCTTTCAGCTTGGTTTTCTAGGAACGCGTTGAAGTTCATGTTGACATGAGCGTTGGCCATTTGATCTACAAGACATATCATTCAAAAGTTTTAGACTAAGTTCATGATAATTAAGTTCATCTAATCAAATTATTTCAATGAACTCCCACTCAGATTAGACATACCTCTAGTCATCTAAGTGTTACACGATCCGAGTCGACTAGGCCGTGTCCGATCATCACGTGAGACGGACTAGTCATCGTCGGTGAACATTCTCATGTTGATCGTATCTTCTATACGACTCATGTTCGACATTTCGGTCTCCGTGTTCCGAGGCCATGTCTGTACATGCTAGGCTCGTCAAGTTTAACCCTAAGTGTTTTGCGTGTGTAAATCTGTCTTACACCCGTTGTATGTGAACGTAAGAATCCATCACACCCGATCATCACGTGGTGCTTAGAAGCGACGAACTTTAGCAACGATTGCAGTTAGGGAGAACACTTCTTGAAATTGTTGTAAGGATCATCTTATTTACTACCGTCGTTCTAAGTAAACAAGATGTATAAGCATAATAAACATCACATGCAATTATATAGTAGTGACATGATATGGCCAATATCATAAAACTCCATTGATCTCCATCTTCGGGGCTCCATGATCATCTTGTCACCGGCATGGCACCATGATCTCCATCATCGTGCCTCCATGAAGTTGTCACGCCAACGACTACTTCTACTACTATGGCTAACGCGTTTAGCAACGAAGCAAAGTAAGTTACATGGCGTTCTTCAATGACACGCAGGTCATACAAACATAAAGACAACTCCTATGGCTCCTGCCGGTTGTCATACTCATCGACATGCAAGTCGTGATTCCTATTACAAGAACATGATCTCATACATCACAATATGTCATTCATCATTCATCACAACTTGGCCATATCACATCACATGTCAATTGCTGCAAAAACAAGTTAGACGTCCTCTAATTGTTTGTTTGCATCTTTTACGTGGCTGCAATTGGGTTCTAGCAAGAACGTTTTCTTACCTACGAATAACCACAACGTGATCTTGTCAACTTCTATTTACCCTTCATAAGGACCCTTTTCATCGAATCCGCTCCAACTAAAGTAGGAGAGCAGACACCCGCCAGCCACCTTATGCAACTAGTGCATGTTAGTCGGTGGAACCGGTCTCACGTAAGCGTCACGTGTAAGGTTGGTCCGGCCGCTTCATCCCACAATACCGCGGAAGCAAGATAAGATTAGTAACGGCAAGTAAGTTGACAAGATCCACGCCCACAACTATATTGTGTTCTACTCGTGCAATAGAGAACTACGCATAGACCTAGCTCATGATGCCACTGTTGGGGAACGTTGCAGAAAATTAATTTTTTTTTCTACGGTTTCACCAAGATCCATCTATGAGTTCTACTAAGCAACGAGTCAAGAGAGAGAGTTTGGATCTACATACCACTTGTAGATCGAGTGCGGAAGCGTTCGAGGGAGTGGTGATGATGAAGACGTTCCCAACGTGATTCCGATCACCGATGACCAAGTGCTGAACGGACAGCACCTCCGCGTTCAACACACGTACGGGACGATGGCGTCTCCTCCATCTTGATCCAGCAAGGATGAAGGAGAGGTTGAGGAAGACAACTCCAATGGTAGCACGACGGCGTGGTGCAGTTGGTGCAGGCAGTTCTCCCAAGAGGCTTCGCCAAGCTCGCGTGGAGAAAGAGAGGTGTTGGGGAGGGGAGGGGCTGCGCCTTCAATGGTGTGTGCAGCCCTCCCCCCCACCCCTCTATTTATAGGAGGAGAGGGCAAGGGGGGCCGGCCATCTAGGGGAAACCCTAGATGGGGCGGCGGCCAAAGGAGGAGGGAGGTGGCTTGCCCCCCAAGCTGGGGGGCCCCTTTGGGTTTCCCTCCCATGCCCTAGCCGATGGGCCTAGGTGGGAGGCACGCCCAGCCCACCAGGGGCTGGCTCCTCTCCCACTTAGCCCATGTGGCCCCCGGAGGGGTGGCCCCTCCGTGGACCTCCTAACTCTCCGGTGGCCCCGGTACATTACCAGATACCCTCGAAACTTTCCTGAGTCCGCTTAACCACTTTCCATATATAAATCTTTACCTCCGGACCATTCCGGAACTCCTCGTGACGTCCGGGATCTCATCCGGACTCAACAACATTCGGTAATCACATACTTGTCTTCCTAATAACCCTAGCGTCACCGAACCTTAAGTGTAGACCCTACGGGTTCGGAGACATGCGAACATGACCGAGACGACCTCGGTCAATAACCAACAGCGGGATCTGGATACCCATGTTGGCTCCCACATGTTCCTCGATGTTGTCATCGGATGAACCACGATGTCAAGGGTTCAAGCAACCCCGTATTCTATTCCCTTTATCAGACGGTATGTTACTTGCCCGAGACTCGATCGTCGGTATCCCAATACCTCGTTTAGTCTCGTTACCGGCAAGTCACTTTACTCGTACCGTAATGCATGATCCCGTGACCAGACACTTGATCACTTTGAGCTCATTATGATGATGCACTACCGAGTGGGCCCAAGTGATACCTCTCCGTAACACGGAGTGACAAATCCGCCTCGATCCGTGTCAACCCAAAAGATACTTTCGAGATACCGTAGTGCACCTTTATAGTCACCCGATTCGTTGTGACGTTTGATACACCCAAAGCACTCCTACGGTATCCGGGAGTTACGATCTCACGGTCTAAGGAAGAGATACTTGACGTTGGAAAAGCTCTAGCAAAACGAACTACACGATCTTTGTGCTATGCTTAGGATTGGGTCTTGTCCATCACGTCATTCTCCTAATGACGTGATCCCGTTGTCAATGACATCTGATGTCCATAGTCAGGAAACCATGACTATCTGTTGACCAACGAGCTAGTCAACTAGAGGCTTAGTAGGGACGTATTGTAGTCTATGTATTCACACGTGTATTACGATTTCCGGATAATACAGTTATAGCATGAATAAAGATAATTATCATGAAGAAGGAAATATAATAATAATGCTTTTATTATTGCCTCTAGGGCATATTACCAACATCTTCTATGATGTTTTCGATGTTGGAGGGTATGTCGATTCTTCTCTGTTGGAGGTTTCACTCCTCTGTTTATTAGGCATACCTCCCCTGCCTCTTCTTACTATAACCATTCATTGTTTTGATGCTACTCGTCTTCCTCTATCCAACAAGCGTGGGTTTGCTCAATTTGGAGCTCTCATGAAGAAGTTATGCAAGTTTTGGGTTTTCTCCCGGCGGTAGTACCGTGGTCGGTAGCGGTAGTACCGCTCGTCATGCGGTAGTACCGCTCCAATACCGCTCTACTACTACCACCTCGATTTTGGGTCTTGCACTTTTCGTGTCGGGTTTAGCAGTAGTTGCACCGCAGTTCCGCCGATAAGCGGTAGTACCGCCCCGTTTGGGCGGTAGTATCGCCTACAAGCGGTAGTACCGCTCCGGTCGGGCGGTAGTACCGCTACTGCATTACTGCCGCCGTACTCTGCTCTGCCCTGCCTCATTTGGTCCCGTGTTCTGCTCCTCCAGCAGTAGTACCGCTGGGACAAGCGGTTGTACCGCTTATAAGCAGTACTACCGCCCCAAGGTTCATGTTTTTTTGCTCCATTTCCTTGCTTCTTCCGCCCGAGCGGTAGTACCGCTCGTGTGCGGGCTGAGCACATAACGGTTGGATTTTTCCCCTCCTATAAAAGGGGGTCTTCTTCCCCAATGAACCTTATCTCTTGAGCTCGTGTTCTTCCCCCCATTGTTGACCTTCTTTGACCTTGCTAACTCTCAATCCCTCCATGGATTCTTGCTAGTTTTTGAGGGAAAGAGAGAGGAGATCTAGATCCACATTTCCACCAATCACTTTCTCCTCTATGTGAGGGGAACCCCTTGGATCTAGATCTTGGAGTTCTTGGTGTTCTCCTTCTTGTTCTTCCTCTCATTTTCCTCCCTAGCATTAGTTGCTTCGGTGGGATTTGAGAGAGAAGGACTTGGGCCCTCCGTGTGCCCTTGCCATTGCATTTGGTGCATCGGTTTGAGTTCTCCACATGATACGTGGAAGTTACAAGTTGAGAAGCTTATTACTCTTGGGTGCTTGGTACCCTTGAGCTTGTTCCTCTTGGGTGCTTGGGCGCCCTAGACGGTTGGTGGTGTTCGGAACTCAATCATTGTGGTGTAAAGTTCCAGGCAAGCATCGGGGTCTCCAATTAGGTTGTGGAGATCACCCCGAGCAATTTTACGGGTTCCGGTGACCGCCTCCAAGGGTTGCCGAAGTGTACGGGTTCAGTGACCGCCCCCAAGGGTTGCCATTTGTACGGGTTCAGTGACCGCCCTCAAGGGTCCCTTAGTGGAATCACGGCATCTTGCATTGTGCGAGGGCGTGAGGAGATTACGGTGGCCCTAGTGGTTTCTTGGGGAGCATTGTGCCTCTACACCGCTCCAAACAGAGATTAGCATCTGCAAGGGTGTGAACTTCGGGATACATCGTCGTCTCCGCGTGCCTCGGTTATCTCTTACCCGAGCTCTTTACTTATGCACTTTACTTTGTGATAGCCATATTGTTTCTTGTCATATATCTTGCTATCACCTAGTAGTTTGTCTTGCTTAGCATAAGTTGTTGGTGCACATAGGTGAGCCTATTTGTTGTAGGTTTTGTGCTTGACAAATTAACTGCTAGGTTTATTCCGCATTTGTTCAAGCCTAAACCGTAATTATTTTAAAGCGCCTATTCACCCCCCCTCTAGGCGACATCCTCGATCTTTCAGCATTTGGATAGTTATATTTACACATTTAACTTGCACTAAGAGAAGGTGTGAAGAGTAAGAGATGGTGGCCTAAAGGAAAATCAGGAGTGATGGTGTAAATTTTTTGTTGGAGCAGAAATCCGCTAGAAACAGTGTACACTAGGGGCTACCGCATTGTTCTTCACTAGCGGGATTAACTATTTTCTCTCTAGCAGATTATTATGGCCGGTTATTTTTTCATGGTTTTATCCACGTTAGCACGTGTTTAATTTATGTTCCGGTTGTGTTTTTTTATTCATATAGCGTGTTGGCGTGTCAGGCTGTTGTTGCTGACAATATTTGTTTTGAGAGAAGAATGGAGTTATTGGCTTGTGGTTGTGGTGTCCTTACATGGTTATACGTTTCACGAGAGCCCAATGGGTGTCACGAGGAGCATGCATGTGAAGGCACACCTGCTGGACAGCATACTGAATGTCCGGACGCGTTAGTGTGAGGTACTGAAGCTCACCGACGATGGAGCGGTAGAAGGGAGCGTCGGATGCCGGAGAGCCCTCAACGGCGGACACCTTAGCCTTCGTATCGACGGGCGTGGAAGCAGGCTTGCAATTAAGCATGCCGCGCCGCTCGAGCTCAGAGGCGATTTCTGCTGTGCAGGAAGAAGCCATGTCGGCGCACTACCTCGATGCCGAGGAAGTAGTGGAGAGCCCCCAAGTCCTTGAGGGCGAACTCGGTGCCGAGGCGAGCGGTGATCTGCTGAAGAAGCGCTGGCGAGGACGCAGTCAGGATGATGTCATCGACGTACAGGAGGAGGTACACGGTGGCGTGGCCCTGGTGGTAGACAAACAGGGAGGCATCGGACCATGTGGACCGGAACCCCTGTTGCTGTAGGAAGGCCGCGATCCGCTGGTACCAGGCCCGAGGTGCCTCCTTCAACCCGTAGAGAGAACAGGAGAGCAAGCACACGTGGTCCGGATAGTCGGCGCCGACGAAACCAGTCGGCTGTCGACAGTAACACCGCTCATCAAGATGACCATGCAAGAAAGCATTAGACACATCGAGTGGTGAACAGGCCAAGCGCGAGAAACAATGAGCCGGAGAACAGCGTGAATCGTGCCGGTTTAACAACCGGGCGAAGGTGTCGGTGAAGTCCACGCCGCTACCGGGCGAAAACCGCAGACCACCCAACGCGCTTTGTAGCGCCGAGAGAACCGCTTGAGCGAGTCTTATGGCGGAAGACCCACTTGCCGGTGATGACATTGGCACGGGTGGCCGCGGGACAAGCTGCCACGCACGGTTGCGCTGCAGGCGCCGAACTCCTCACGCATCGCAGCTAGCCGCACGGATCCCGGCGGCTGCGCGAGCGGAGGTGGGGAGCGTGACGGCGCCGAGGTAGAAGCCGCAGCGCATTCGTCCGACGAGTAGCGCGTGCCTTTGACGCAGGTCCCATCCCGAGCCCGAGTGACCACACGGTGAGGGGTGCGGCTGGGCGACCGGAGTCGCCAAGGGGCCGCGGCGACGGGGCCGTGGTGGGGGCCATGGCGGGGGCGGCCAAGGGGGCCACGGCGACGGGGCCGCGGCGGGGCGGCCGAGGAGGCTGGGGCGTCGGGGTCATGACAGGGCAGCAGCGCCGGGACCGAGGAGGCAGCAGATCGGGGTCATGGCAGGCCAGGCGCCCAGGGCCGCCAAGCAGGAGCGCGGCAGGCCGGACCCGGAGCGCGGATGGGCGGTCCGCCGAGAGTGGAGGCAGGGACGAACCGCACCGCAGAGACTCAAGGTGACGGTACTCGCTGAAACGGGAACACGAGCTCATCAGTACACATGCCAAGTGAAAACGCGGTGGAGATCGGATCTTAGCACCGTAACCTTTGGTGTTGGGAGGATAGCCAAGGAAGATGCAAGGAAGGGACCGAGGCGCGAGTTTGTGAGGAGCAATGGGCGGTGCTAGGATAATGAGACACCCAAAATGCGAAGACCATCATAAGATGGAACCGCACCAAGAGGAGCTGGTGAGGGTGTAGTTCCAGCCGGAACGACAGGGCGAATGTTAATGAGGAGGCTGGCGGTCGCGAAAAGGCGTCGCCAGAACCGAGCAGGCACGTAGGGAGTGGAAGAGCAACGTCGGACACAGTCATTAAGCGTGCGAAGGACGCGCTCGGCGCGACCATTCTGCTGAGACGTGTAGGGGCAGGTGAGGCAAAAGATGGTGCCGTGGGACGCAAGTAAATTGCGGACGGCGACGTTGTCAAACTCCTTGTCGTTGTCGGTTTGCAAGGCGAGAATGGGACGACCGAACTGTGTGGTGACATATGAATAAAAAGCGGTGAGTGTGGCAAGAGCGTCGGACTTGCGACGGAGAGGGAATGTCCACACATAATGAGTAAAGTCATCTAATATCACCAGATAGTATAAATAGCCCGTGTTGCTAGCAACCGGGGACGTCCAAACATCACTATGCAATAACTGAAACGGAAAGGTGGAAATGTTTGTAGACTCGCTAAAGGGAAGACGAACGTGCTTGCCAAGAAGGCAAGCCTCACAAGTGTGATCATCGACCTTATTACATGAGAAAGAAAAACTTTGAAGAATCTGACACATAACGGTGGAGTTGGGATGACCGAGACGGGCATGCCAAAGATCGACACTGGCGGCGAAGGCGGCGGGGCGACGGGTGGTGGTGGCGCCGGAGGGATGTACTGGATAGAGCTCGTCCGGGCTATCACATCGGTGGAGCACCATCCGTGTACGGGCGTCCTTCACAAAAAAACCGATATCGTCAAATTCGACAGTTATAGGATTCTCACGAGCAAGGCGACGAACGGAAACAAGATTAGTGACTAAGTTAGGAGACACAAGAACATGAGACATATGCACAGGAGCGGAAGTAGAAGGGAAAGACATATGACCGACGTGAGTAATGGGGAGGGAGGAACCGTTAGCAACGGTGATACAGGTGGGAGTATGAACGGGAGTGGCAGATGTAAGTTTAGCGGGATGAGCCTTCATGTGAATAGTAGCGCCCGAGTCCATGTACCAGTCACCACCGCCACCATAGGAGCTCGGCGACGGGGAGGAGTGCAGTGCAGCGAGCAAGGCCGGGTCCCACGGTGGCGGCACCTGAGGAGGGTAGAACCCTCCGTAGGCCGACGCGGGAGCAGCCCCTAAGGCCGGAGCAGCGGCGGCCCGTGGCGGCAGCGGCCCAGTGGGGCGGCCGCAGCCCCATAGGCGCGCGGGCGGCGGCGCCATAAGCCGGCGCGCAGACCAGAGGCGGGCGGCGGCGGCAGGGGACGGCACCATAGCTGCTGTATGGAGCGGCGTTCTGCGCAGCGAAGAGGGCCCGGTGCCCCGTCGGGCGGGGCCCAAGAATGCCCGAGGCCGGAGCCCGAGGGACCGGCATGGAGTACGCGTGGACGACGCCGGTCCACGGGTTGGTGTCGTATGTCCATGGGGGAGTCACCTGCTGCTGCCGAGCGAGCCCCGGACGCTGTTGCTTGCTTGCGCCCCATGGGCGGTTGCATGGGCGCCCGCCACCCGCTGCTGGGGGCAACGGAGGGCGGAGGCGCGGGCGGAGGGGGAAATACCGAGGCGCTGGTGGTGGCGGCGGCCGGCTGGCCGCGCGCGCGGGGCGGTCGGTGGAGGGGCGCCGCGAGAGGTGCCGGCGGCGAGGGTGTGGTGCTGCACACGCTTCTTGACTCCCTTCATCTGGCGCTCCTCCAACCTCAAGTACGCCACAAACTTGGGAAAGGAGGGCTCCGGCATCAAGGTGAGGTTGGAGGCGGCGTTGCCGAAGTCCTCGTTGAGGCCGGCGGTGAGGGTGCTGAGGAGGAGGTCGTCGTCCACCTTGGCTCCAATGTCACGGAGCTCGTCCGCCAACGTCTTCAGGCGGCGGCAGTAGTCATCAATGGACTAGTGATCCTGGTGACAGTCAAAAAATTCCTGCTGCAAAAAAACGCGGCGTTGAAGCTTGTTGTCGGTGAAGAGGCCGTTCAGCTTGACCCACATGGCGCGGGCGTCGTCGCCGGCGCTGACGACCGTGTGGAACAAGTCCTTGGAGATGGTGGTGAAGAACCACCGGATGATCGTGGCGTCGATCGCGGTTCACTCGGCGTCGTCCACCATGGTGCGGGAATCCACGGTGCCATCCACGTGATCCACGAGATTGTTCTCGCGAAGAGCAGCGTGAAGCGCCTTCCACGCCGGCACGTGGAGTTGGAGGCGCCGAGGGTCACGGGACGCATGCATGGACGTTAATGTCGCGGATCTCGGCAGGTCGACGGCGAAGGGGTTGGAGTAGGTGGAGCGCTGGAAGACATGGCGATGAGATCCCAGGAGGAGGGCGGCGGCGGCTGGCTACGGAGAGGCGGCGGCGGCGGGAAGGGCGGCGTGTAAGTAGGCGCGGGGGGAGGAGGTGGCGCGAGGAGGAGGGGTGTGGCGGCGGCTTGGGGCGGCGGCAGCGGCGGAGATCGCGGCGGGCGGCCCGAGGCGGCGGCTAGGGTTAGCGGAAGCGGGGAGATCGACTTGCGATAGATACCATGTAGAGAATGATTTAGTGCATCAATAATTGATTGGCGTGCACTAGGCAGATATATATAGGTACAAGGGGTGCGACCGGTATCTTGTCTCCTAAGATACACGTACATACAGAGGGAGACAGATACTACAGGTACTGCATACAGAACCCAGACTTATGTACATGTACACATGTTCAACAAGCCTCATTGTCTATCGGTGATGCTTGTGTGAGCCTCTTGGGAGCTCATATTCCACGCTGATATCATGGTATTGTTGCTATAAACCTGACATAGACCGGTCCATGAAGCTTTCGCTCAGCTCGGCTCCCTTCTCCACTTGCTCGTTTAATTTTTTCAGCCTGCTCCAAATGCTAGTTCAGATTAACCTGCTATCAGTTTCTTATTTAAAATAGTTCACTAATCAAAAGATGTTTATGGATTTTTTTCAAAACTTGCAAATTAAAAAATCATAAACTTTAGAAATGCTCAAGAATTTCAAAATGTTCATGGATTTCAAATCTTCTTTGTGATTTTTTTTTAAAGTTCATAAATTAAAAATGTTCACCGACTTTAAAATTTGTGAGCTTTCAAAATATTCACGTATTTAAGAAATGCTCATAAATTGGAAAATATGATCATGGGCCTTCAAAACATTCTTGTTTTTCTTAAATGTTCATGAAATAAATGTGAAAAACAAAAATAGAAAGAGAAGTAAAATTACAAAACAAAAAGATAAAGATACAAAACATGAAAAGTAAAACTATTAAAACCAATAGAGACAAGAAGGAAAAAAAATTAAAAACCATGGAATACCTTCTAGAACCTTTTGAAAACCAGACAAATCGACTAATGCATTACAGCTATATAAATGTTTTATATTCTCAAACAGTCGTACAACCCCTTATAAGCGGGGTCCATAGCGCCCCCCACAGCACCCGATGCACCAGGAGGCTCTAAATTGAGGGAGCTTAGTATCTCGACACATGCTAACGAATTTGGAGCCTCCCGCTAAGTGAGCATATATATGAAAACCACTTAAGTGGGCTCATTGCTTGGGTGCACCTGGTTAGTTTAATCACCTAATCTTTGTGTAGGCGTGTACTTATATGGAAACCATCAAGTTTGCTTTGGAGCAAATGCTCGCTTTTCAAAATATGATTTTCCTTCATGTCAAAGAAAAAGAGATGAGTTTCCACTTACTCAAAAATATATATTCTCACATGCTAATGAATTAAGTGGTTTCTAGATTTCAATTTTCTTGAAAATTCCAATTCATCTACAAGTTCTGCAGAAATAACAAAATCTAGCACTTTTTGTCAAAAGATTATTTGGTATTCTAGCTTTCCACCAAGACCTCTGACAATGAATTTTCTACAAAAAATGTTGGCACATGCTCACTTCAACATATACACACCACATTTTATGGACGTTTTCAAAATTTAACAACCCAGTTTCAAGCTTGTGCTTGTTTGTTTCAAGAAGTGATAACATCAGCCTTTGTATCATTGTGATGCGCACATCCATGTTTATTACTCTCTTTATCCTAAAATAAGTGTCACTGATTTAGTACGGTACTAAATTAGCATAGTTATTTTCGGACGTAGGGAGTACTAAACATGTTCGAACCTTCAAAATAATCAAACAGGAAGACCACGACCGGTCGTAATGTTTTACATGACTTATTCACAAAGACCGCCACATCCCTCGAGATGGCCTATTTCGGTCCTGGCAATTGCAAACAATTTTCGTTAAGCCAACTTAAAAATTCATGGTGTACATGAACATAAATGGAGCAAGCCAGAACCCAAGTTTGTGAAGCTAAACGTGGACGCCTCTTTCCATATGGATGAGGGTGCAGGAGCCATTGCAGCTGTTCTTAGAGACAATAATGGTAATTTTTTGACGGCACAATGTTGGTTTATACCTTACGCAGCAGATGTGGTGACAACGGAGGCTATATCTATGCGTGATGGACTAATCTTTGCAAACTCTCTCGGGTTCCTTCGAGTGGAAGCCGAGTCTGATTCCTTGAGGGTAATTGATTATTGTGCTGGACAGACAAGATGGTGGGACGCTGCGGCGGTGATCTTTGCGGACTGTGTGGATGTGTCTTCGTCAATCCGGAAGGTCAAATTTAAACATTGTTATCGTTCTTCTAATCAAACGTCGCATGTGCTGGTTAATCATGGTTTTTGTAATAAGATTTTTAATAGTTGGACGGGGAGCCTCCGGGCTGCCTAATTTCAAACCTTGTGGGCGATGTAATCCCTGTTTAATTTTAATAAAACTAGCCATGAAAAAAAAACTAACCATGATAGCCTTCCTAGAAAAACACTCCAAATATCCTTTGTCGAAAAAGCAACGATCCCGACCCAACATGCTGCGCGTACAAGGCCGAATTACCGAACACCGATCCACCCGGTCACATCAGCGGCACGTTATAGTGTGGGGGCCCCGAGACATCTAGCCTAGATCATGCTAACGACTTCTTGTCTGCTGCTTGTCTATGGACATCTGGACGTGTCGTCTCCACTGTTCATTCTAAGGCCAACTCCACCGCCCGACCTCATTCTGTCCGGTCCCGTCCGTTTGGGGTATAAGAAACAAACAGATCGGCCTAGCGCGCGACGGCTTGAACTCATCTGGTCCGTTTTGTGTCCGGGCCGATTCATTTCGAGTGCAAACATGCGCCGGGTTTGGGACGCGGCGGACACCAAACGGACGCGCGCCTCGTCCGCGTCGGGGCCGCGTGACAGGTGGCCACCTACCTCCCACCCGCTCACATCATGCGCACGCGCGGGCGGCCCCGCCTGTCATCCGCCGAGCGGAACGATCGCGGTCCTTCTTAAATGAGGAACCCGTGGACCAGTCGTCGTCCACACTCCCACTCCACCCCGCGGCCTCCTCGAAACCCGACAGCACCAAACCCTAGCTTCGAACAACCATGGGCTTCTGGAACCACGGCAGCAAGGGGAAGCACGACCACGAGGCCGGCTTCTCCTCGAGACGCTGCCGCGGCTCCGTGAAGAAGGAGGAGCCCGCATCACCGCCGCGCACCTCCCGTCGAGCCCCCGCACCTGCCCCCTTCATCATCGTCCCTAGGGCCTCCGGCGAGCGTGACCGGCAGTACCTGGCCGTGGACGATGCGGCGGTACACTACTAGGAAAAGCCTATACACATAATCTTAGCAGCAGCGCTGCTCAAAAGGAGCGCTGCTGCTAATTAGTAGTAGCGCACCTCCTCATGAGCGGAAACTCGCTACATCGACAAGTTTTTAGCAGATGAGCGCTCGAGGAGATGACGTAAACCGCCATCCTCGCTGCTACAAATATCGACCGGCGGTGTCCACCAAACTCCATTTAGCAGCAGCACGGTGGCGGACGCCGAGCACTACTAGGGAAAAGCCTACTGCTATGGATGTAGTAGTAGCGCTTTTTCTTTTAGCAAGGTCGCTGCTGCTAAATTTCAAATTGGCACACTTTTTGTCCACGTTAGCAGTAGCCATGCTGCCCAAAGCACGCTGCTTAGCTTTCCTTAGCAGCAACTACTTACTGCAACGCAGTTTAGATCCCAAGCCATCGCTAATCCGCACCAACCCACCACCTTTTCCCCACCCGCCCCTCCCCCCCCCTCCTCTCTTCCCTTTCCCTACCTCCCACATGCTCCCACTCTCACTCTTCTTCTTCCTCAATACTTCTCCCCATTACTCTCCTCTTCTATCTACCTTTCTCTCTTCATTACTCCTACCTAACTACACCACCTCCATTAATGCATCTCCTTTCTTTTTCCTTCCCCTCCACTAGTTGAAGTTGTCTCCTCCCAAATTAGGTAGCTAGGTAGATGTAGGATTTAGTTAAGTGACCTATTTGCCCCCTAACTAGATCTATCTTTGTCAAGAAGAGCTTTGTGCACTTTTGATCTCCCTACAACATCATCTCCACCGTGTGCTCGATCTCTAGATAGAGGTGATTAAAATTTCATGCTTTTGCAAAATGGAAATATGTTTATGTGTGTGTGATATGTTTATGGAAATTGTGTGTGTGGCATGAGTTGACGCCAAATTGTGCTTTTGAGTTGCCTATGTTTTGCCGAAATGTCGATTTATTTCCGTTTCGGCGAATTCCGGGCAAACTCTAGATCCATATATGTCCTATTTTTAGGGAAGGTCATGCCGAATTTTTGTATGACTTTGATGCATGCACGCATTTTTATAATCAATTTGTTTTATTATTACCGTGCAGACGTTCATGATGGTCAGTGGAACGATGGTGGACAGGTGGTTGCGGTCGGCGGTGCAGGACATGAAAGAAAATAACCTCGACAGAGGTTTTATGTCCGTGTCGAAAATGCAAAGGAATAGTTTGGCTCGACCCTATGACGATGGTCGTGTCGGCGCACCTGCTCATGACTGGTTTCATGGATGGCTATACTGTGGATAATCAAGATGAGGATGACGATGTTGAGGATGCCGACGGGCAGGCAATGATGACACGGGCAAGACGAAGAGATGATCGATAATGGCGGCGGGAAGAGGCCGGACATGGCGGCGGAGAAGGGCCGGACATGGCGGAGGAGAAGGGCCGACATGGCGGCGGAGAGAACGACATGGACTCCACGCAGCAGAGTTCGCTCGGTACTAAGTTCAATCGCAAGGGACCCTCATGTTCAAGCATTGCTTCGCAAGGAGACGAGTACTGAGAGAGCTGCTTCTAGAGAGGAGGCTAAGCTGGAGCAACTGGTGGTAGACTCAGACACTCCATTGTATGATGGTTGCAATCCTGAGGTGACCCGCTTGAGTTTCACGCTCCAACTCCTCAAGACGAAGGCTAAAAACAAATGGACCGACACTAGCCTCGATGAGCATCTCAAGTACCTAAAGGATGTTCTTCCCATGGGTAATCTATGTCCTACTAGTGTTGATGAGGCCAAGAAGATCGTGTGCCCTCTTGATCTGCCACACGTTAGATACCATGCATGCATCAACGATTGCATAATTTATCGGAAGGAGCACGCGAAAAACAAGCTGTCCGTGTGCAATGCTTCTCGATACAAGAAGGCCGGAAGAAATGTCCCCGTAAAGTTGTATGGTACTTACCGATCACTCCCCGCCTCCGAGGTATTTTGTAGATCCCAAGGAAGCAAAGCTAATGCGCCGCACGCGGAGAGGAAGAAGCCCGACGATGGAGATGATCCGGTTGAGACACGGAAGGATGGAAGCCAAAGGAGAGCGTTGAACAGCTTCTATCGGTATTTTGAATGTGATGCAAGGAACATCGTGCTCGGCGCGCGGTACCGATGGCATGAACTGCTTTGGCAACCGTAACACCAACCATAGCACATGGCCCGTGTTTGTATGGATGTACAACCTCCCCTGGTTGTGCATGAAATCAAGTACATTCACATGAGCATGCTTATTCAAGGGCCAAACAACCAGGAAATAATATTAATTTGTATCTGGGCTACTTCAAGAGGAGTTAGACACGCTATGGAAAACACCGCCAAGACATGGGACGCCAAAGAAGGCGTAGTATTTCAACATGAGAGTCACACTGATCACGATAAAGGCACGACTATCTCGGTTACGGATATGTGGCAGGCCAGGTGTGCCATGGATATTGCGGATGCACGCGTGCATGGATGATACGACGCCTCAACAGCTAACGCCAAGGAAAGATGGCGGTCTGGGAAAATCGTGTACATGGGGCATCAAGATGGCTTGAACAGACGACCCGTGGAGAAACCGTGGAGATCTATTCAATGGTCACGCTGAGCATCGAGGACCTCCACGTAAGCGGAGCGGTGCCGAAATCGATGAGCTGTTGAAAACTGGAAGGAGTGCCCGCTACCGAAAGACGATGAGAAAGGCGCCGAGCCGCTGCTGAAGGTATGGAAGACGAGGTCTGTGTTCGGGACTTGAGTATCGCACAAACTCGATACACCTCATTGCCTTGATCAAATGCATATCTGTAAGAATGTCCTTGAGAGCTTGCTCGCAACACTGATGAACATGCCGGATAAGACCAAGGATGGGCCGAAGGCAAGAAAAGACTTGCAAGATTTGAAAATCAGGGAAGATCTGCACATGCCGCCCCATAAAATGTCAGACGAGACAGAGACGGAGACAGAGGCACGGAGAAGAAGGGCAAGAAAATAAAGAAAGAGGATTATTGCCCCTTCTTGCTTCACCTTAAGTCAGCTGAGATCAATCAATTCTTTAAGTGCCTTACCGAGTCAAAGTTAGTTCCGTTATCGTGGCAAGATAAGCGATATCTAGACACGGACAAGAAAAGGTTCAGCGGATGAAGTCTCATGACTGCATGTGATGATGACGCAGATACTACCTGTTGCCCTTAGAGGGATAATGGACAAGCACGTCTGTGACACGCTTATTGGTCTCGCAACTTTTTCGACGCCATCTCTCGAAAGTCGATCAGTGTGAAGCAGCTCAAGGCTACAGGAAGAGATCGCAGATACTGAATGAGCTTGAGATGTACTTCCCGCCCGCTTTTTGACGTGATGGTGCATCTGTGTGTCCATATTGTGGATGACATAATAGACCTGGGGCCGCCATTCCTGCACAACATGATGCCGCTTTGAGAGGATGAATGGGATCATCAAAGGATTCGTTTCAGAACATGTCCCGTCCGGATGGAAGCATCGCCAGGGCTATTTGACACAAGAGTGCATCTCTTTCGTGAGAATTTTCTATATGGCGCAGACCAGCCGCCTGGTGTTAGTGTTGGTTTGCCCGCTAACAAGCACGATGGGAGGCTCAAGGAGATGGTCACCGCAACGGTCGCAGGAACTGCACGTGGCATACTCAGATCGACGCAGCGACTTTGACAGAGCAAACTTGGTAGTGCTACAACACCTAGACGAGGTAGATCCTTTCGTGGCACTCGCACAAAGAAATTATCGCAAAGAAGTATCGTGACCGGGGTATGCAGGATTTAACGCCGGTTACTAGAGAGCACAACTCCACTTTCCTGCATTGGTTCAAAGAGCATATTATTGCTAATCCCCGAGGAGGGCTCTAAGGACGGATTGCTCATATACGCCTTAGCACATGGCCCTCGCCCAACCTCGTAACCTATCGTGCATATGATATCAACGGATACACGCTTCTACACGGAGGCCAAAGATATGGACAATGATGATCGTAACTCAGGGGTGACGATGGAATGCATGACCGCAGCGACAACGGCGAATCGAACGATTTTATGGAAGGGTCGAGGAGATCTGGGAGCTTGACTACTCGACTGCACAACACGACGATGTTCCGTGTCAGATGGGCTAAGAATGTCGAAAGAGAAAACCGGATTTTCACTACCATGACTATACCCGACGCCAAGAGCGCTACCGTGAACGCTATCGCAAAAAACGAGCCATGGGTACACGCTAAGCACGTGACACAATGCTTCTTCATAACCGACCCATGCAATCCCAGCCGTGTTGTCGGAGGAGAGGCAAAAGGAACATCATTGAATGGATGGAGTCGCCAACGAGGAAGACTATGATCAGTACGGCAACCCAATGAGGGAAGATGACGATGATGATGAAGTATACGTCAAAAGAAGAATCAATACTACATTACCTAAGAAAAATCGTACTCCATGGAAAAGGCAAAGTCACAATGAGGGGCTCAATTATTCTTCAACTAACAAGAAGGGAAAGAAGCTGACTCAAAACGAAAACGCCAAAAGAAAATATATAATGGTCGAAAAATATTTTATGTTATGTAAAATTACAAACGAGGAACCGTATGTTATCGGTCAAATGATGTAATATATATATATATATATATATATATATATATATATATATATATATATATATATATATATATATATATATATATATATATATATTTATATATGTTCCTATTTTGTATACACACTTAGCCATTATTATGCATGGGTCCAATGATGTAATATATATGTTCCTATTTTGCATACATATTTAACCGTCAAATGATGCAATATATATCGCCTCCCTTCGCTCACTGCTCTCGGAAATAAAAGTGGGAGAAAATAAAGGAAAAGAAAAGGAAAACTGGCAGTAGCGAAGGTAGTAGCAGCGCTGCTTTTGTCTAAACCGCTATAGCTATCAAGGTAGTAGTAGCGATTTCAGATAAACCGCCACAGCTATCGAAGGTAGTAGCAGCGCTGCTTTGTCCAAACGCTGCATCTGCTACGCCCACTTAACCCAAAATTCTCACTATCCCTGCTTCATCCCGCCTTTTCCCCAAATCCCCACTCTCTTCCCCTGTCAGCCGCTTCTCGACCTCGCCAAGGCCGCCTCGCCTCGACCTCCGGCGCCTCTCCGACCTGCCTCGCCTCGACCTCGACCCTGGCCCCTCGACCTGCCTCGCCTCACCTCGCCGCCGCCGCCTCGACCCAAGCGCCTCGACCTCGACCTCGGCCTCGACCTGGCCTCGCCCCTCCTCTCCTTCCTCCCTCCCAACCTCGGCCATCGCCGGCCTGCCTCCTCGCCTCACACCTCAGAAACCCCCTCTCTCTCTGCTAGGGTTCTTCGTTAATTTACTTAGGTTTTAGTTAGGGCAGTATGTTAATTAGGTTATCTATTTAGTTATGAATTTAGCTAGGTTTCAAAATTAGCTGAATTTATATGCAATTTTGAACTGGACATGTGATATGTGGATATGTCATGTTTTGGACATGTCATGTTTGGAAAATGATCCGAGTGGCCTATGTTACGCCGAATGTTGATTCATTTCCGCTCCGGTGAATTTCAGCGCCGATATGTCCATTTTTAGCAAAGGTCATGCCAAAATTTCCGTGAATAAAGGCATGATTTGTGCTACATAGTTGGTATATCGAGTGCTGGCACATAGATTTCTTTTTATGTCATTTCTCATTTATTCATACTTTTAGAAATAAATGAGGACACTTAATCATAGGAAACATGTCGAACAACGAAGAAACCGGGCCTTCTCACCAAGATGCGCATTTAGATGGATTATGAGGGTGAACAAGAGTACTCGACTATTTGATCTGCTAAGCAAGGTTTGCAGGTCGGCCTCGATGATGGTATCGACGCCGACATCGACATCGACGGCGCCGCACCGATGGCGGCGCCGAGACCGTGGGGAAGGTACCGCGGGAAGATATCAAGGGAAGGTACCGCCCCGATGCCGCCACCGAAAAGAGGAAGCATAAGAAGCAGAGGATACGAAAACCTAACAAACTAGGGATTGGACGACTTGTGATCACAAAGATGGCACCGGCAAGTTTGAGCCGTTAGAGCCGGAAGAACCTCGCAAGTGCTATGGGAACCAAGTAGGATGCATCCTACGGAATGCGCGAGCATCAACGATTTATGACTTAAGGAGTAAAGAACATTTGACGCAGTTGCTCCTAACGGTTGCACAAGAGATTCAAGTTCCCGACCGATGATAACATAGAACAACCGTGGATGATCCAAGATGAAAAAGATTAACAATCACGCCATGGGCATGTTCAGCAATGATTTGGCCTCCGGAAAGGGAGGGTGAAACGAGCTATTGAGGCTGATGAACCCCGTCCAAGATTCTCGAGGAAAATCCGACACTTACGGAAGAGGAGTTCAAAAGTTCAAGGACACTTGCGCTACCGAGGCAGCCAAGGCTAAGGCTGCGAAATTCAAGAGCCTTCAAAGAAAGGAACACGGAAGCATCGCCGAAGCCGTGGCTACCTCGGTAAAAGGCCCATATGGGATAAGGAGGACGCGAACGTGAAGCCGCTGGTCTCCTGCACTCCTTCGCGAAGTTCACCAACCCCTTGGAGCGTGACTTCATCAGGGCCCGCCAAGTGGGACAAGGAGAAAAGGTTTTTACACGGACAAGATCACGAGGAAATTGATTAGACTATCGAGAAGCAACACCAGCTTGCAGCCGAAAGCCCTATTCGATGAGGCCCAAGTGGGACACCCTCTCAACCGGCCTTGAACGAACTTAAGGGACTCCTTTGGGCCAGCGGCCGCAATATGGTCGTGTGCACGGCGCCGAGACGGCGCCACGGGAAGGTGTTTACAACGAGGGCCCGGAGGCCAAGAAGCGAAAAAGAAGTTTAGTCAGCGGACATCGACGCCAAGGTGAAGCTTGCGGTCGAGAAAAAGCAGCCGAGGACGCGAAAAAGCAGCCGAGGACAAATATGAGTTGCTACAAGCAAAGTCAATGCAGCAGAATCGCCGCAGAAATGATTTCGCTACTAACTTGGTTCCAGCTATCATCAATCGGACGAAGGAAAATCCGCATAAGACGGTACATGATTTCCCTGCCCAGCCGCCGGAGCAACTCCATGAACAACAACACCATCGCACCATCACTTGCTCACGCAACCGGCCTCCTCTCGCAGCCGCCGCCCGCCATAGCAGCCCGCCCTCGCCTCTCGCGCGCTAGGTGGGCCTTCGCCTTTGGCTGAGCTCGCCACACGTAATTACATGTCGCACCAACACATAATATACATACATATATATATATATATATATATATATATATATATATATATATATATATATATATATATATATATATATATATATATATATATATTCCATTTTTGTTGCCTTTCGTTGTTTTACGCCACGTATATATGTGTTTGCAGCTAAAGAAACCCCATGCACCATACTCTACTTGATCAAAGGCCGAAGGTGGACGGGAAAGGGATGATAATGGACCCTCGCAACCCACGCTCCACAACCAGCCGATCTCGCTGGGCACTTCAGGTTAGCTTGACCAGTGTGAAATCGGGCACGAGGATTTGCCTCCTCCAAGACAAAGATGTGGGAGCGGACGACGAGACCCCGCCACGGATTGAAGCTGCAAGGGTTGGGTGCTGCTATGGTCAAGAATCTTATTCGTCTGAGCCGCCGAGAGCACACCAATAACCACACATCAACAAGCATGTGCGGAGACCACCACCCCGCCTACGCAATTACCAGCCCTCAGTAGTGCCGGGTGAGAGCGGCGGACGACATGATGAAGGGGTGCAATAGTACTGGCTGATGTAATTTCTCCCAGAGAATGAGAATGGATGATGAGACGGAGGTCGACCCTATGGATTTCCTCAATACAAACGCGTATGACTGTGACATAGATATGATGAGTCAACCATATGACGAATCGGGCTATCAGCTTGCTAATGAGGATATGGATGATATGCCCGGCAGGGTCATAGCAGGGATTGCAAAAGTCTCTTCATGAAATCCTCACAGACACGCTCAAGATGCCGCCAACACAGGCTCAACTAGCCGGGCGCGAGGGTCGACAAAGATTTAGCCCGGGAACACTGGGGCAGGGGTTAAGGAAGGGTCTGGAAGGTGTGCCCAAGAAAAAGGAGAGGAAGAGATCGGGGAAGATAACTGCCTCCAAACAAGCTAGAGCACATAGCAGCCAGACGATGCATTCTGAAGAGCGTGTACCCGTGAAAGGTGCGGTCATGTTCCATCTCACGGGCGAGCCGATGCTACCGCCAAAACCGCTGGAGGCACTATCAGGGGATCTCAGGAGACTGCACGACCATGTGTTGTCGACTGAGAAAAGCCTACTAGCCTCAAAGGATCCAGGATATCCGACATACGCGGCTCGTGTGCCTGAGGGGAAGTGCTACGTCGAGACACGGCCCACGGAGGTGTTCTTCCTGCGGTTTGACCATATCTTTGAGATGTTTCTAACAAGGCGGCTCGATTTTACAATCGTCCGCCTTTTTGCGCTACATATGAGCTCCGGCCATGAAGAGTGAAGAAGTCTCACAAATCTGTGTGGCGGATCCGCATTACATGCACGAGTCTTTCTTGAGTCTCGCGACTTTGAGCGTGAAACTGCTAGGGAGTACCTCCAAAACTTCATGGTACAGAATAAGGACCGGAAATTGTCCTCGTGCCTTATCATCCAAAGTAAGTCAGTTCCGACAACCCTTTCAGACATTTCAATCATTCCTTCTCTCTCATATGGGGAATAATTTGAGGTGTCTTTTCCCCGCAGCAACGGGCGCTACCGTCCTTATCGTTTTTACCCGCAAGTCTCCCACGCCGTATTTTGACCCTTCCAGAGACTACGAGAAAAAGACTACACCCACATAATGAATATTCTAGATGATGCTCTCCAAGGCTTCAGCTTTAGAGGTGGCCACGCAGATCAGGAAACAAAGGAACAAGAAGATGGGTTTCACAAGATAAAACTAACTTCTCCTGCATCCATGTCCCAAAACCAAGCAAGAAGGATGGATTCTACATCGTCCATCTCATGATTCAGTTCAACACGGATCACCAAAAGCTTCGCATGAGAAGCATAAATGATGATCATATCCACAAGTGGCTAGAATCTCATGGAGAAGCGGATTATAAACTTAGAGATGACTTCTTTCGCATCCAAAGCGACATTGCGACGATCATCATGAAAGAAGTCGTCGATGAGAAGGGGATGTTCCACCACGGCCCTATATCGCGAAATGACGTCCGAACTCGCATAGGCATGCAACGCCTAGACCTCACGCCGCTCAAGAAGCTAGGTTCATCCTCGATGATATGGAAGGATGGAACTTCTAGTGATTTATGATGCCGATGATGATGATATGTGTCGGTTGAACTTGTATACTTTTTGTAGCGGTGAAACTTTGTGATGTCCACGGTCCCTGCCGAACTTGCGTAACGCTACTTTGTTAGTTTGCGACGATGACCTCATGCACTCTAGTTAATTAATTTGCATATCGTATGTTGCATCTAGTTGCTAACCCTTTCTTTTTCGGTGTTGCTCTAGTATATTTTGTTGCATATATATGATTGTACATCCTCTTCATGAACATGCATCTCTAACAGTACCTAGTTTCTTGATGGCGAGATGGAATTGCTATGTCGTGTACAAAGGGAAGGTTCCGGGTGTACAACGAGTGGCATGAGTGTCGCGCAAGTGAATGGGTTCACGGCGCCAGCCATAAAGGCTTCAAAAGCATAAGAAGGAGAAGCTAGTTACTTGAGGTTCACGCTAGCGAGAGAGGACTCAGAATCGCCACCTCATGTACTACATAGTTCCGCCTCACTCATAGTGATAGCTCTTCTTGCGATACCTTTGTTTAGATGGATGACGTTGTTGTAGTTGCAAGTATTCGAGACTTGCATGTATCGCTATTTTCGAGATGATGACAAGATACCACTTTGTGTTGGATGATGATTATGATGAGACTATTTGTATGTATATGCTATGATTACATTTGTGGTCTCGCAGGCATTTGTATGTGTATCATGATGACATTTCTATGTGCTAAAGATTCTTCTATAAAGCCTGTTCAAATACAAAACAAATATGCCGAAAAAAAACAAAAAACTACTTAAATTAGCAGTAGCGAGTGTATAAAAGTTAGCAGCAGCGCCGAGCGATAGCAGCGCGAGCGAAGCCTGCAGCAAAGCTAGAGCTACTAGCAGTAGCGAAGCCCACTAAGCGCCGCTTGCTACACTTGTGTAGCAAGAGCGCTGGTGAGCACGCCGCCATCGCTATGTGTTAGCTGTAGCGCCTTATTAGTAGCGCCACCCCACGCCATCGATACACCTAAAACCCCTGCTGCTGCTAGCCTTTTCCCTAGTAGTGCAACACGGACATGATCTAAAGGTGCGCCGCTGCTAAGGCACATCCACGACTCAACGGACAGATGCGAACATGGACGAACCCATTGCCGCCCTAAAGGAACAAAATCCGGCCAAACCGGACATCCGTTAGGGTCGTGCAGTCGAGTTGGCCTAAATCGTAGTACGTGCATTTCTCCATCGTCCGCTGATCAATACCTCTACGTACGTACTCCGACGTCTTCATTGATTTGACCGATGATCCCTGTCAGAGTTAATGATCCTTATCAACGTTGCGACGTGCTAAGATCACAAAAGGCTGATTCTGCCCACGAGAACAAACTGGTAAAGCAACCGACCAATACGCCGCAACGATTTCCTTTTAGCTGATTATACGCTGCAACTGTTCCCTGTTCACACGCGCGGGGCGAACACTACGTCAAAATTCCTCCGTGCTCTGCGTTACATGTACAAATACGTATGTATTCCTTCCGTACGTGCGAGGAAGCATGCAACACACACTTCCTCAAATTCTCGTCCGTGCGAACCATCCTGTGGTTGAAATGGTTAGATGGACAGTGGTATCTCTAGCCCATCAGGGTTCAAGTCCTGATGCTCATAGAGGTAGGGTGTGCGTGTGTGTATTCATAGGGGTGAGTGTATGCGTGTTTATATGAGCGCTTGTGTCTGTACTATGTTAAAAAAAACTCTCGTCTGCGCCGGGTACATACATAAGATTCGATTCGTTTTCTACCTTAGCCGCCGCCAGGACCCAAGCGACTAGGGAGGCAATCTCCTTCCACCGATCTCCACCAGCGAGGGCGCTGGACCCCTTTCTCTCCGGCTGCTGCATGGGTGGCAGGAGGGAGGGGAGACCCCGTTCCTCCGCTCTGTAGTTAGGGTTTAGATTTGTAGGTCGTGGTGCGCCGTTGGGGTGGTGGGAGCGGCGCCCGGACGAATAAATCTGCCTCAACTTCACTCCCGCACCGGCGGTGACCTTCATGGCGGCGTCTCGAGGTCGATGGTATCGTGTGTTTGTCGATCGTTTACATCGGCGGTGTTAGGGTTCATGGATGGTGTCACCGAGGCGGCAGCGACTTCATCGGGTGTGTCTCCTTCTGCTCTGTCCCCGTTGCTGCAGCATTGTCTCCGACGTCATGATGGAGCAGGGAGGTTTTGTCATCTAGGAGTACGCGCAGACGGTTATCTATGCAAGTGACAGCTGGAAGATGGTGCATCTTGTGCTGGGTTTATGGTTGGAGGCTGATAGTTCTGGTTTCCTCCTCCGACGTCGTAGTTGTGCGTGGGTGTCAGTTCTGAAGTTCGACGGCGTGTCCGGGGGCATGTTGCCCTGGCCTAATTCTTTCAATACCAATGGTCTTGCTTCAGGCAAACTACTTTGGAGGTCCGTAAAGCTGCTGATCAGCGATGGACCCGCGTTGAGCTCGGGTGGAGAGGTGATATGTCTTCTCTTCCTTAGTGAAGAGGGACAAGCGTTGGTTTTTTGCATAGGATTATCCTATCTTTTCAGTCCTGTAATATCGATGTTTACGTGGCTTGTAAGTGAATCTTTATTTTATTAATGAGACACGTATTACTATGCAAAAAACTCATTTTTATTTGCGAACCAACATGTGGTTGGATGGTTAGGTGGACAGTGGTATCCCCAGCCCACTAGGATTCAAGTCCTAATGCTCGCATCTATCCTGTATTTATTCCAGGAATTCAGGTGATGTGCATACAGTGCGAGGAGACGTTCTCGTCGACTACGAGGCGCCTACGGTGACTTCCTAAAATCTCAAGAGGATATGCCGGCCCAGTCTCTCGGAGGTGCTCATAGGGTTGGGGTGTGCGCGTGTGCGTTCATAGGGGTGTGTATGCGCGTATATATGAGTGCCTGCGTCTGTACTATGTTAAAAAAACTCCTTTTTATATATCGTTTTCCCTAATCTAGCCACCGCCACGTGAGGTGACTAAGGATGCGATCCTCTACCTCCGATCTCCACCAACCAGGGCTGGTCCCCTCTCCCTCCGACTGCTGCTCTAGCGGAAGGAGGGAGTGGGGGACTCCGTTCCTTCGGTCTGTAGTTGGGGTTTTGTTTTGTAGGTCGTGGTGCGCCGTTGGGGTGGTGGGAGTGGCACCCGGACGAATAAATCTACCACAGCTTCACTCCCACACTGACGACGTACTTCATGGTGGCGTCTCGAAGTTGATGGCATCGTGTGTTTCCGATCCTTCAGATCGACGACGATAGGGTTCATGGATGGTGTCGGCGAGGTGGTGGCAGCGGCCCCTTCAAGTGTGTCTCTCCTTCTGCTTTGTCTCTGTTGCTACGGTGTTGTGTCCGACGTCATGGTGGAGCAGGGAGGTTTTGCTGCCCGGAAGTACGAGCAGATGGTTGTCTACAGAAGTGACAGCTGGAAGAAGGTGCATCCTAAGCTGGGTTGGTGGTTGGAGTCTGATAGTTCTGGTTTCCTCCTCCGACGTCGTAGTCGTGCGGGCGTGTCAGTTCTGGAGTTCGATGGTGTGTCCAGGGACACATTGCCCATGTTAGATTCTTTTAATGGCAATGGTTTTGCTTCAGGTAAACTACTTTGGAGGTCCGTAAAACGGCAGATCGGCGACGGAGCCGCGTCGAGCTTAGGTGGAGAGGTGATCTGCCTCCTTTCCCTTGGTGGAGAGGGACATGCACTGGTTTTTTGTGTAGGATTATCCTATCTTTTCAGTCTTGTAATGTCAGTGTTAACGTGGCTCTTAACTAACTCTTTATTTTATTAATGAGACATGTATTACTATGCAAAAAAAGTCCTCCTTTATATGTTTGAGATGATGTCCGGGCTTAAAGGGAACTTTCAGAAAAGCGAGATTTTTACGGTGGGTGGGGATGAAACTATTGTTAAAGCATATGCAGATCTTTTTTGTTGTGATGTTGGTCAGTTCCCTATCAAGTATCTTGGCATGCCAGTTAGCTTCACTTCCTTACGAGTCTCAGATTGGGACTTCATTGAAGGCAAATACATGAAAAGGTCAGATGCATGGGTGGGTAATGTTATATCCATGGGGGAGACACACTCTTAACTCAGTTTTGTCTCAAATTTCCCTTTACCACATGTCTATGTGGTTGATGCATAAGACTTTTGTGGAGAAATTAAACAAACATAGAAGAAGGTTTTTCTGGCAGGGGGCTAACAAGAAAAGGAGACACTATCTTGTCAAATGGGGTAGGATTTGTATATCTAAAAACAAGGGAGGATTAGGTGTGGAGGACTTGAAGAAACAGACCATCATCCTAATGGTGAAGTGGTAGTGGAAGTTAGATACTCAAAAGGGGTTTGGCAAAATATTATTAAAGCCGGATATCTGAAAAATTGTTCCCTAGATGCAGTTAAACCTAAATTCTCTGATCCTCCCTGTTGGAAGGTTGTTCTTAAGGTTAAAGATCTGTACATGATGGGACGTAGGATCCATATTGGAGCTGGTGATATCGCTAGACTCTGGAAAGACCCCACTAAGGCGCTTGTCCCTCTCTGTGATAAATTTCCTCAACTGTTCGATGTCTGTAATGAATAGGACTGCACCATCTACTGGGTCAGTACTGTTGACACTTCCTCCTTCTTTAGGAGGAGACTGGCTCCCGACCTGTCAGATCAGTAGCTAGACATTAAAAACCTAATCAAGAATTTTCAACTCTTGGACGTAGGCGATCCGTCCTATTGGGGGTTAAACAAAACTACAAAATACACCACCAAATCTATGTACAAATTGCTGGAAAAACCATTGAGTGGCTGTAGTTACAAGTGGATTTGGGAAGCCAAGGTCCCCTTGAAAATCCAGATTTTCTTATGGCAAGAATTCCAACATGCTATACTAACTAGGCAAGTTATGCAACGTTGCAAGTGGCCTGGAAACCCCAGTTGTTTCTTTTGTAAGGAGGTGGAATCCTTACAGCACTTGTTTTTTTACTTGCCCCATGGCCCGAGTAGTTTGGTGATAGATAGGAGTGGTTTGGGACTAATATGTGCCCTAACAATCACTGGAAATTCTTTGCCTGGTGCAATAGGTTTCTCCCTAGAGGGTAAAGATTTTATACGGTCGGGTTGGCCGCGGTCACCTGGGCTATTTGGTTGTCTCAAAACCGAGCCACCTTTTAGCATAAATTGATTAAAACCTCGTTTGAAATTGTTTTTCCCACATGCTCTTTTCTTTTGTACTGGGCAGGGCTTCAGAAGGAGGGCGACGTGAAGATCTTGCATGGAGGCGCGCGCTGCTATGCAAAAACACCATGAACTTCATGAGGATTTGTGTGGCTTCTAGAAGCTTGATCGAAGGACGCTAGTGAGGCTGTTCTGAAGTCTGCACATTCTCAAGCTCCCCCTGGCTATTCCAATGCCTCCTGCGCTTGTGTTGTTATGTTGTTGGGATGTTTTGCTAGTCTCTGTAGATTCTCTGTTACTAGGTGGCTATAGCACGAAGGTTCCATGCTCTTGTAATAGGGTGTAGTGTTTTTTCATACTTTAGGTGCTGCCAGGTTTTCGTCCCATGGTGCACGTCTCGATATTGGGCATGTGCAGTGGGTTTCATAGACAATGCTTTGAACTCACTCCCCTCCCTTTCCCTTTTCCTGACTTTGTAAAACTGATGTATTTTCGTTTCTTTCAACGGAATTGGTGTCAGTGTCAAAACCGGCAGATCTTGGGTAGGGGGTCCCAAACTGTGCGTCTGAGGATCAATGCTAACAAGGGACAAAGGGGACACAATGTTTACCCAGGTTCGGGCCTCTTAAAGGAGGTAAAACCCTACTTCCTGCTCGATTATATTCGATGAATGTATGGGTTACAAGAGTTGATCTACCTCGAGATCGTAATGGCTAAACCCTAATTGTCTAGCCTATGAGAATCCTGATGATCTCTACGGATTAACCCCTCCGGTTTATATACACACCGGAAAGGCCTAGCGTTGTACATAGTCGGTTTGTAAAGGAAGGAAATAACATATACGGACACCAAGCTTGCCTTCCACGCATATGGGAGTCCTACCCGGACACGGGGGAAAGTCTTCTGCTTTTATCTTCATAGCCCATCTGTCCGGCCCATATCAAACAGTCCGGACACCCGAGGACCCCCTAATCCAGGACTCCCTCAGTAGCCCCTGAACCAGTCATCGATGACGATGTGTTCAGCATGCGGATTGTCTTCGGCGTTGCAAGGCAGGTTCCTTTTCCTGGACGTTTTAAGATAGTTTCCCACACAAAGGAACTGTATCCGGCTCTGTATAATTAACACAACCCTTAGCCACGAAGGCAAGATATCAAAATAAAACAATGCCTTTTACTGACAACTTTTTTTCGGCGAAGCGTCACATCTGGCTCTTTAACATTTCGATTCGTTTCCACGCCTAGCCTCCATTGGCACGTCTTGTCAAAACAGAGATCGTGCCCGCCCATTATGGGATCCTCATCAATACGGTTTTGGGTAATCCAACTGCGTCGTTTGCATGTTCTCTTTGGGAACAGGTGAGTTTTAAGGCTTAAGAGGGGGGCATTTGGTATTTCACTGCCTATAAGAGGGTAAAGATTCCTCCTTTTTCTCCCATGCCTCCTTCTAGCTCATGTCTTCCCATCTTCAAGCTCCAGCACTGAAAACTTCAATCTTCCCCATCGCCACCAACCTCCCCAACCATGTCTGGACCCGGTTCCAAGGGCAAATGGTAGGCCTCCTCCGTCACCGAGAAGGACATCAAGGAGCTCCAGGGTGCGAGCTATCTGTCCGCGGATATCGCGCACATGCTCCCTGCCAAAGATCAATTCATCCCCAGTCCGGAGCCTGGCGAAAGGGTTGTATTCATTCCCCATTTCCTCCGAGGTCTAGGGTTTCCCCTCCATCCCTTCGTCTGGGGCCTCATGTTTTACTACGGGCTAGATTTCCATGATCTAGCCCCGAATTCCTTCCTCCACATATCAGTGTTCATCGTCATGCGTGAGGCTCTACTCTGCATCCCCCCACACTTCGGCTTATGGCTCAAGGTCTTCAATCTGAAGCCGAAGGTGGTCGATGGGCAGCACGCGGACTGCGGCGGTGCTATGGTGAGAAAGCTTCCCAATGCCGCCTGGTCCAAGGGGGCTTTTGTGGAGACAGTCAAGGTGTGGCAGCAGGAGTGGTTCTACATCACCGAACCCCACGATGCCAAGTGGGCGGCCACACCTGACTTCAGATGTGGACCCCCTACGAGGCTCACCTCGTGGACCGCCAAGGGCCTTGATTGGGGGTCCCAGCCGGAGGTGATGATGCTCCAAAAGCGCATCTCCAATGTGTTGGGCAAAAATACTGGTCTCACAAACGTGATCCAGGTGATGCTCTTCCGCCGTGTCATTGGAATTCACTCCGGAAGTGCCATAGACCTTGAAGCGCTTCTTCGGCACTACACACGAAGACATATGGAAGCAGCTTTTCAAGGACCAGAAGAGTTGGCTGATGAATACCGTAGACATCGGACTCGACAGCGAGAACCCGGCCTCGGTGGTAAGCATATCTTTTTCAAAGAGTTATTTGACTAACACTTCGGATGATGATGAAGATTTTTTTTTCGAGAGTACGCCAAGGGCGTACCTTACTTTTATAGAAGGGGAGAAACAAGAGCATAAATATACAAGAGAGTTTGGACGGAAGCAAGCTTCCATCGGGAACACACACCCTAGCCCTAGCACACCCTACAAATTAACCAATGCCAACACTCTCACAAAACGTGCCATAGCCTCCTCCTCCCAAACCAGCTAGTCTCCATTCTTTAAGCTCCGCGATGATGGCAAGGGCCAGGTCTGGCGTCGTCATCTGTTGATTAGTCCTATGGAACACTCTAGCATTACGCTGCTTCCGTAAGGCCCAAGTGGTAGCAATGATCACCGTGTCAAACCCACGCTTGGCACCCTTTCTGTAATGGGCTCTCCTATCTAACCACGACTCCAACAAACAGTCCTCTTGCTCCGGGATGCTACCCTGCAGGCTGAGCACGTCGAACATGTAATGCCACATTTCTCTCGCGTAAACGCATTGAACAAGAATGTGCTCTGCATTATCTTCATCTTGGAGGCACGTGGAGCAGGCAGAAGGAGCTTCCTGGAGGCCATGCCTCGCTCTACGATCAGAAGTCCATATTCGGTGTTGAAATGCCAGCCAAACAAAAAATTTGCACTTGAGGAGGGCCCAGCTCTTCCATATGCATGCAACGTAAGGGACCCTCTCAGTGCCAAAACAGAGCCTGAGGTATGTGGATTTAGCCGTGTAACCACCAGAAGGATCAGCCGGCCAAGAGAAAGAATCTTCCGCAAGGGGGTCCCGGTTCACCATGCTGATCGCAAGGTTTAGGTGAAGTAGTTTCAAGTGGCCACCAAAGTTAACTACACCGGAAATGTCATGCAACCAACTATCGTTTTGCAGGCCTTCCTCAACCGTGCGACGGTTGATCGTTCTCGTGTCAACCAAGGCATATATGTATGGTGCAATGTCTTTGACCGCAGTTGTATCCATCTATCTCTCCGTAAAAGCACTGCTGGCCACACCAACCTCAATGTGTACCAAACTATCAAAGACCGCTCGACCCTCTTTGTCCACGGCCATTGGGAGCCCTTGCCACGACCTCTCAGGGTCCGTCCTTCTCAGCCACTCCCATCTCACTCTCAAAGCCAAGCCTTGTAATTGCATGTTGCGACGCCTGCACTCCCGAGCCACGTGGGTTTGCACACCGAGTTCCAAGCCACCGCACACCGACCTCCGTGAACTTTATCTTTTCCGCCCGTAAGAAGGAGCGCATCCATTTATCTAACTCCTCAAACACCCAAGCAGGGGCGTCCGTGACCATGAAGTGGTGGATAGGCTTACCGGAGATTACAGACTTAACCAGCACCAGGCGTCCAGGACGATGCAACAGCCCTCTCTGCCAGGCCGGGGCAGACTTCTTGGCTTGGTCGATCATGGGCTGCCATTCCGCCCTAGTGAGCTGACCAATGGCCAATTGGAGGCCAAGGTACTTACATGGGAAACTCCCCATCCGGCAATGTAAAATGGACTCGACCCATTCCCGGTCATCGTCGTTCCCGTGGATCATGATGGCCAGCGACTTTTGATAGTTGACTCGCAGGCCAGAAGCAGCACCAAAAGTGTGTAGCACGGATCTGACGAACGTAAGGTCCAGCACCCTGGGTTTGATTTAACATCGCCACGCCATCCGTGATAGATCGATTAATCGATTGTGCAGCGATGCCGCTGAAGCTACTGCTAACACCAAAACTCTCGGCCTTGATCATGATTCTAGAAAGCACATCCATGGCGATCACGAAGAGCAAAGGCGAAACCGGTTCACCCTGCCTAAGGCCCTTGGCATGGGTGAAACTTCTGCCAGGTACTCCATTAACAATCACCCTAGTGCTAGCCGTTTTGAGAAGGATCGAGATCCAAGTGCACCACTTGTGGCCAAAGCCTTTTCTCCTCAACACCTCAAACAAAAACGCCCAGTTAAGTGAGTCGAAGGCCCTTGATATGTCAAGCTTCAAAAATACGCTGGCCTCCTTACGCGCATGAATCTTCCTGGCAACTTGTCTGACAAGAAGAAAGTTGTTGTGCAAGTGTCTTCCACAAATAAAGGCGGATTGATTAGCCGTGACTATCTCCTTTATTCTTGTACGAGCTCTATTCGCAAGTAACTTCGCAAAGTTCTTGGCCACACTATGGGGAAGGCTGATGGGGCGATAGTCTCCCACTTCCTCTCAAGGTCCTGCTTCTTCGGATCAAGACAATATGAGCGCGTTAAGCTTGCCAAACCGCTGCCCATCTCCCACATAGAGCTTTAGAAGCACCGACATAACTTCGCTTGATAATGGACCAGGCTTTTTGATAAAAAGCTACGTTGAATCCATCCGCCCGGCGCCCGATCCGGTGCAATTCTCGATGGTTTTCCACACCTCCTCCTCCGTAAAGATCGTGATCAAGCTCCGCGAGATCATGCCCCGCCATGTCAAGGAAATCCATATCCACATCTACCTCCTCGCAGCTGCACGACCCAGAATCGCTCATAGGCTTCGTGAAGATCTCCTCCTTCCTCTCTTGTTGGGAAATCAGCTCCCCATTGTGTCTAATATGGGGATGAAGTTCTTAGACCTCCTTCCGTTAGCCACCGCTGAAAAGTTTAGTATTGGCATCTCCTTCTGGATCCATCTAAGTCCGAGCGTTGTCTTTCAATGGTGCGTTGAAGGAGGCGCAGCCCAAGGACCGAATGCTTAAGGGACCTCCTCAACCATCTCTCCTCCAGCTTGAGAACCCGGCCTCATAGCTCTGGCCCAGCCTATGTATGACATAGTTCGCCACAACCAACTGAATTTTGATGTTCCCCGCCTTCTTTTGGCCCCAGGCTTGAAGGGCAGAAGCAGTGTTCCTGAGCAACTGGTCAAGCCTCTTGAAAGGGTCAACAATATCACCTTCACACACCCATGCGTCTTTGACAACCTTCTCGAATCCTTCCAAACGAGTCCAAAATAGCTCAAAACGAAACCTACGCTTCGGGCAGAAGGGGGCCGAAGCGGAAAGATGGAGGGGCGCGTGGTCATCCTCTTTTTGTACAGGGCTGGACAGCGAAGGTAGAGCAGATCGACTATGTGGCGCCGCTGCCGAAGAACCCAGCCACCCCCAGCTAACGAAGATGCTGGTGCTGGTGCCGTATCAAGCACCGGAGAAGAAGGCCAAGAAGAAGGCCAAGAAGAAGAAGGGCAAGGAGGCCAAAGGCGGCCCCCGCCAAAAGGGTCCTTCAGACGTAGTGTCCGGAGAGACCGAAGCCCTCTCTTACCACGAGGGTGATGAGGAAGAAGAGGAGGAGGAGGTGGAAAGTGACTCCCCTCACAAGGGGAGGAAGAAGAAGAGGACGGCCTCCGAAGACCCAGAGGGGGAGGCGCCCAAGAGGGGGAAAGTGATCCCCCAGGACAGTTCAGACTCAGAATCTGAACTAGTTCGCAAGAAGCCTCCAAGGACAAAGCCCCTGGCCAAATCGTAAGTATTCAGACACTCACTGTTTATCTTTAATTTTCCATTTCCATTATATAAGCCATTTTTCTATTTGCCTTTCAGCCCTCCATGCGAAGCCTCCTAACACCAAGATCGAGGGGAGCCTCACGCCCAAGATGGCAGAGAGCGAGACGCCGCCACGAGCCTCCTTGCCTGTCACCATGGATGACACTGAGGTGTTATCCACCTCTCATGGCCGAGGAGGGGCGGGCGAGGCCGTCGAGAAGGTTCCCGAGGTTAATACCTCGGTCGTCGAAGACATAGGGGAGGCGACCCCTATGACGACCGACAGTGGGGACCCCCAACAATTCGGGCCCAGCCGGACACCCTTTCAGAGATCAACACGGCTCCGGGATCAGATGGGCAACCCCCTTTGAAAGAGGGGGGAGGAGCATTAGCTCCATCGGCGACCTCCACTAATCCGGAGGTGCCGAGCACTCTAACAGAAGCACTGCAACGTGCTTCCATCGTGGAGGAGCACCGCACCCTGATTGGTGCGGTAGTGGAGAAGGTTCAATCCTCTAAGAGCGGACTGAATGAAGCCTTCCACAGCCTACTGACAGGCTTTGAGGTATGCGACGTAATGTTTTGATAAACTTTTCATATAGATAAATATACCTATGTACAGACCGTAGCCCCTGAGGCTCTGTCCGGTTTGAAAGAAACCGGACAGAGGATCCACATAATATTCGGGAGAAATTAACATATTGTCTTGTTATTTTAACAGGCTTCCCTGTTGGCGGCAACCGCCCAGGCCGCAGAAGTTTCCGAACTCAATCAGAAGCTTAAGTTGGCCGATGAAGAAATCGACCGCGTTAACAAGCGATTCGATGAGACGCAAGGTATGCGTATAGTGTTAAAAGTTTAGTTGTATATCATAAGTGATATGTATAGTCAGAGATTAACTCAGTTAATGCTTTGATTATGAGCGTAGTTGGTGCAGCCGAGGTTGAAACCCTCAAAGGCGCCCTTGTCCGGGCCCAAAAAGAGGCGAAGGCAAAGAAGGCAGCCGCAGACAAAGCGGCTGCAGAACTGGAGACCGAGTAGGCCGCCTGCCACCGACACAAAGCTCTGGTGGCCGAAGTCGAGCAGGAGCTGATGGATGCGATCATCAAATGAGAAGATTTGGAGGAGAACACTTCAGCCCAATCGTCTGAGCTCACCAAAGCCCTCCAGGAGGCTAAAGAGGCGCGGGTCGAGTCCCGGAGTGCTCGCGAAGAGATCCGTCAGGCGAAGCAGATAGCGGCTGGTAAGGCCTTTATTTTGCATAGTGTTTTGAAGGTCAAAGATAGGCTTTGATTACTCGAGTGTGGAGTTCTCCAGACGCGTTTGCGGATCTTCCGAGGAGTGACGCCGATGCAGCACAGTTCTTCCGAGCCCAGGAGGGGAACTCGACCAAGAAGCTGTTCTGGTCGCAGTATCTTGCGCCAGAGCAACCGATGCCCCTGAACGACCAACTGAAGCAGCTGATGGAGCTACATAGGGTGGCTGGTTTGGCCATGAAGGATCTAGTAGTCCGGCTTTGGCCAGCCGAGCCAATTCCCAGTAGCCACTTCGGTTTGGTGAAGCGGCTCGTCTACGAACTACCTCGGATTGATGCTGTGAAGCGCTCAGCCTGCATAGAAGGTGCCCGGATGGCCTTCGCCCGCTCCAAGATGCACTGGGCAAAGATGAAGGCTACCGACATGGCGACCGCAGGCCCACCCGAAGGCAAGGACCACCGCAAGCCGAAGAGGTACTTTGAAGACGTCCTGGTAGGGCCTTGAATAGTAGAGGGCCAATGTTCTAAGGACGTGATACTTGATTAGACGTGTACGGGTTGTAAAAACAATGTTATGATCACATGCTTGTAATATATTTGCGCCTTTTGTCTTAAGCGGTTTTCCTCCTGTGCGACCGCTTAATTCTGAAAGTTGCCAGTCGTCGGCTTCGGCCCCCACATAGGTGCTACGGGGGTGTTCGACGTAACGCGTGACCACACTTTATCCAACGTCTTGGTCCGTGAAGGGGGTGTCCGCGAGGTGAACCAGGCAATCAGACAATGCGGCTTTATTACTTTCACTTAGCCATATGAGTTTGACTGTGGAGCTAAGTACTAGCCCCTGGTGCGTAAAGGGCATCCGGCTAAAGTTTCGCCTCACAGGCAAAGCGAAGACCAGCCCCTCGTATAATACGGCATGAATCGCTAATGATTGTAGTATAAGACTAAGTCACCGAATCGTCGACCAGCTCTCGCTTTATCATGACAGTCAGTTTTCAGCTTTCTCTACTGAGGTATTTGACCGGATGAACCAGAAATACAATCACAGTAGTTCTCCCTTTACAATCTTAGCCGAACAAGTGGAACATAAGGTGGTAAGCATAGGAGCTGGGCAACCCAACTATAGACCAAAGACATGATTCGGAGCCGATGCATATAGTGCAATATTCACGACGCCGAACAGTACCCTATAGGTGTTCGGACTTGAAAATTTTCGGAGCCGAGTACAACCCCCGGTGCTAAGGCCGGATTAAAGGACGTGTGCCAATCTGAAGTGAGGAGGGAATACATATGACAAAAAAAAACCAGTACCAAATAAAAGTGGTGATCAACTGTTTCCTTTATATCCTGGTTATACATCGAGACGTGATATTACAGATAATACCATGAACATTGATGACCCAAAAGTATAGGGGATCATTTGTAGCTCTTTTCGATAAGTAAGAGTGTCAAACCCAACAAGGAGCAGAAGGAAATGACAAGTAGTTTTCAGTAAGATAATGTCTGCAAGTGCTGAAATTGTAAGTACAGAAGTAGTTTGATAGCAAGATAATTTGTAACGAGCAAGTAATGATAGTAGTAAAAAAAGTGCAGCAAGGTAGCCCAATCCTTTTGAGGCAAAGGACAAGCTAAACCGGTCTCTTATGATAAGCAAAGCGTTCTTGAGGGTACACGGGAATTTCATCTAGTCACTTTCATCATGTTGGTTTAATTCGTGTTCGCTACTTTGATAATTTGATATGTGGGTGGACCGGTGCTTAGGTGTTTTTCTTACTTGAACAAACCTCCTACTTATGATTAACCCTCCCGCAAGCATCCGCAACTACGAGAAAAGTATTAAGAATAAACTCTAACCATAGCATTAAACTTTTGGATATAATCGTCCTCATGGAATAGCGCATAAACCGGGTTTAAGCTTCTATCACTCTCACAACCCATCATCTAATTGCTACTCCACAATGCATTCCCTTAGGCCCAAATATGGTGAAGTGTCATGTAGTCGACGTTCACATGACACCACTAAGGGAACATACATACTATCAAAATATCGAACACATATCAAATTCACATGATTACTTGCAACATGATTTCTCCCGTGACCTCAAGAACAAAAGTAACTACTCACAAATAATAATCATGCTCATGATCAGAGGAGTATTAAATAGCATAATGGATCTGAACATATAATCTTCCACCAAATAAACCATATAGTAATCAACTACAAGATGTAATCAACATACTAGTCACCCACAAGCACCAATCTATAGTTCTGGTAACAAGACTGAACACAAGAGATGAACTAGGGTTTGAGATGAGATGGTGTTGTTGAAGATGCTGATGGATATTGCCTCTAGGGTTTAGCCTCTCTGATCTCGTGGTAGATCTACTCTTGTACTACCCATATCATCAATATTAATCAAGCAGGAGTAGGTATTACCTCCATCGAGAGGGCCCGAACTCCGGGTAAAACATCATGTCCCTTGTCTCCTCGTTACCATCCGCCTAGACGCATAGCTTCGGTACCCCTACCCGAGATCCGCCGGTTTTGACATCGACATTGGTGCTTTCATTGAGAGTTCCTCCGTGTCGCCGCTTATAGGCCCGATGGCTCCTTCAATCATCAGCAATGACGCAGTCCGTGGTGAGACTTTTCTTCCTGACAGATCTTCAGATTCGGGCTTTGCATCAGGGCCAATTCGCTAGGCCATCCGGAGCAGATCGAAGCTACGCCCGCCATCGTGTCAGATTTGAAGCTTGAACTATACGGCCGATGTCCGCGGAGACTTGGTCTTCGACGGATTCGAGCCACACCGAGTGTGCCGTGACTGTCTCGATGGGTACGATCTAGCTCGCTACCGAACAAAGGCTCTCGAGGCCGCATCTGCTCGCCCGACCCTTAATCCGGAGCCGGTTTCACTGGACGAGGACGGTTGGTTGGACACCGCCGGGGCTGAAATCTCTACGGCAATTGAGCCAGACACCATCCCTGTCCTTTGCAAAGCTCGTGACTCCTGTGTGCCGGACTCTTTCGACTCAACCTCCCGCGCCTACCACCGAATCCGACTCGGCACCGGGTTATGGAGTTCACCACCACGACATCTTTCAAGACTCGCCTTTGGCGATATCCTGAACTCATTAAAGTCTCTCTTTGTCAGGAGCCCCGCCAACTATGGTCGAAGGTTGGGATTTGGACGACGAAGAAATTCAACGCCCACCCACCACCCACTTTGTAGCCACTGCCGATGATTTAACCGACATGCTCGACTTCGACCGAGACATCGACGGTATGGACGATGGTGCCCGAGACGATCAAGAGCCAAGGCCCACGGGCACCGGAAGGCCACCTCCCATATGACATATACATGGTGGACATCCCAAAAGATGGGAATGGCGATGGAACGGCGGAGGATGACCCTCCAAGAAACAACCCAAGCGCCGACGCCAAGAGCGCCGCCTAAATCCCGCCACAAGAAAACGGTGATTCCGCACGGAGACAATAATACCGGACAAGTTGAAGACGCACCCTCCAGCAGGACTCCGCGCAGAGGAGGGAGAAGGAAGTCCGCACGACAAGGCGTAAAGAGAGGTAGAGGATGATAATTATGCGCTTCTTCAAGACGAGGCAAGCCTCGACGATGATGAATTGCCGTGCTGAGGACCCCACGAACAAGAGTGTTTTAAACGCAGGCTCATGGCCACGGCAAGCAGCCTCAAGAAAAGCAGCAATAGCTTAGAGCTGACTAAGACCTGCTAGTCGACAGATGGACTCAAGTCCTTGCAGCCAAGAGTATGAACTCGAACGCCTCCAAAAGCTACCCCAAACGCAGGCCGCTGCCTCGATCAGAGGAGGAAGCACCCACGCCACCAGCAAGACGACATGGCAGATCGCCACCCCGTGGTCAGCGGCTGCAGAAGCCTCTCGCCCTCCGCTCAAGCCACGCCTGACGCCACTCAAAAAGTACCAAGGCACGGAAAAGCGCCGGACTTATGTAGATATATTGGAGGATAAGGCAAAGCATACAAGATCGATCTACAGATCGCGGGCGCCTAACGACTGGATGATTACCGCCACGCCGATACAGCAAACCCGCCAAGCGAACACAGAGACAAAGCTCATATGAGCTACGCCGTGATATAGCCCAATACATGTAGGCGCCAAGACACCCACTATGCTTCATGATGAAGTAATGGATCATCAAATCCTCGAGGGCTTCAAACCCAGAAACATCGAATCATACGATGGTACCAAAGATCCTCATGGGTCTCGGAACAAGGACTATCTCCTCCATATCCACATGGCCCGCGGTGATGATCTACATGCCATCAAATACCTCCCACTCAAGCTTAAAGGATCAGCTCGGCATTGGCTCAACAGCTTGCCAGCAGAGTCAATCGGTTGTTGGGAGGACTTGGAAGCCGCATTCCTTGATAACTTCCAGGCACATATGTGCCACCACCGCACGCCGATGACCTTAGCCATATAATTCAGCAGCCGTAAGAATCGCCGCACAATTCTCGACGCGGTTCCTAACAAAGAAAAATCAAATTGTCGAATGTCCGGATGCGAGGCGCTTAGCAGCCTTCAAACACAACATCCGCGACGAGTGGCTAGCCCGCACCTAGGACAGAAAAGCCAAATCCATGGCAGCCCTCACCACACTCATGACCCGCTTATGCTGGAGAGGACAATCTGCTAGCTTGAAGCAACAACTTGGCCAAACACCTGTGTAGTTCGGATTCCAAGGACAAGAATGGCAGGTCGCGCCGCAACAAGCATAAACGCCGCATTAACGGTGATAATGTGAAGATACGACAGAATTCCGGATTCAGAGGCTCTAAACCCGGTCACCGAAGAAGCCATTCAAAAGAAATACCAGGGCCCGTCCAACTTGGACCGAATATCGATCGCCAGCGATACATGGCACCCCGAAAACAAGCCAACCACACCAACAGGATTGTTGGGTGTTCAAGCAAGCAGCAAGCTAAGCTACCGAAAACAACGATAAGGGGCTGTATAGCGATGACGAGGAAGAGCCCCGCCAACAACAATAGAGGATGTAAGGGCTTTCCCACACAAGTACGGACGGTGAACATGATATACGCAACCCACATACCCAAAAGGGAGCGAAGCATGCACTAAGGGACGTATACGCGATGGAGCCAGTCGCCCCGAAGTTCAACCCATGGTCTTCCTGCCCGATCACCTTTGATTGAAGGGACCACCCCACTAGCATCCGTCACGGCGGATTCGCCGCATTGGTTCTTGACCCAATCATCGACGGATTTCACCTCACTAGAGTCCTGATGGACGGCAGTAGCAGCCTAAACCTGCTTTATCAGGATACAGTGCGCAAAATGGGCATAGACCCCTCAAGGATTAACCCCACAAAGACGACCTTTAAAGGCATACTACCAGGTGTAGAGGCCAATTGTACAGGCTCAGTTACACTCGAAGTGGTCTTCGAATCTCCGGATAACTTCCGAAGCGAAGAGTTAATCTTCGACATAGTCCCATTCCGCAGCGGCTATCACGCACTGCTTGGACGAACCGCATTTGCAAAGTTCAATGCGGTGCCGACCACGCATACCTCAAGCTCAAGATGCCTGGCCTCGAGGAGTAATCACGGTCAATGGAAACACCGAACGCCTCTTCGAACGGAGGAGCACACGGCGTCCTCGCGGCGGAGGTGCAAAGCAGCCTCACAGCAATTCTCGAGCCCGCTATTAAACGTCCGCCACCGCTGCGCTACCGAGTAACCTACAACAAGACTGCCCGGCACGATCCGAGTCACAGAGTAATCCGACCCCAACCCCAGCCCTCGCGAAACCGCGAAGCCAAGATTACGCGCACATAACTACGCCCGAGATACCACGGGCATAAGGAGGGCACGACCACGGCACACCTGCACGCGGCTCAACCGCACTGTGGGCCCCGATTGTGTCATTCTTTTCTTTCTTCCTTTTTCTTACTTTCAGACTCCGCTTATGTGAAGTCCCGTCCGCACTAGAATTGCCGAACTCACGATGCAACAGCCGTGGAAGCGTAAAGCTTACGCCGAGTGTCTAGGTGGTCTCTACTACGAGCATTGTACCTATTTTACACACCATCCCGTAGCTTACCCCTGGAGGGGGAGATGTTAAATAGTCCCATCCCTTGCTTATCACACTATTTGTATCGTTCTGCTTCCATTGCAGTACCTTTTCGAATAAACAATACATAGCTTTTGCCTATTATTGCACTCCTTTCTTTATCTATATATATGTTCATTTCATGACATGTTGCACCCGCACACTTTGGTACGGCCAATACACCAGGGGCTTAAGTACTCCAAAAGTATGGTGTGATAAGTCCGAACACTTTCACAAGTGTGGCACCCCGAACTTATAGCATTATATGCATCGGTTCAATCATGTCTTGGGTCAATAGTTGGGTTTGCCTGGCCCCATGTTTTGGTACCTTATGTTCCGCTATATCGGCTAAGGTAGCTTGGGAGAACCACCGCAATTGTGCCCCTGCTGAGCTGGGTTGATCACCTCAAGGAGAAAGCTAAACTGACCGTCATGATAGGGCGAGAGTTGGTCGCTGTTCGAGAGGTTTTTTCGGTCCCTAAAGACTTATGCCGCTTAGAGCGAGGAGTCGGCATTGTCCGCCAAGGCGTGGATAGCGCCTCAACTCGGTCTTCCGAATACTAGGGGCTTCACCGAAATTTAAAATTATAGAATTCTATGGCTAAGGAGAGTGTTCAAGCACTATAAGTCCGTTGCCTTGTTCGCTATGCTGAGAGCCTCCTCAAGGACCCAAGAATGGGAACAAGAGCGCCAAGTTTATCCCTAACACCCCAAAGACTGTGGCATGGGGGTGAAGCCAATGACTTGCCATCTCTCAAATTTGATAAACGGCTGCACAGAAGGTAATATTTTAAATTCACAAGTGTTGCTTAGCGATATGAACAAGTTTTCAGCGAGACAGATAACAAATGCGAGTCTGCTCAAAATTACATCTTTGGAGCATTCACCCGCTATAATGGCGGGCACCCTTCAGACGCCTCATAGTACATTTCGGCTTATGATGCTCCTTGCCCTTCGGTGGTCCGTCTGGTCACAAGCTTCTCCGCATCCAGCTTGCCCCAAAGGCACTTTAGCACGGGCAAGGCCCGACGGCACCTTCAATGCAGACGGAGCGCTTGATGACTTCAATCCATGGACAAAGGCCCACCAGCCGCTGCACTAGCCCAAGTAGCTCCTGTGCATGGCTTCCAATGGCCACACCAACTATGAGGCCCTTCATGGCCAGTTCGGCGACCTTAGTGGAGCTCGACCAGCTGCTTCAGCTGGTCGCCAGGGCACCGGACGCTCGCCCTCAAAGATATCGAGACCAGAACACCTTCTCCGCCGAGCTCCCTCCTTGGCGCTGTAGAACGCGGCAGATCGTATACACCACGGGCAGATCTGCGAATGCTCCCGGAGAACTCGATTCGGTAAGTAATAGGTAATTCACTTTCACATGCTTGCTTTGCATAAAGAATGCCTTACCCGCCGCTATCTTCTTTAATGATTCAATCTCTTGAGGGCTTTTTGGGCTTCGCCTTAGCGGCTTTGGCACTCTCAAGAGCCGAGGCGAGCTCGACTCCCGAGTTCGAGTCACGCCCAAACTCTCGTGTTTTTCCACGAGAGCCTGGAGCTCTTGCCACACCTCCGCCACCCGCGCCTCCTGCTTCTCTCGCCGTGCGCCCAGGTCGCTTTGCTTTCGGCCATGGACACCGCTTCCTTCAGTGGTCGCCACCTCGCTCGGGGCCTTACAATACCCACGCTATTCTGCCATTTTTGCAACCAAATCCTTTCTATAAGGTATTTCTTTAATAAGGTATTACTCACCTTCCTTGTCCTCGAGCTGCTTGGCAAGGCTGAGCTCGCTCTCGACCGCCGAGGCTCGCTTCAATGCATTGACCTCCAGCACAAGGCGGGCAGAGGTCAAGCAAGCAACCTCGCATTCCCATATTGACATACTTATGTTAGACTCCTCACAGATATCTTTTTAGATCCTTAGTCCGGCTTTTCTTCCTAACACCAACTAAGCATCGGGGCTACCGCCTATGAGGTAATATTTTACATATTCTAAACTTACCTCAAAGCCCGTTAGAAGGCTGGTACAGTTTCAGCTTAGCCCGCTCTGGCGGATCGAATCTTTCGGATCACCACACTCATAACAAGGCGGTGTTCCTTGTTGATGGAGGCGCTTTAAGCGCCCAAAGAAGCTATCCGTGCCTCCGGATGGACGAGGTCACCGGCGCGTAGTCTTACCTTCTACGAAGGGGCCGCTTGTCGGACTTCGAACCATCGGTTGTTCCAGACGAAGTCCCAAGACAGGCCAGACTTAGAGCCCTCCGGGTCTCGCCTCGCGCTCGAGTCCGGGAGGTCGCCTTGCGGCGCCTCCAGACCACCTCCTCCTGGCTGGGCCCCTTTGGGACTCTACCGCAGTGTCGCTGGCGACACGAGGAGAGGAGGCGGTCGGAAGTGAAGTACTATTCACATCCGACGAGCCCAGGAGCCGCCGACGGCTGCAAGCCTGCCCTTGGGCGGCTACATGGTCATATTCATGTTAGAAGACACTATGCGATAAATAAAAATTCATGAATTATTCCGAGTCCTGACACTTACGATCTCGCCAGGCTTGGCCCTTGGTGGCCACTCCTCCTCGCCATTGTCGGCTGCAGGAGAAGTCCGGAGGAAGGGTCCTTCCTTTGATTCTCCGCCTCCCGGCCGGGCGGCTTCCTTTTTCTCTCCCCACCGGGAGAGGCTTTTTCTCCTCCTCCTCGCCCTCGAGGAGGATTCCGCCGAGTCATCGGACGATGAGTCCGACAACACTGGCGCCGCACTCCTTCGAGTCCCCTCGGGTTTTTCTCCGCACCACGTGAGGTGCCGGAGCCAGCAGCCCCATCAATCGGGCGTCCGCTGGGTCTTCGGCAAGGGGGGATAGTTAATCTGTCCGGACGCCTTCACCAGTCCCGCCAAAGGTTAGGGAGTTTTAGATCCCGTGATAGAGTCAAACTATGAAAAAGAGTCCCATAAAGGGTAAATAACTTACCTCGCTGGCTTGACGCTGCGAGCTGAATCCGCGATCTTCGAGCGGATGTGGGAGCCTCGGCGCCCTTGAACAACACCTTCGAGGCGTCTTCCTACGTGGTGTCGAAGAGCCTTTTAAGAGTTGGGTGCTGTGCCGGATCGAACTCCCACAATTTGAAGGCCCGTTGTTGGCATGGGAGAATCCGTGGATGAGCATCACCGGATTACGCTGACAAGCCCGAGATTCTTGTCCACCAGTGTTTCAGACGCAGGTTTGGAGTCCGGACAGCTCGTCCGAATCCCCCACGCCGGCCCGCTCTTTCCATGATGTGAGCCGTGGGGAAGCCAGATCGAATTGGGGCCGCCGCCCATTGAGAGTCGCACGGCTCGGTGATGTAGAACCACCCGATTGCCACCCCTTTATGGTCTCCACAAAGGAGCCTCGCGCCATAGGACCTTGGCCATCTTGCCAACCATGGCGCCCAAGACTACATGGCGGCCGCCCACTACCTTCGCTTGACATTGAAGATCTTAAGCCATAAGTCAAGTGGGGCTAGATGCAGAGGAAGGTTTCGCACACCACGATAAACGCCGAGATGTTGAGGATGAAGTTCGGGCTAGATCGTGGAAATCCAGGCCGTAGTAGAACATGAGCCCCGTGACAAATGGGTGAAGTGGAAAACCTAGTCCGCTGGAGGAAGTGGGTGAGGAACACCACCTCTCATGGGGCCCGGGGTGGAATGAGCTGCCCTCGCGGGTAGCCGGGCGCGCTGATGTCGCTGGACAAGTATTCGCCTTCCGCAGCTTTTTGATGTGCCCTCCGTGACGGAGGAGGCCATCCACTTACCTCCCGCTCCGGACATAGTTGGAGAAGGTTGAGGTGGGATGTGCGGACTTGGGCGCTGGAGCTCTAGTGCGCGGAAATGGATGGGCACAAGAGGAAGAAGGTGTAGGTGAAAAGGTGGATCCTTATCCCTTATATGGACGGACGGCTATGCATCCCCACCAGCCCGGTAAACTCATTATCTCCCAAGCGCCATAATCAATGGCGCGTTGGGTTACCCACATCCGTATTGATGAGAATCCCGAATAAGGGGCACGATATCCGCTTTGATAAGACGTGCCAAGGAAACCACCTTGCTAAACGCTACCGAGGTGGAACAAGAAAAATGATTCGCATAAAGGCCCGGCCGTGGTGTGATGTCACGCCGCTGAATACGCCCGCAGATCTGCAAAAAGTTATTCTCTACGGTAGTATGTGGAACTTGTTTTGCGAGAGCCGACACTATCCTTGTGTTCAAAATCTTCTATGAAGTATTCAGAGGAGGAACCCGCCTTGCAATGCCGAAGACAATATGCGCCGGACTCGTCGCCATTGAAGCCTGGTTCAGGGCTACCGAGGAGTCCTGGATTAGGTGGTGTCCGGATAGTCAACTATCACCGCTGGCCGGACTCTGGACTATGAAGATACAAGATTGAAGACTTCGCCCCGTGTCCGGATGGACTTTCCTTGGCGTGGAAGGCAAGCTTGGGGATACGGATATGTAGATCTCCTACCATTGTAACCGACTCGTAACCCTAACCCTATCCGTGTCTATATAAACCGGAGGGTTTTAGTCCGTAGGGACTAACAACAATCATACCATAGGCTAGCTTCTAGGGTTTAGCCTCCGATCTCGTGGTAGATCTACTCTGTACTACCCATATCATCAATATTAATCAAGGTGAGTAGGGTATTACCTCCATCGAGAGGGCCCGAACCTGGTAAAACATCGTGTCCCTTGTCTCCGTTACCATCCGCCTAGACGCATAGTTCGGGACCCCCTACCCGAGATCCGCCGGTTTTGACACCGACATTGGTGCTTCCATTGAGAGTTCCTCTGTGTCGTCATCTTTAGGCCCGACATGGCGACTGCAGGCCCGCCCGAAGGCAAGGACCACCGCAAGCCGAAGAGGTACTTTGAAGACGTCCTGGTAGGGCCTTGAATAGTAGAGGGCCAATGCTCTAAGGACGTGATATTTGATTAGACGTGTACGGGTTGTAAAAACAATGTTATGATCACATGCTTGTAATATATTTGCGCCTTTTGTCTTAAGCGGTTCTCCTCCTGTGCGACCGCTTAATTCTGAAAGTTGCCAGTCGTCGGCTTCGGCCCCCACATAGGTGCTACGGGGGTGTTCGACGTAACGCGTGACCACACTTTATCCAACGTCTTGGTCCGTGAAGGGGGTGTCCGCGAGGTGAACCAGGCAATCAGACAATGCAGCTTTATTACTTTCACTTAGCCATATGAGTTTGACTGTGGAGCTAAGTACTAGCCCTCGGTGCGTAAAGGGCATCCGGCTACGGTGTTTCGCTTCGCCGGGTTGGGCGTAAGACCAGCCCTCGATAATACGGCATGAATCGCTAATGATTGTAGTAGAATACTAAGTCACCGAATCACCGACCAGCTCTCTCTTTATCATGACAGTCAGTTTTCGGCTTTCTCTACTGAGGTATTTGACCGGATGAACCAGAAATACAATCGCAGTAGTTCTCCCTTTACAATCTTAGCCGAACAAGCGGAATATAAGGTGGTAAGCATAGGAGCCGGGCAACCCAACTATAGACCAAAGACATGATTCGGAGCCGATGCATATAGTGCAATATTCGCGACGCCGAACAGTACCCTATAGGTGTTCGAACTTGAAAATGTGCGGAGCCGAATACAACCCCCGGTGCTAAGGCCGGATTAAAGCACGTGTGCCAATCTGAAGTGAGGAGGGAATACATATGACCAAAGAAACCAGTACCAAATAAAACTGGTGATCATCTGTTTCCTTTATATCCTGGTTATACATCGAGACGTGATATTACAGATAATACCATGAACATTGATGACCCAAAAGTATAGGGGATCATTTGTAGCTCTTTTCGATAAGTAAGAGTGTCGAACCCAACAAGGAGCAGAAGGAAATGACAAGTAGTTTTTAGTAAGGTAATGTCTGCAAGTGCTGAAATTGTAAGTAGCGAAGTAGTTTGATAGCAAGATAATTTGTAACGAGCAAGTAACGATAGTAGTAACAAAAGTGCAGCAAGGTAGCCCAATCCTTTTGAGGCAAAGGACAGGCTAAACCGGTCTCTTATGATAAGCAAAGCGTTCTTGAGGGTACACGGGAATTTCATCTAGTCACTTTCATCATGTTGGTTTAATTCGTGTTCGCTACTTTGATAATTTGATATGTGGGTGGACCGGTGCTTAGGTGTTGTTCTTACTTGAAAAAACCTCCTACTTATGATTAACCCTCCCGCAAGCATCCGCAACTATGAGAGAAGTATTAAGAATAAACTCTAACCATAGCATTAAACTTTTGGATATAATCGGTCCCTGAGGGAATAGCGCATAAACTGGGGTTTAAGCTTCTATCACTCTCACAACCCATCATCTAATTGCTACTCCACAATGCATTCCCTTAGGCCCAAATATGGTGAAGTTTCATGTAGTCGACGTTCACATGACACCACTAAGGGAACATACATACTATCAAAATATCGAACACATATCAAATTCACATGATTACTTGCAACATGATTTCTCCCGTGACCTCAAGAACAAAAGTAACTACTCACAAATAATAATCATGCTCATGATCAGAGGAGTATTAAATAGCATAATGGATCTGAACATATAATCCTCCACCAAATAAACCATATAGTAATCAACTACAAGATGTAATCAACATACTAGTCACCCACAAGCACCAATCTATAGTTCTGGTAACAAGATTGAACACAAGAGATGAACTAGGGTTTGAGATGAGATGGTGTTGTTGAAGATGCTGATGGATACTGCCGTCCCCAAGATGGGAGAGTTGTTGGTGATGATGATGACGATGGTTTCCCCCTCCGAGAAGGAAGTTCCCTCGGCTGAATCGCTCCGCCGGAGGGCAAAAGTCCTCCTGCCCAAGTTACGCCTCGAGATGGCGGCGCTCCATCCCGAAAGTCATCTCCTCTTTTTTTTCTAGGTCAAAATGACCTATATACCAGAAGATGGGCACCGGAGGTGGGCCTGGGTGAGCACAGCCCACCAGGGCTCGCCTAGGTTCCCTGGCGCGCCCTGGTGGGTTGTGCCCACCTGGTGGGCCCCCTATGGTAGTTATTTGCTCCAATAATTCTTAAATATTCCATAAAAAATCTCCGTGAAGTTTTAGCTTGTTTGGAGTTGTGCAGAATAGGTAGCCTGATATAGCTTTTCCAGGTCCAGATTTCCAGCTGCCGGAAATCTCCCTCTTGGTGTGTACCTTGCAAATTATGAGAGAAAAGGCATTAGAATGACTCCAAAAAGCATTATTATGGATAAAAACATCATAAATAATAGTAAGAAAATATGATGCCAAATGGACGTATCATCTCCCCCAAGCTTAGACCTCGCTTGTGCTCAAGCGAAAACCAAAATTGAAAAACATGTCCACATGCTTTGAGAGAGAGGTGTCGATAAAAACAAAATACGGACATAGAAGCATCATGTTGATTATTATAACAGCAACAAATTTAAACATAATACTTTTATCATCTACTTCTGATGAATAAGTAACAGTTCATCACACAATCGAAGTATAAAGCAAATACTCTATTAGAAACCAACAAACTATGTTCTCACCAACTTTGCAACTACAATTGATCATCTTTTCGTGAAGGGTCACGGTCAGAGCCTTTAGGCAAGTCCACATACTCAACCATCATATAGTTTTGTATGATTGCTAACACTCACCGCATACACATGAGCAAAACGTTTCAATCGGACACATATGAAGATATGGGCTTATAGTTTCGCCTCCCAACATATTCACCTCAAGCATCGAACTAACTTTATTTCATCTAAAGCAAAGAGATTGAACTAAGATAAGTAAAAGCAAAAAGATAGTGGGATGATACGTGATACGTCTCCATCGTATCTACTTTTCCAAACATTTTTGCCCTTGTTTTTGACTCTAACTTGCATGATTTGAATGGGACTAACCCGGACTGACGCTGTTTTCAGCAGACTTTCCATGGTGTTATTTATGTGCAGAAACAAAAGTTCTCGGAATGACCTGAAACTCCACGGAACATATTTTTGGAAAATATTAAAAATGCTAGAAGAAGAATCCACGTCAGGGGGCCCACACCCTGTCCATGAGGGTGGGGGCACGCCCCCCTGCCTCGTGGGCCCCCTGATGCTCCACCGACCTCAACTCCAACTCCATATATTCACTTTCGGGGAGAAAAAAACCATAGAGAAGGATTCATCGCGTTTTATGAAATGGAGCCGCCGCCAAGCCCTAAAACCTCTCGGGAGGGCTGATCTGGAGTCCGTTCGGGGATCCGGAGAGGGGAATCCGTCGCCGTCGTCATCATCAACCATCCTCCATCACCAATTTCATGATGCTCACCACCGTGCGTGAGTAATTCCATCGTAGGCTTGCTGGACGGTGATGGTTTGGATGAGATCTATCATGTAATCGAGTTAGTTTTGTTAGGGTTTGATCCCTAGTATCCACTATGTTCTGAGATTGATGTTGCTATGACTTTGCTATGCTTAATGCTTGTAACTAGGGCCCAAGTGCCATGATTTCAGATCTGAACCTATTATGTTTTCATGAATATATGTGAGTTCTTGATCCTATCTTGCAAGTCTATAGTCACCTAATATGTGTTATGATCCGGTAACCCCGAAGTGACAATAATCGGGACCACTCCCGGTGATGACCATAATTTGAGGAGTTCATGTATTCACTATGTGTTAATTCTTTGGTCTGGTACTCTATTAAAAGGAGGCCTTAATATCCCCGCTCATAGGACTTCGCTGCCACGGGAGGGTAGGACAAAAGATGTTATGCAAGTTCTTTTCCATAAGCACGTATGACTATATTCGGAATACATGCCTACATTATATTGATGAATTGGAGCTAGTTCTGTGTCACCCTATGTTATGATTGTTACATGATGAACCGCATTCGGCATAATTCTCCATCACTGATCCAATGCCTACGAGCTTTTCACATATTGTTCTTCGCTTATTTACTTTTCCGTTGCTGCTGTTACAATCACTACAAAACCCAAAAATATTACTTTTGCTACCGCTATCACATTTCCACATTATTTTGCTACTAAATACTTTGCTGCAGATACTAAGTTATCCAGTGTGGTTGAATTGACAACTCAACTACTAATACTTGAGAATATTCTTTGGCTCCCCTTGTGTCGAATCAATAAATTTGGGTTGAATACTCTACCCTCGAAAACTATTGTGATCCCCTATACTTGTGGGTTATCAAGACTATTTTCTGGCGCCGTTGCCGGGGATCATAGTTCTATTCTTTGAGTCACTTGGGATTTATATCTGCTGGTCACTATGAAGAACTTGAAAGACGCTAAGACAAAAATTTATCCCTCAACTACGAGGGAGGTAAGGAACTGCCATCTAGCTCGCACTTGATTCACCTTCTGCTTTAAGTACGCTATGCACACCTAAACCTGCTTCGCTATTAATTCTGATATGTCGATGTTATTGATGATGCCACTTCGCTATGCATGATACTTATGATGAAACTACTTCTATGCTTGATACTACTGTGCCACTTGGTGAATTTCTTGATGAACAACTTGCTAGGGCTAGAGAGAATGAAATTATTGAAACCGATAATATTGAAGATAGTGATGATGAAGACTCTCCCCTAATAAATATGAATTGCTGTCACAGCCTAAGGGTTATGTTCGATGAAGAATCTGCTAGAGACATTCTTGCTTGCAATGATAGAAGTGATCTTAAGAAATTATTAGCTAAATGGAAGCAGCAATATCTTAATGCTAGAGTGAAACCTGACCCTGCTTTTGCTACTTCACCTATCTTTGTTACTGATAAGGATTATGAATTCTCTGTTGATCCTGATATAATTACTTTGGTTGAATCTGATCCTTTTTATGGCTATGAATCTGAAACCGTTGTGGCACATCTTACTAAATTGAATGATATAGCCACCCTGTTCACTAATGATGAGAGAACTCGCTACCTTTATATCCTTAAAATATTTCCGTTCTCATTAAAGGGTTATGCTAAGATATGGTTTAATTCTCTTGATCCTGGTTGTGTCGTGAGTCCCCGGATATGATTTACTACTTCTCGCTAAATATTTCCCTGCTCATAAGAAACAAGCTGCTTTAAGGGATATATATAATTTTGTGCAAATTGAAGAAGAGAGTCTCCCACAAGCTTGGGGGAGGCTTCTCCAATTACTTAATGCTTTGCCTGATCATCCTCTCAAGAAAAATGAAATACTTGATATCTTTTATAATGGACTAACCGATGCTTCCAGAGATTACCTGGATAGTTGTGCTGGTTCTGTTTTCAGGGAAAGAACACCGGATGAAGCTGAGATTCTATTGAATAATATGTTGACAAATGAAAACAATTGGACACTTCATCAGCCTATTCCTAAACCAACTCCGAAGAAAAGAGGTGTTCTATTTCTCAGTCCTGAAGATATGCAAGAGGCAAAGAAATCTATGAAAGAAAAAGGTATTAAAGCTGAAGATGTTAAGAATTTACCTCCTATTGAAGAAATACATGGTCTTAATTTACCGCCTGTTGAAGAAACATATGCTCTTAAACCATCGCCTATTGAAGAAACTCATGGTCTTGATAACCCGGCTACGTAGTAAAGGTAAATTCTCTCTATAGATTTGATGAAGGTGATATTCCTCACTATAAGTCTTCTAGACAATGCTTAGAAGAGTTTGATAATTTTATTGTCAAACAAGAAAACTTCAATGCTTATTTTTGTAGACAATCGAAATACAATTCGATACGCTTGAACTCTTGGGTGATTATATGTCTAGAGTTAAAGGTGAACTTAAACTCATTACTAAACATGCTTCAATGGTCACCACTCAAGTAGAACAAGTACTTAAAGCTCAAAATGATTTTCTCAATGAATTAAATAGTAAGAATAATGATTATGATGTTAGAGTGGCTACTAGAACTGGTAAAATGACTCAGGAACCTTTGTATCCTGAAGGCCACCCTAAGAGAATTAAGCATGATTCTCAGAGAAATGATATTGATGCACCTAGTCCTTCTAAAAAGAAGGAAAAGAAAAATGATAGGACTTTGCATGCTTCTAGTGAACCTGTTGTCAAACACCGAGAATCCAAATGATATTTCTATTTCGATGCTCAAACACAACTGTAATGAACATGAATCTAGTGATAATATTAATGAAGATGTTCATGATGATGCTCAACCTAGTAATGATAATGATGTATGTTGAGGATACAATCATGAGTGTGAACCGCCTGGGGGCCGGTTTACCTCAGGCGTGATCCGTGCCCATATGGAGGCCCGGAGCCCGTAAGAGAATTAAGATCCATACATGTAAACCGCCTAGTATCAGAATTTGTATTGTAAGACAAGAAAGGAGAAACCAAGCCGACTCTTGTATGAGCCGGATTGGGACTCAGAAGTCGGCCGGGCGTTAACCCGTATATAAGGGGACGACCCGGGCGAAGTTGAGGAGAGATTCGAGGCCAAGGTAAAGCTATTGCTCCTAGTCGCCAATCATATCAATCACACCACAACCGGACGTAGGTTTTACCTTCATCAAGGGGCCAACCAGATAATTCCTGTGTCTTGTGTCCGCATTAACCCCTCTAGGTTAACCCGCTCGATGGCCCCGCGACTAAGTCCTTTCATGAGGACATCTGCCGTGACAACTCCACGACAGCTTGGCGCCCACCGTGGGCTATCGCACGATGGTTTGATGATCTTAGAGGGCAAGTTCGAGGGACTCAAGGCTATGCAAGGGCCGGATGACTAAGAGTCGTCGCGCAAACTCTACATCGACGATGCGGATCGGGCCCCGAGGCCGCTCGTTGAGTACGGGTACCGGTCCCTTTGGCGGTATACACGTGTTCATCGGCAAGATTGGCGAGTCAGGCCCGGGCCGGACGCCCGCACCGACCTCGCCGAGACGGCCAGCGGTCGAAGAAGAGTCCCGCTCGCTAAACCGGGCGGTCGCATGTTTTCGTGGAGTCGCTCACGGAGGCTACGAGGACGGATCAAGATCTGGTGACGAACCGTGGTCCACTGGGACGAATCGTCGGCCGGAGAAACCGAGTCTCTATACCAGCTACGAGAAGGCCGATCGGGGTAGTTCCGATGGGAGAGCATTCCGGACCTTTCGATCTACCCAACCGGTTGGGATCTTCATGGTCGGTACACGCGGTGCTTCACTTCGACCATGGCGCCTCGGTCGCCGGGTTCAACAGCGTGATGGCAGCCGAAGGAGGCCTCGGGCGCCCGCCGCTCAAGTTTTGTCGAGCTGACGCTGCTAGCTGTGCTCTGGTGGAAGCTAATCCGCTGATCAGGACCTTCACAACGCGGAGATTGCAAAGGTGAGGGAACCGATCACTATCGCTAAAGCGGACTTGGCAGCCGCGACGAAAGGATGGCAGCGGAACGGGCCGCTGGATGCATTGTGCTTATAGGCTCAGCCGACCAGAGCGCCACTGTGAAGTCATGAAAAGGAAGTACAGTCCCGCTTACCTTCCGCTTTTGAGGAAGGAGCTTTTCAATACCCTGTAAGGGGGCCAGAATCCGCCGCCATTGGTAAACCGCCGAAGCACTGGACGGCCGCTACCGTTCAGCCCTCGCAGATAGATCTACCGCCATCATACCGCGCGCGCTTCTGCATCGCATGCATACACCTCCGGTCACTACTCCAACCCGATGGATAACCTTGTGGCGGCTGCGCACGGTTAGAGGCAATTCCAATCGGCGATTCACCACAGCAAGTGAAACACGCCGGTTAAGGAGCTCCTCAGACGGCCTTGGCTCAAGAAGAAGCATACTGCATACGAGATCGGATCCATTCCACCCCGCCCGAAGTCGGAGCTACAGCCGACGCGGCCGATGAACCGCCGTGTCGAGCAATGCGCAGCGTGGACCGGCCAAGGCAACAATCCGCAGCGGCTTTGAAGATGCTCAAGTGGTAGTGGACCGCGCCAGGCACGAGGAGGCCGAAGTTAGCAGACAAGCGAGGATCATCCGCCGCCGCGTTCGACCAACCATCATCGAACCAGGGTCACGTCCGCTCTTTGGGGTACTCTTGCCTCGCCCTCGCTTACGCAACGCGCGCTTGCCCAAGGACTTCAAGGGGCCGCGAAGGTGCCGAATTATACCGCCGACTTGGCTCCGGAGGCATGGATAGAAAGCTACGAGATGGCCATGGAGATGTCGACGGGATGAAGCAGCATGTGCAAAGTACTTCACAATGATGCTGGAAGGTACTGCCAACTTGGTTGAAGAACTTGCCGCCGACTCTATCAACTCGTGGACGCAGCTTGAGAACCCGTTCATCCAAAATTTCAAAGACACCTGTAAACAGCCCATGTCCGTGGTGGATTCATGCGGCTCGCGCCCAGCGGACGGAGAGTCTACAACCCATTGGGTGCGCCGTGTCTCGAAGTTTTACATTCTTCGACCGGATCAACCCTGGTTCCGCGATCATGACCTTGGAAGCCAATTGCCGTTCGAGCCATTGAAGCTGAAGCTGGGTCGCATGAAGCGCTTTTGTCATGACATGGGCACTCTAATGGGCGCTGGTAAGTACGCTGATTCTCGATAGTACCAAGGATCCCGAATCGAAAATGATGAAGTGGGAAGGGAAAGCAGAACGGCAATTCCAGAGCCAGCAGATCACCGGCAGCAATGGAGGGCACAAGCGTAGTTTAACGGCAACATGGGCTTTGTGGCTAACACCAACGCAGCAGGACAAGGGTCAGCGCGCCGGGTAGGCAATAAACCGGGCGGTCATAACCCGGATCGCTTGAACTTCATATTAAATCAACCTTGTCCGGCATCGGACGGGAGGTACCGCGAACCACCTTGAAGGATTGTTATATTATGCAGGAGTTTAAAACTCCAGTTCTTTCCGGTATGATCAAGGGTCCGGGCGGTTCGTGGTCCGCCCGGTTACGGCGAGGAAATTCGCCCGATTCGTGGTAATCCGGGCGGCAAGGCAATCGAAATAATCAAGGTAATCGTAATACCAACTAAGGGGGCTACAATCAACAACAGCAGCAGCAGCCGGGTTATCGAGCAATCCAAAGCAGCTTGAATGGCGGACAAGCACCACGCCTTTACCACCAGCTTGGACCGACGAGATCGGAAACTTCGTAGACGGGCGGTCGTCGTTGAACTGGCGGCGCCGCATTACCTGCGCTGGTCCGAGCAACCGATTGTATGGAGCAGAGAGGACCATCCTCCCCGGGTTTATAATCCGGGTCAGTTAGCTCTGGTGGTGGCACCCCAGGTAGGCGGGCACAAGTTTACCAAGGTTCTTATGGATGGCGGAAGCAGTATCAACATCCTGTACTACGAAACTTTTCGACGGATGGGGTTAACAGATAGGCATCTCAGGCCATCCAGTACGGTATTTCACGGAGTGGTGCCCGTAAGTCGGCATACCCGGTCGGTAAGATAGCCCCGAGGTAACCTTTGGAGACGAGCATGATTCCGCAATGTAAACGCTGACATTTGAGGTGGTGAAAATTCAAAGCCCTTACCACGCCTCTTTGGGCGGCCGGCTTATGCTAAATTCATGGCACGGCCCTGTTATGTTTACTTACAGCTGAAAATGCCGGGTCACAAAGGAACAATAACGGTTCATGGAGCCGCCGGATCGCTCGAGTGCGAGGAAGGTGATGCGCGACGCAGAGTCGGTTTGTGCCACGAGGAGTTAAGGTATTATAAGGATAATGTTGATCCGCAGATATGACCCTTTGAAGAAGCCAACTACGAGCATGATCCGGACTTGAAGTTCAAATCGCGGCCGAGACGGCTTGTTGATTTTGTGCTCGGCGAGTCATCCAAGCAGTTCACCATCGCGCAACTTGATCCTAAATAGGAAGGCGCATCGAAGTTCATCCGTGAGAATCGACATTTTTGCATGGAAACCTTCCGACATGCCGTGTACCGAGGAACTCGCTGAGCACACTCTTAATGTGGACCCAAATACAAACCGTAAAACAGTTTCTTCGCGGTTTAACGAGGAAAGGCGCAAGGCCATCGGAGAAGAAGTCGCTAGACTTTTGGCAGCTGGGTTTATCGCTGAAGTCTTTCACCCAGAGTGGCTTGCTAATCCGTGTTGGTCCTTAAGAAAATGGCACTTGGCGACAAAGCGTGGATTACATGCATCTTAACAAAGCTTGTCCGGCGGATCCTTTCGCCTCCCCCGCATTGTCCAGATCATTGATGCAACGGCGGGTTGTGAGCGCTTGAGCTTCGACGCGTATTCTGGTTATCATCGATTAAGATGGCGTTAAAGACCAGGAGAAGACGGCGCTTATCACCCCTTTTGAGCCTTCGCTATGTGTCCATGCCTTTGGGCTCAAGAGTGCCCAAGCAACTTATCGCGCTATGCATGTAATTGTTTGCATGAACAGATCGGCCAGAATGTGCACGCCTATGTGGATGATATCGCAGGAAATCAAGGCAGAAGGAGACATTGATTGAAGACTTAAAGGAAACCTTCGACAACTTATGGGTGTATAAGATGATGCTCAACCCGCCAAGTGCGCCTTCGTGTTCCGCAGCAAATTGTTGGGTTTTCTCGTCGAACCGGGGATTGAGGCTAATCCGGAGAAGATTACAGCTATCACCTCCTAGCTAAGCCAAAGTGCATCAATGATGTTCAACGCTTGGCAGGCCGGATTGCTCGCGCTTAAGCCGGTTTATCACCGCTTAGAGAGAAGGCTATCCTTTATACCAGATGTCAAGAAGATGGATCAATTTATTTGGAGCTCACCGATGAGGCTTTGAGGATCTAAAGCGGCAGCCAATAACCCGCTTGTTCTTGCTGCCCTCTGTTGACAGAGAGCCGCCTCCTGTTATATGTTGTGCTAATGCCAGGCAGTGAGTGTGGCCATTGTGGTGGAGCGCAAGGAGGCAGGGAAGGAGTATCCGTTCAATGCCGCTTACTACATCAGCGAGGTTCTCATCGAATCAAAACAAAGGTATCCACATTGGCGTAAGCTGGTATATGGAGTTTTTATGGCGTTTAAGTCAAGCAATATTTCCAAGGGCACCCCATCACGGTGGTCACTGCCCTTTAGGCGATATCATATCGAACCGAAGCAACGGGCCGGATTGCTAAGGGGCTATAGAGCTTGGGCAAGACGGTTTAAAGTATGTGCCCTGACGCCATAAAGTCTCGTGCACTTGTGGATTTCATTAATGATTGGACGGAGTTGCAAGCACCAGAGGAGAAGCCGATCACACCTATTGGACCATCCATTTTGATGGGTCCAGCAGTTGAGGGCTCGGGGTCGAGTCGATTAACTTCCCCACGAGGTGACAAGTTCTCATATGTTCTCCGCCTAATGTTCCCTTGTACTAACAATGCAGCCGAGTATGAAGCTTTGCTCCATGGTCTCCGGATTGCCAAGGAAATGAATCTTAGCCGGTTAAATGCTTTGGTGACTCGTGTCACATCCCTAGAATTGCTTGACATTAGTTGCATTAAGGCATTCATGTCATCATGTTAATTTCCATGAAAATTGAAATGGGGATTTGTGAAACCCTCAGAATCACTTTTGGAAATGACCTAAATAAAAATCGCTCCAAAAAGGTCCAAGAAAATGCTCATGTGGTTTCTCGAAAATATTGGACAGAGTTAACAATCTAACCAATATTTTTAGGATCTCATAAGTATTTATTTTGGGCATTTGGAATTAATACGGTAAATATTTGCCTTGGATATATATTACTATATATATAAAATATTGTCCAAAATTGTGCCCTTTTGTTGAGGAGCTCTGGAATAATATAGTTAGCTCCTGCAAAAATTGGCATAATTAAATAAATTAGTTTGGTACTTTAAATAAATCAAAACAAATGTCAGAAAAATAGAAAAGGAAACAAAATAGGTAAAAGCCCTTACCTGGGCTTACCTCCCCACCGCGGCCCAGCTCCTCCTGGGCTGGCCTGGCCTGCCTGGCCACCCGACCGCCAAGTGCCGCCGCCTCTTCTCAAGGCCAGAGGACAGGGCACGCCCGGCTGCCACAGGGCCACGCGTCGCCACGCCACCTGCCTGCCTCCTCTCCTCCTCGTCTGCTGCCCCGAGACGCCACGCAGCCACCCCGCACTTCTCTCGCTTCTCTCGCCCCTCCCTTTCCTCGAGCTTCTCTCCTCTCTTCACCGAACGCCACCGAGAACGCCGCCGCCGGGCCACCGCCTCCCTCGCCGCCGACATGTCCATGGCCTCCGCCAGGACGCCTCTGCCCTCCTCACCGAAGTTCCCAGACGCCGAGCACCCCGAGGCGCCGCCCCACCATTTCTCTCGACTCCGCTGGTCGCTGCCGCCAATTCACTGCCCGGTGCCCATCCGAGCTCACCGACGGCCTCCTCGCAACCACGGTGAGCTCCCGAGTCGATCCCCTCTTCTCCGACCCATCCTTCCTCTAGCTACCACCCCCTGCGGATCAAACCCGCCGCCGCCATCAAGACGTCGCCGCGCGGGCTACACCCACGATGGCTCGATTCCGAGCACGCCATCGCCTTTCACTGCACTCTGTGGGAGTCCGTAGCACCCACCCTTCCGCCTCACGTGGCCTCTAGCGCCAACCCCGAGACTTACCCGAGCTCCGCCGCCGCCAAAGCTCGACGCCGGCGAGATTCCGCCACCCCGCACCTCCCGCTAGTCCTCCTAGATGCGACGAGCCCAAGGCCACGAGACCCTCCGCCTCATTTGGTCACGGAGGAGGAAACCCGCTTCCTCCGCCGTCCCCGGCTCCACCGGCGACGAGCCAGCGGGTCAACTCCGCGAAGTTGACCTGGTTTGGTCTAGTTGACTTCCCTGAGTCATCGACCATGGGCCCCGCCTGCCAACCACTCTAGTTAGGTTTAAACTAACTTAACTAACCCCTGCTAGTACTAATTAACTAGGTTAGTTAGTTAGTCATCGACGTGGCCCCCACACGCCGATTTGACCTGGTCGGCGCTTTTGACTTGTTGACGTCACCTCGACGTCAGTCGACGCAGTAATATATTTTCTAGATTTAATTTAATTCAGTAAATTTCGTAAAATGTCCTAAACTTCTAAAAATCATATAAATTCAACCGTAACTCGGATGGAAATAATTTATATATGAAAATGATCAGAAAAATATGAAGAATCTGTTTATGCCATGATCATGCATGTTTGAACAAGTTAACATCACTGAATAGGATGAATCATGATTAGGTAATTTAGAAATAGTATTTTGAGTTGGAATTCAACCTTGTTTGAATTCCACTCCAACTAACTTGGATTATTATTGCATTAGGTAAATTCAGTACCTTAATATGACATGTCATTCATGTGAATGTGCATTGCATTGATTGTGTTCTCTTATTGCCGTAATTGTCCCTCCCTAGAGACGATGTACCGACGATGATTAATCGATGACACCGATGAAGAACTATTATCTTCGTATGCTGTGCAAGCAAAACCCCTTGTTCATTCCGATATAATCCCACTCTCTCGCTTCCTGCTCTATTTTATTGCATTAGGACAACAACGATTCAATCATTACTTGTTGCGGTAGCTGAACCCCTTGATCCTTTGCATGACTGTCATTCCACAAGAATTAGATGAAACCCACTAGCATGAGTAGGAGTTGTTTGAGCCCATGTTGTGCCTACTCATTTATGCTTGTTTGTCATGCCTGCTATCGCTTAGAGTTGAGTCGGTCTGATTCATCGGGAATGAATTGGAATTAATATGAACATGTCCTATTGTGTGTGAGCTAAGTGTGTGAACACGATTTGGTAAAGGTAGCGTGAGAGGCCATGTAGGAGTACATGGTGGGTTGTCTCATTGCAGCCGCCCTCAGAACTGAGTTCTGTGTTTGTGATCCATGAACAGTTACTACCACACATTGGGTTCCGTAACTCACCCTCTCGACTTATTAATCAACTTGATCTCTGCCCGTGAGTTGCAACTAGTTTCGTGTTTGTAGGTAGTGTTAGTAGTCTACCAAGTGGCACCCGTTGGTGGGCTTGGGACAGATTAGGCACAAGTGGCACGGTGTACCAAGTGGCACCCGTTGGTGGGCTTGGGAACCCTGCTCACATCGCTTGGGGCCGTGAGCGACACCCGGCCGGATCTCCTTGCGGATGGAACCCGAATAGGCGATAAACCCGGACGAGAGACTTGTGTGGTTAGTCGTCGTGGCCGACTTTCCTCGCCTGCTTCCGCTTGAAGGTTGCCGAGGTACATGACGGTACAGGCGATAAGTGGCGAGAGCGTGTGAAGAAGTACACCCTGCAGGGTTATCATTATCTATTCAATAGCCGGATTCCTCGGATATGGAAACTTGGACCCTTGCATAGTTCATAGACAAGTGAAAGTGGATACTCTAAAATACGCAAGATAAGCGTGAGTGCTATGGATGGCGCTTCGAGGTAGACGGAGCGGATCCATAGTGGTGTATTGATATGGTGAATATGTGGACTCGTAGCGCCACCTCAAAAGAGTTACTTGCAAATGTAGTTCAGATAGCCACCGAGTCAAAGCTGGCTTGCTGCAACCAAACTCCACCACCCCTTTTGATAATGATGCATATGTAGTTAGTTCTGATGTAAGTCTTGCTGAGTACAATTGTACTCACGCTTGCTTATTTTATGTTTTGCGAGAGACGCTGGCCTCGCTTAGTAGTTCCGCTTGACTTCGACGCTTAGCTTGTTACCTCAGCCACGATCTTGTGCCTCGGCAGATCTCGTAGATAGTCGCTTCTCAGCCTTTTTCATTTATAGTTGTCTGTACTCGCACATGTTTAGCTTCCGCTTGTGCTTTGACTTGTATGCTCGAGTGTTGGGTCATGAGACCCATGTTTGTAATATCTCGCCTTCGAGCCTAATGAATAATATCTGAGTCGAGAGTTATGTTGTGATGCCACGTCAGATTTACACATATTGAGCATATTGTGTGTATGTTTGAAATGCTTGGTATGTGTGGGATCCGACAAACTAGTTGTTTATCCTTGGCAGCCTCTCATATGGGGAAATGTAGTCTCGTGCTTCGAGCGATAGTAGTCCGCTACAGCCCGGTTCACCGAGTCCTCGCTAGCCCAAAGACTACCGCTTGGACACTTGATCGGCGGGCATGTGTCTCACTTCGCCTTATGTCTGTCCTTCGGGAAATGTCACGCGTGGTATTCGAGTCCTGCCTAGCTGCTACAGCCCGGGATACCGGAGTCCTCATAGCCCAAAGCTACAGCCCGAGTACATACGCTGATGACCGACATGCTCGATGTGATTCATGTATGCCTGTCCCCATGGGTTAGTGCCGCTTTGGTTCACGACTAGCCATGTCGGCCCGGTTCTTTGTCATATGGATGCTAGCGACACTATCATATACGTGAGCCAAAAGACGCAAACGGTCCCGGCCATGGTAAGGCGACACCTGTGGAATACCGCGCGTGAGGCCGCAAGGTGATATGATGTGTTACATGCTAGATCGGTGTGACTTAGGATCGGGTCCCGACAGCGCTGGTATCGAGCCCCGATCGCTCAGAGGATTACCAAGCCAAACTGGTCAAGTTGAGTCTAGAAATGCTTTAGTTATGTAAGGGAATTGATTGTGAAGGAACGTAAGGCTCTTTTACTCCTTATACCTCATGACCTTCTCGATCCGAGTCATCCTCTTCTCTCCACGGGTTTAAGAACTAGGCTTCTCATCTATCTATTAGGATGACGTGTTACTAATCCATAGACCTTTAAGATTGTTGGTTTTAATCCCCAGTTCAGTTCCTACTATTTCTGTATGATAACTGTTGATCTCGGAATCTTGTTATGATGTTGTTGAGTGGTTATGCCACCATTTCTGCAGGATGTCTCAAATCATTTTTGAGCATTTACAGCCGTTATGCTGTCCGAGTCATCCCAGGTCTCTAAATAGTCTGATGCATTTGCAATCCTTTCCTTCTGTTCCCGATGTCCTCTTTGGTCAGAATAAGCACACTAACCGGTGCGTTGGGGTAATTTATTGCCTCGACATATATGTTGGAACTATTAGTATGACCCTAGATGCTTAGGAGGTCACCTAGCAATTTAGCTATGCTTTTGTATCCCCAAAGGTGATGATTCCGCCATCATTTTCAAAGCATCCCGTGATGCCATTTAGTAGTAGGTATTCTACCCTCGGGTTGTTGAACCCGAGATTCATCCTACTTCATGTTGTTAGTATTTGCTAGTGCCTTTAGGATATTAGTACCCTTTGCGATAGTCCTCAAGTCCGTGGTATTTCCTTCTTCCAAATACCATGAACTAATTATGGCGAAGTTCTTTGAACCAAAAGATCACAACTAGAGTGCTCTTGAGGAGTTCTCCATTCATAATTGTGAATCTGCCAATTCTACCTTTCTCGCATGGATTATCCGAAGAAATGTTGAGCTTGCTCGACATACTAATCTGTGCATCCACAACTCAGAAAATTATATGTTCCTTTGAGTTGTTCTCTTAGATGCCTTCTCGACCTTCATCTATCAATTGATAGCCAAGGGTATGTGCATTTGTGTTCATCGATGCATTTTATCCTTGTGGTCCGCTGCCATTCTATTCCGAATGACTAGGAGAAACAAACTCCAAGACTTCATCCATTTCCGGATTGGGTCAAAGTAGTTGTATCCCGCAGATCAAAACGCCAATTCAGCTTTTGTTCTGTTCTACCTTGGAGTGTTACCATCTTTATGTCAAGAGTGTCATGGGAATTGCACCACCTCCTAGGAATTCTTGATGCAGTGATACTCTCGCTATCATTATTCATTCCTCGTTCCGTGTTATTGTAACCGAATGCCGCAAGTGAATTGTGATGTGTGAAATCAATACCCGAGCAACTTGTTGCTTGGTAGTGAATGGACAATATTCTCATTCTTAGCGTGTTGGTCATTAAACCATCATCCTAAGATTGATCGTGCTACCTAGTCCTTACTTTCGTGCACTCTTCGATTGATGAGTTAGGATCTTGTCAAGTCCTCACTCATTTGATCATATCGCCTTGCCCTCAAAAGCAAGATTGTTCTCGAGCTTAGTAATATATCGGTGGTTCGTGACTTTCCAAATATCTTCTTGAAGTGTTATCAGTTGTCACCGACCGCTATGTTGAGTTCGTGATCATATTGGTTTTCTTCTAAACCACCCCTTCTCCAAGAATCTGTGCTGGATACCCCTGAGCTAGTTGGATAAGCTAGACAACAACTTGGAGAGTTGGAAGATAAAAGCTTGCCTAACTTAGTTCGATCCAAAGGGATATTCTTGTGTAGTGTGTGTTGAAGAAGGATGATATCTTCATCGATTGGTCCTCGTGATCAGTTGTTGGATCTATTGTCCTACCAATTCCTTGACTTGAGTATGGGCCATTGCCAAGTCAAATCAGAATCAACGATATTCGTAATGTTGTCTTATTCGTGGTTGATCCTCGAGCATACACCATTATATCTTTGGTCCGACCAATGCTACCACGTGTTCACTTGATGGTGGAAGTCCAAAGATATGGAAATTCGATGAGCTATTGTTGACCCCATCGCAGAATTTGTCTCCCCATGAGTCATGTGGAACACCAACGTAGTATTGAAACTTGTGTAAGCAATGCCTTCGTGATCCGCTCATGAAGCCTATGCTTGGATGGAAGTAGTGACTTCTCAAATTCATGTGCTTTAGGTGTAAGTTGCCGCCATGAACTTGAGGAAGGTTTGTTTTGTTTCCTCCGAATCATCCCAAGTCAGTCATGCACGCATGAGGTATTCTATGGCATGATAGACTGATCATCTTCATCTCATATGAATTCCATAGCACACCAAGCCACCGATTGATTTGTTCAAGGAGAAGAAGTTCTTCCTAAGAGCTAATCCGACTTATGTAAGGACTTCGTTATCCGCAATGATGGTTCCCAACCGAACTCGTAGTGTTTATTATAAGACTACTATGTGGTCATGTTTGTCCGGGACAATGTGTTCACAGTTTGTAGCGGAACCAGCTCATATTTTGGAGCTTGCTACCTTAGTTCACTTCCCGAGATTCTCGCAACGTTATCGCGCCAAATTGTGTTGTAACCTTTCCTTTCGACATGCTAAGTCTGAAATATCCTAACACCAACCAGATCTGAATCTTAGGCAGATATGATGGTTGGAACATTCAACAGCTTGCATTTCGCTCCCAGCTTGCACCGTCCTTGTGCTATCTCGCTATAGACTGCCTTCTTAGCAATTCTTGCCCAGTGTTTATCTTCAAAAAGGATTTACCATGGGTTCCTCCCCCCACCTTCGATGATAAGCAAATCGTCCATTGCGTTGTCTTCAACAAGGTAGTCCACATCATCCATTCTAGTCCGGTGTACCATTCCTTTGCACTCCACCAAATGATCGCCGTGATTGCCTTTAGGCTGGTATAAAGAGTTCCAATGATCTATGGATCAAAAGTAATTCTTTTGCCACTTAAGGGAATAGTTCTTGCGCCACCTTCCTCGAGGTGTCCCATTACGGATCATGGTGAATATTTCCTCGCCACCATGATACCATCCACCATCTTCCTAAAGCGTGGAATTGTTGCCACTAATCAAACTTCGTTGTTGTTCTTCCATCCCCTCGATGCATTTTGTGTCTCAACTCGAGATGTGACACCGCCTCAATCCGTGAGTTGATCATGTTTACCTGATCTTCATTAAGATCGAATCATGTAGGGTTTCCTTCTTTCGTTGTCGAGTCGGGTGAAGATCTCAAGACGCCAAGATCAAGAAGATGGAGGAACCAACATCTTCGAGGAAGGCAATTGGATCATGGAATTGTAATAGTTTGTGACCTCCCTTTCCTCTTACTCACGCCTTGAATCTCGGCTAGATTCTTGTTTAGTGGGGTGAGTTGTCACATCCCTAGAATTGCTTGACATTAGTTGCATTAAGGCATTCATGTCATCATGTTAATTTCCATGAAAATTGAAATGGGGATTTGTGAAACCCTCGTAATCACTTTTGAAATGACCTAAATAAAAATCGCCCAAAAGGTCCAAGAAAATGCTCATGTGGTTCTCGGAAAATATTGGACAGAGTTAACAATCTAACCAATATTTTTAGGATCTCATAAGTATTTATTTTGGGCATTTGGAATTAATACGTAAATATTTGCCTTGGATATATATTACTATATATATAAAATATTGTCCAAAATTGTGCCCTTTTGTTGAGGAGCTCGAATAATATAGTTAGCTCCTGCAAAATTGGCATAATTAAATAAATTAGTTTGGTACTTTAAATAAATCAAAACAAATGTCGAAAAATAGAAAAGGAAACAAAATAGGTAAAAGCCCTTACTGGCTTACCTCCCCACCGCTGCCCAGCCTCCTCGGCGGGCCTGGCCTGGCCTGCCCAGCCGACCGGCCAAGTGCCACGCCTCTTCCTCGGCCAGAGGATTGGGGCACGCGCCGGCGCACACAAGCCACGCTCCCCGCCACGCCACCCGCCTGCCTCGCCTCTCCTCCTCGTCTGCTGCCCCGAGACGCCACGCAGCCACCCCGCACCTCTCTCGCTCTCTCGCCCCTCCCTTTCCTCGAGCTCTTCTCCCTCTCTTCACCGAACGCCACCGAGAACGCCGCCGCCGCGGGCCACTGCCCTCCTCGCCGCCGACATGTCCATGGCCTCCGCCAGACGCCTCTCCCCTCCTCACCGAAGTTCCCGACGCCGAGCACCCCGAGGCGCCGCTTCACCATTTCTCTCGACTCCGCTGGTCGCCGCCGCCAAATTCACTGCCCGTGCCCATCCGAGCTCACCGACGGCCTCTCGCAACCACGGTGAGCTCCCGAGTCGATCCCCTCTTCTCCGACCCATCCTTCCTCTAGCTACCACCCCGCGATCAAACCCGCCGCCATCAAGACGCCAAGGCGTGGCCCAGCCACGATGGCTCGATTCCGAGCACGCCATCGCCTTTCACTGCACTGTAGGAGTCCGTAGCACCCACCCTTCCGCCTACTGCAGGCTCTCTAGCGCCAACCCCAGACTTACCCGAGCTCCGCCGCCGCCAAAGCTCGACGCCGGCGAGATTCCGCCACCCCGCACCTCCCGCTAGTCCTCCTAGATGCGCACGAGCCCAAGGCCACGAGGACCCTCCGCTTCTCATTTGGTCGCGGAGGAGGAAACCTGCCTCCTCCGCCCCCCTGGCTCCACCGGCGACGAGCCGCTGGTCAACTCCGCGAAGTTGACCCGGTTTGGTCTAGTTGACTTCCCGAGTCATCGACCATGCGGCCCCCCTGCTAACCACTCTAGTTAGGTTTAAACTAACTTAACTAACCCCTTGTTAGTACTAATTAACTAGGTTAGTTAGTTAGTCATCGACGGTGGCCCCCACACGCCGATTTGACCTGGTCGGCGCTTTTGACTTGCTGACGTCACCTCGACGTCAGTCGACGCAGAATATATTTTCTAGATTTAATTTAATTCAGTAAAATTTCGAAAATGTCCTAAACTTCTAAAAATCATATAAATTCAACCGTAACTCGGATGGAAATAATTTATATATGAAAATGATCAGAAAAATATGAAGAATCTGTTTATGCCATGATCATGCATGTTTGAACAAGTTAACATCACTGAATAGGATGAATCATGATTAGGTAATTTAGGAAATAGTATTTTGAGTTGGAATTCAACCTTGTTTGAATTCCACTCCAACTAACTTGGATTATTATTGCATTAGGTAAATTCAGTACCTTAATATGACATGTCATTCATGTGAATGTGCATTGCATTGATTGTGTTCTCTTATTGCCGGTAATTGTCCCTCCCTAGAGACGATGTACCGACGATGATTAATCGATGACACCGATGAAGAACTATTATCTTCGTAAGTTCCAGCAAGCAAAACCCCTTGTTCATTCCGATATAATCCCACTCTCTCGCCCTGCTCTATTTTATTGCATTAGGACAACAACGATTCAATCACACTTGTTGCGTAGCTGAACCCCTTGATCCTTTGCATGACCTGTCATTCCACAAGAATTAGATGAAACCCACTAGCATGAGTAGGAGTTGTTTGAGCCCATGTTGTGCCTACTCATTTATGCTTGTTTGTCATGCCTGCTATCGCTTAGAGTTGAGTCGGGTCTGATTCATCGGGAATGAATTGGAATTAATATGAACATGTCCTATTGTGTGTGAGCTAAGTGTGAACACGATTTGGTAAAGGTAGCGGTGAGAGGCCATGTAGGAGTACATGGTGGGTTGTCTCATTGCAGCCGCCCTCGTGAACTGAGTTCTGTGTTTGTGATCCATGAACAGTTACTACCACACATTGGGTTCCGTAACTCGACCCTCTCGACTTATTAATCAACTTGATCTCTGGCCCGTGAGTTGCAACTAGTTTCGTGTTTGTAGGTAGTGTTAGTAGTCTACCAAGTGGCACCCGTTGGTGGGCTTGGGATGACTAGGCACAAGTGGGCACGGTGTACCAAGTGGCACCCGTTGGTGGGCTTGGGAACCCTGCTCACATCGCTTGGGGCCGTGAGCGACACCCGCCGGATCTCCTTGCGGATGGAACCCGAATAGGCGATAAACCCGGACGAGACTTGTGTGGTTAGTCGTCGTGGCCGACTCCTCGCCTCGGCTTCCGCTTGAAGGTTGCCGAGGTACATGACGGTACAGGGCGATAAGTGGCGAGAGCGTGTGAAGAAGTACACCCTGCAGGGTTATCATTATCTATTCAATAGCCGGATTCCTCGGATATGGAAACTTGGACCCTTGCATAGTTCATAGACAAGTGAAAGTGGATACTCTAAAATACGCAAGATAAGCGTGAGTGCTATGGATGGCGCTTCTCGAGGTAGACGGGAGCGGATCCATAGTGGTGTATTGATATGGTGAATATGTGGACTCGTGCGCCACCTCAAAAGAGTTACTTGCAAATGTAGTTCAGATAGCCACCGAGTCAAAGCTGGCTTGCTGCAGCCAAACTCCACCACCCCTTTTGATAATGATGCATATGTAGTTAGTTCTCGATAAGTCTTGCTGAGTACAATTGTACTCACGCTTGCTTATTTTATGTTTTGCGAGAGACGCTACCTCGCTTAGTAGTTCCGCTTGGACTTCGACGCTTAGCTTGTTACCTCAGCTACGATCTTGTGCCTCGGCAGATCTCGGTAGATAGTCGCTTCTCACCTTTTTCATTTATAGTTGTCTGTACTCGCACATGTTTAGCTTCCGCTTGTGCTTTGACTTGTATGCTCGAGTGTTGGGTCATGAGACCCATGTTTGTAATATCTCGCCTTCGGAGCCTAATGAATAATATCTGAGTCGAGAGTTATGTTGTGATGCCACGTCAGATTTACACATATTGAGCATATTGTGTGTATGTTTGAAATGCTTGGTATGTGTGGGATCCGACAAACTAGTTGTTTATCCTTGGCAGCCTCTCATATGGGGAAATGTAGTCTCGTGCTTCGAGCGATAGTAGTCCGCTACAGCCCGGTTCACCGGAGTCCTGCTAGCCCAAGACTACCGCTTGGACACTTGATCGGCCGGGCATGTGTCTCACTTCGCTCTTATGTCTGTTCCTTCGGGAAATGTCACGCGGTGGTATTCGAGTCCTGCTTAGCTCGCTACAGCCCGGATACCGGAGTCCTCATAGCCCAAAGCTACAGCCCGAGTACATACGCTGATGACCGACATGCTCGATGTGATTCATGTATGCCTGTCCCCATGGGTTAGTGCCGCTTTGGGTTCACGACTAGCCATGTCGGCCCGGTTCTTTGTCATATGGATGCTAGCGACACTATCATATACGTGAGCCAAAAGACGCAAACGGTCCCGGCCATGGTAAGGCGACACCTGTGGGAATACCGTGCGTGAGGCCGCAAGGTGATATGATGTGTTACATGCTAGATCGGTGTGACTTAGGATCGGGTCCCGACACTGACTTGGTGGCCCAAAGAAGTATCCGGTACTTGGGACTCAAAAGATCCACTCATGGCTGCATATCGTCGGAAGTGGATGTTGTTGCAGGACATTTTAAAGGGTATCGTGGACCATGTGGATCGCCGGAAGAACGAGGCGGCCGATGCTTTGAGCCGCTGGGTTCCCAGCAGAACCGTCCCGCCTAACGCTTTTTCTTGATGTGCTGCACAAACCGCCGCTAAACTTCCCGATGAAGTTGATTTGGCTATCCCTGATCCGGAGGCTCACTTGGTGGCGGCCTTGCATATCATCCCGGATTGACGCCCCTTATTTGGCATACATGAACCGGGCGAAGTTACAGAGGATGAGACGCTGGCCCGGCAGATAGTTCGGCGGTCTAAGTCTATGACCATTGTTAATGGCGAAGTTGCACCGTCGCAGCGTGTCGTATGCGTTTAGCGATGTGTGTCCCCAAGAGGGCTGTGAGATATTGCGAGAGATTCATGAAGGGATTGTGGTCACCACGCCGTTCAAAGTCCCCGTACAAAGCATTTCGCCATGGTTTCTATTGGTTGACCGCCCATGCCGATGCGGAGGATTTGGTCGACGATGTGACGGTTGCCAAAAGTTTTCCAGCGTGCTCATGTGCCAGCCCAAGAGTTGAGGATGATTCCAATTACTTGGCCATTTGCATTTGGGGTTGATATGGTCGGACCTTTCAAAAGGTCCAAGGATAAGAAGACCCACCTGTTGGTGGCGGTGGATAAGTTTACCAAGTGGGTCGAGGCGAGCCTGTTAGCAAGTGTGATGCAGCCACGGCGTTCAGTTCATCAAACGGGTGATTTTCCGTTTGGGTTTCCACACAAGATCATCACGGACAATGGCACCAATTTATCCAAGGGAGCTATGAAGGAATTTTGTGAACGAGAGCACATCCGCTTGATGTTTCTTCCAGAGCCCACCCACAATCCAATGGTCAAGCGGAACGAGCTAATCAGAAGTTTTGAAGGTATCAAACCCCGCTTATGGTCCCTTTAGAGAGGACGCCGGTTGTTGGGTGGAAGAGCTACCATCCGTGATATGGAGTATAAACACTACTCCCAACCGATCCATCGGATATACGCCGTTTTTATGGTCTATGGAGCGGAGGCGGTTCTTCCCAAAGATATCCGCTATGACTCGCCCGAGTGGCAGCTTATGTTGAGGCAGATAGTGAGGCGGCACGGCAGGATGATTTGGATCGACCGGATGAAGAGCGTGATATGGCAGCAGCTCGCTCGGGCGGTTTACCAACAGGATCTTCGCCGGTATCACAGCCGCGGTTAAAACCAGAACCTTTCGTGAAGGAGACTTGGTGTTGCGGCTCATTCAAGATCGTAAAGATATGCACAAGCTATCCCCACCTTGGGAGGGGCCTTTTGTGGTCAGAAGAATCTATACAACGGGTCCTACTATCTGATTGATGTTCGAGAGCGAAAAAGACTCACGACGCCGAGGAGGAGACCAACAGGCCATGGAACATAGCTCATCTTCGCCTTATTATACTTGGAGCCATTGGCTCCATTTATGTACATATCAAGACTGTATATATTATGAATAAAAGCAATAAACCGGATCCTCGCTAAAGCGGGTATCTATTATGTCTAAAAGACCGGTTTGGGTACATGGAGATGTTGTTGTGAAGCGGCCTCCGTTCAACCCTTAGCCTTATTTTCGTAAACTTTTGTCATTTGGGGGCTTGGTCGATCCAACCAATGCAATGCCTCTTGACAGCGAAAAGCCACCAGATCATTTGGGGACATGGTCATGTCTCAACCAACACGCCTCTTGGTCGGCCTAAGGCCATAGAATCACTTGGGAGCTTTGGTCAACCCAACCATTGCAATGCCACTTGATCGGCATCATGCCACGAGTTCGGCTTGGGGACCTGGCTGACTTGAACCATCGCTACGCCAGATAGGGGCCTGGTCCCGTCCGACCATGGTAACACCATCTGATCCGCTCAAGACAGCCTTGTCTTGTAAAGCGTTTTTTCTCATTGCTTTTGTTTTCATGTGATTTTGATACCTATCATTTGGTTTTTTGTCGGCCTTCGTAACCGGATTTACGTTGTTGATACGCTTAAGTCGGCGATTTTGTTCCGCTTGATTTTACCGTTAAAACGTCCCATTGTGGAGTAACAGGGGGCTTATCATGCCCGGCACGGTTTGCACGGTAAACCGGTCTTATACAGGGATTGCCCTCCTTTGACGATGATGGTTTATAAGACCTCCGCCTTGAGATTGGCTACAGCCCACTGTGTGCTTGATGCTGGCAGCCTGGTTGGAGGTATACACCGCCATGGCGGTTTAAGAACTTGTGATTGCAGTGCAAAATATGTGGCAGGATTCACTACAAAGCCAACGGATCTAGCGCCGCGCATAAAAGTTTATGCACTCAAAGTTGTACCGGCATTGTTCAAAGAAATACACTGGCTATCCTATTACAAAAGCCTTTCGAGGCCCGGACGCTTTACGCAGAGTTATGCCTTGAGGCTTTGGATGTCACCCGCTTGACGGATTACGCTGCTTCACCGGGTTGGCGCGAGGTGGAGGGGCCGCGCTCAAGCGCCGGTTCAGCTTCTTCCTCTTCATCACCCAAAGCCCGAAGTCATTGGTAGACCACCAATCCGGTTAAGGCCTGAAGACAGCTTCTTCACTTATCAGTTCAGCCGATCAACGCCGTATGTAAGTGTGCTTACGGATTGGGGAATCAGGCTCGCACTTCCGGATGACAAACTCCACCCGCTTGTTGTTGGCGCTATAAAAGATCGGTGAACCTCCAGTTGGCTTCAGCGCCGCTGACTCGCCAACGGACGATTTCCTTGGTAATCCGCTTCAGCGCATTGTTATCAAAGGCTTCACCATTCTCTTGAGCACTTGAAAACCTTTAGCTATGTCACCGGATCAAGATCCGCTATCCATGCTTTGGCACGAGTCGAGCCAATAGCGTACCAGCCGGCTGCGGATCGCTTTATCTCTTCAAGCTGCCCCGAATCATGGACAGCCGTCCAGCGCTTTCTGGATCGAGACGGCGCCGTGTTGTCATATGAAGTGGCGATATAACCCACTGGGCGCCGTATATAGCTGCTCAATCAGAGTGTACGGCCTTGAGCTTTTTCCGCACGCCGAGCCTGATGAGCAATACGCTTGCCTACACCAGGTTTAGACAGCTCAAGTTAAACCGGCGAAGCATTAACACAGCATATTCAGATAAATTTGCTTACCAAAGATGGCGAAGTCATGGCATGCACTTGGCGCTTGAGTCCGGTCAGTTCTTCACCACCGGTTTAAGGGTCACCAGCTTCCTCCGCCCGCTTTACTAAACCGCCTTCTCGGTCCCAATTGACCTGCTTCGATTTGTACCACTCCTTCAGCTGTGCCATGGTGGTCGTGGCAGTTTTAGCTCATCCTTGGCTTTGGTGGCTTCATTATTTGGGTTTCAGATTGCTTCGAGGTCCTTTAGTTGCACAGCTTGTCTGGTGTATTTCATTCGAGGACAAAGGAAGCATGTTAGTGGGTTTATTATACAAGTCCCAAGCTTAATACAAGTATTCAACTTGGCACTTGGGGGCTAATGGCTAGTTGATCTCAATTTACTATGAAGAGACACACTTAAGTCCCGTTTAACTTTACAAAGTTAAACCGACCCTTGGGGCTACTATGCAGTTAAAATAACGAAAAGTCAGCTCATTACCTCATAGCGGTCCTTCATGCGGTTTACTAGACCGGCTTCAAAGTCGCTGCTTGTGTAAAGCCGGTTCGAAAGTCGAATGAAGCTCTTGGGCGGAGAAATTGTCGTAGTCGGCATATCAGTCTTCCCTTGTCCTTGCTCATAATAGTGGAACCTTCCTTGATGCTGTGCTTTGCTAAAGCGACCGGTTGACTAGGAGCAGTGTAGCCAGACTGCCACAATAACATCGCTCATTTTCGGCGGTCTTGTTTGGGCTTGCCGTCGCTTTTGCTCGCTCGGCGGTTCATCAGCTACGACCCGCCGCCAGACGGGTTTGATGGAGCAGGCTGGGAAGTTTCCATTTGACCTCCGGTTCAACCTCCGCGGATCAGCGTGGTCGTTTTACAATTCGCCAGAGCTTTCCTTGGCGGCTTCGGGATTTTCGTGTGTTTGTTCTGGGGTTTTCTCCGGATCAACATCCAAGGTAGGATCAAGAGTTTTCGCCTTCTTGCTCAAGCGAGCCTTGGTGCTGCAATATTCAGAACCGATCAAGACAAATTGACCAAGGTGATGGTGAGTCGAATTGACAAACAGTAATTACATACCCTGCGGCGATGTTCAGCGGAGGCAGTTGTGTGGTGGATGAACCGCCAGACGAGTTGGAAGAGGCCTGATAATTCGGGTCAGACGGATTGAGAGGACATCGGAAGAAACCTTTTAAGGGATAACGCCTTTCGGGAGAGCAAGTCACCTCTGCCGACGCTTGGATAGGTGTGTCGTAAACCGCAGAGGTAACTCATTGGCCATCGTGCCGGGTTGTACGGGCGCTCTTCAGCCTGTTGTGTCTTCAAGTTAAGATTTGATTCAAGTAAGCACAGAATGGTATTTTTCACTTTCCTGACGGCGCGATTTAATTCTTTTAACCGCGCAAGATCGGATTCGGAAGAAAGTAAGATTACCTCAACAGGTCGGCATGGCTGGCTTCAAGATCATCCTCGAAGAAAATTGTCAAGAAAAGATTGTAAAAGGGCCAAGCATATGCAGGAAGAAGCACAAAGCGGCAAGCCGTTTACTTCAGCTTCGATTCATCGCCCTCCGCGGATCGGAGGACTCGGCGTCTTCTTCTTGCCCGCTTTCTTAGTGGCCTTGGACTTTACACGAGGCGCCCAACCGGTTTGGTTCGCTTCGAGAAGGAGCTGTCGGCCCGAGAAGGAATAAGGATTAACGGTATCGACAGAGTATTAAGAGCTTGAAAGGCAGTGAGTAGAACTTACCGCCGGCGGTTTGTTGGTGACACAAATGGAGCCAACCCGTGAGGCTGCAGACGGAGATTGGCTCATCGAGCATCTTCTTGACGATCTCGGTGACCTCCTGTTCAGCTTATAGGCAGCTCGTGACGCTTTGAGGATCTTTTGAGGCTGCCGTGTACTCGCAGCATCAATCCGGCCGGCGGCTTAGTGGCAAATACCCCAAGAGACCCAAAGAACGCACAAGATCCACGCCGTTAAGCCATTGGCCATTAGAGCCCGGAGCTTGATTATTTGTGGTGCGAAGTTTTTCCGCTCATGGCGGTTAAGCGGGAAGGCAAGTGATGCAGGTTGTTGAGCCGGTGAGAACGGTAACCCGGCAAGGGTTTTCGTTAGCAGGGCAGTGTTCCGCAGTAGAACCAGGTTTGGTTCCATTCCTTTGGATGGTTGTGGTGCTTGGCGGTGGAAAATCGACTTCCTTCCTCTTCGGATTGACACCGCCCAGCCCGTGTTCGACCGCCGAAAACTCAGGCGGCGGTTCAAATGGAAAAAATCCTTAACAACTCCACGATGGTTCTTCTTGAAGATAGACTTCACGAAGACTTGAAAGTTGCATATATTTGACACGCAATTCGGCCGATGTCCCGAGGATGAAGCTGCAGATCGGCAAGGACATCCCGAAAATTTTTGAACCGGGCGACAGAACCCCGGTCTAAGTGATGCATGAACACGACATTTCTCCCGCCATGTTCGGAGGAAACTCGCTTCCTGAACACGCCAATGGAGGACATTTTTGGAGCCAAACCGCCAGGTGACATATCCGCTGAGCTGCGTTTCATGACTCGACCGACCCAGCTGCAAGCGGAAAATTGAGGAGCCATTCCGAGGATTAAAGCTGCGAAAGAAAGGAAGAAAACGGTTCACTTTGTTGAACAGGTCAGTGTTACGAATATTGTTAAACCGGCAGTTCGGCAGCCGCTTACCGTCCGGTTTAACTAAGGACTAATGGAGGGTCGGATTAGATATCGGGTTAAACCGCCAGAGGAGGTAGTGCTGAAAAAGTTGCTAAGTGTAGACAAAACAGGTTTCCCATGCAAAAGGAAATAATCTAGATCTACCAGGTTCAAGAAAGAAAGTTTCATGACCTATACAGCACCTCCTACAGCAGCAGAAGGTTCAGGTATGTTAAAATGAAAGATCTGAACAAAGGGGAAGGTGCCTAGAATCGGGTAAACGGCGAAAGCAGCCGCTTGCATATGAGGAGCGATACGGCCGAGCCGTACGGCCATGGCGGAACAGGCATGAAGGGTCGGCAAGAACACTCATGAGCTATGCGACGAACCGAGTTTCCAGATGAGATCTAGGGTTTAAAGATGACCTTACCTGACGAGCGGGAACCACGGAGGAGCGCGGAGACTCGGGTCCGATCCGTTGATGCAGCGGGCGGGGAAGCGCCGGTCGAAGGTTGAAGGCGACGGCAAGAGCTTCGTGGTCGGCAGGTCGCGAGGAAGAAGAAGAGAGGAAGGAGAAGAAGAGAATGACCCGACCGGTCTATTTATAAGGGACCGAGTAATCAATGGGCGCGAGAATTGAGGAGCCAAAAGCGGCGGAAGGTGCAGCGCCGCCGATTTCCGGATAGCCTTAATGAAGGGAATCTTACTGCTTAGATTTTTGTTCAAAATGACGCTGGGGCCCCGACACGAAGATCATAGGATGATGTCACGGCGGTTCAAGCAGATGGCGGTTTACAAGGAAGATCAAGGGTTGCTCAAGACGAGAAGATTAACTGAACCGTTCAAGTCAACTGGGGCCTAATGTTGAGGATACAACTCTGGAGTGTGAACCGCCTGGGGCCGGTTTACCCTCGTCGTGATCCAGCCCATATGGAGGCCCGGAGCCCGAAGAGAATTAAGATCCATACATGTAAACCGCCTCTAGTATCAGAATTTGTATTGTAAGACAAGAAAGGAGAAACCAAGCCGACTCTTGTATGAGCCGGATTGGGACTCAGAAGCCGCCGGGCGTTAACCCGTGTATATAAGGGGACGACCAAGCGGCGAAGTTGAGGAGAGATTCGAGGCCAAGGTAAAGCTATTGCTCCCTAGTCGCCGAATCATATCAATCACACCACAACTCGACGAGGTTTTACCTTCATCGAAGGGCCGAACCAGATAATTCCCGTGTCTTGTGTCCGCATTAACCCCTCTAGGTTAACCCGTTCGATGGCCCTGCGACTAAGTCCTTTCATGAGGACATCTGCCGTGACAACTCCACGACAATGTAGAAATTGAACCTGCTGTTGATCTTGATAACCCACAATCAAAGAATCAACGTTATGATAAGAGAGACTTTGTTGCTAGGAAACACGGTAAAGAAAGGGAACCTTGGGTTCAGAAACCCATGCGTTTCCCTCCCAAACCATCCAAGAAAAAGGATGATGAGCATTTTGAGCGCTTTGCTGAAATGATTAGACCTATCTTTTTGCGTATGCGATTAACTGATATGCTCAAAATGAATCCTTATGCTAAGTATATGAAAGAAATTGTCACTAATAAAAGAAAGATACTGGAAGCTGAAATTTCCACCATGCTTGCTAATTATACTTTTAAGGGTGGAATACCTAAGAAACTTGGAGATCCAGAGTACCAACTATACCATGCTCCATTAAAAGAAACTATGTTAAAACTGCTTTATGTGATCTAGGAGCCGGTGTTAGCGTTATGCCTCTCTCTTTATATCGTAGACTTGATTTGAATAAGTTGACACCTACTGAAATATCTTTGCAAATGGCTGATAAATCAACTGCTATACCTGTCAGTATTTGTGAGGACGTGCCTGTTGTAGTTGCAAATGTTACTATTTTAACAGACTTTGTTATTCTTGATATTCCCGGGGACGATAGTATGTCTATTATTCTTGGAAGACCTTTTTTGAATAATGCAGGGGCTGTTATTGATTGCAACAAAGGCAATGTCACTTTCCATGTTAATGGTAATGAGCATACGGTACACTTTCCAAGGAAACAACCTTAAGTCCACAGTATCAATTCTATTGGAAAAATTCCATCGATTATTTTTGGAGGTTTTGAATTTCCTCTTCCTACTGTCAAGAAGAAATATGATATTCTTATTATTGGGGATGTGCATATCCCCGTTGAGGTAACATAGTGTTATTCGAAATTTCTCCGGTTCCATGTTAGTCGGAATGAGTTTGTTAACAAGACTTGATCAACCTTGTTAGTGGATTCCTTTTGATGAGCATGAGATGGATGAAATTAGAAGGCACAACCTTCTATATCCCCTTTTTACTTTCTATTATTTAGATGAAATAAAGTAAAAATAGTATTTTTTTTGTCTGTTTTCTGAATTATTCGTGCAATATAAAAATACCCCGAAAATAAAAGTTCTCCAAATGCCCTGAAATTAAAATATGATTTTTTCTGGAATATTTGAGAATATCTGCCACTGAGAACACAGCAGGGGGAGCAAGCACCTAGCCACGAGGGTCCAGGGCGCGCCCACCCATACAGGGCGCGCCCCTGCCTCGTGGGCCCATGATGGCTCCCCTCCACTTATTCCTGCACCCACACACTTCTTCTTCCTCCAAAAAAAATCACCATCCAGCTTAAGCACGAGTTCTAGCTCATTTTGCTTTGATTTTCGATCTCCTTGCTCAAAGCACCTCTCACAAAACTGCTTGGGGAGATTGTTCCTTGGTATGTGACTCCTCCATTGGTCCAATTAGTTTTTGTTCTAGTGCTTTATTCATTGCAAATTTGTGCTGCCTAGGTGACCATGTTCTTGAGCTTGTATGTCAAATTTATATGGTTCCAAGTAGTTCTAATGCATGTTATAGTCTCTAGGCACTTGTAGGAGTAGTCGCTATCAATTTTGTTGAGCTTGGTTCACTTTTATTTGAAGTTACTAAAAATTTCAGAATTTTTTAGAAAATAATGAAGAGATTTTTGAGGGGCTCATCGAGCCGAAGCTCTAAGGAAAAGCAAAGTGCAGAAGCACAGAGGCCCAAATATAATTTGCCTCGCACCGCGGAGGTCCAGCCATGCGAATGGCCTTCCAATGATTTCTTGAGAGCAGCCGGGATTTATGATGATTTTTATGAATTGGCTGAGAATGCAGGCCTCACCGACTTCCTCCGCGACCAACGTGAACGGTATCTCTTACTCACCAATACTTTTGTGCAAAACTTCTACTATTATCCAAAAGAATCACCTCCTTCAGTAGAGTTTCATTTATATGATGTGGTTAAGAAGATGCCACTAGATGATTTTTGCAAGATTTGCAAAATACCTTTTGATGGCAGTTTAGATGAACCACATTGTAAAGATATGGACGGGTTTATTGACACTATTACTGTAGGGGAAACTAGGAAGGTTTCCAATGCAAGAATCACTAGCATACATTTTCCTGTTTTACGCTGCTTTGCCATATTTTCTAGTCGTTGCTTAATTGGTCGCGGAAACTGTGGAAACCTTAGTGTTCCTGATATTATTATTTTGTTCCATGGTTTATTCTGTGATAACACCGTTAGTATGGGCGGTATTATTGCTAAACGGTTAAGTCTAAACCGTACAAAGGGCCCCATCTTTGGAGGTATTTACGCTCCATGCCTTGCTGCACACTATAACATACCTATTAGGCACTATGAAAAAGAAGAAAAATTGCTGCCCACTGCTTATTTAGATTATAAGAGTATGGTAGCGCATGACTTTATTGTTAAGAATAGGGAAGGGGCGCTTAAATACAAATTGTTCTTTGATAAACATCACCCTAAGACTATTACCTTGCGTGCTCCCTCCTTGTTTAATTTATCTGCAGGTCCGTATCTCGCTCCATTGGCGCCATTCACGCCATCAAACCCTACACCAGCCACGGAGCCGAACCATAATTTGAACCTCCACGACAGTCTAATTACCAAGGGATCCGGAGATGATTTCCAACGAGTGGTAATCGAGTCTTCTTCATCTCAAGACCCTTCTGCCACAACTATGGATATCCGCCAGGCCATCCGTGGCAATAAACCAACTTAGGCCAAAAGCCTAAGCTTGGGGGAGTACGTATTTCCCACCGACATTACATTTATGTTCATACGCACTCGTTGCTAGATGTCGGTGCTCATACTCTTTCACTGTAATATCCATGCTAGTTTATTTTCCTTTTTCCTGCTTTCTTCTTGTGTGTTTAATAAACCTTAAGGAACACAAAAAAAAATTAGTGTAGCTTTTAGTTAGTTTACTTTTCTTGCTGTAGTAGTAATAATTAAAAAGAAAACCCAAAAAGATTTCCCATTCTTCTTTTGCTTGTTGGGAGCTTTCCTGTGTAAATAGTTTTATTTCTTTTCTTTTCTTTGGGGGTCGATAGGAGAAGACCATGATTAAATTGTTGAAGTGGCTCTTGTATGCATTATTGTTGATTTAACCAAGGGCCCATATTGCCTTGTCTTGTCCTGCTTATTGAATGGTCGCAGATTCTAGCTTAGTCCAATGCACGTGAACTCTTATTATTTTCACATCGTTCGGTCGTGCAAGTGAAAGGCAATTATGACGACATATGACGGACTGATTGAGATGAGAGAAGCTGGTATGAACTCGATGTAACGCCCTCGATGCGGCTATATCTCCCACGTGTCGAAGAACGACTTAGAGGCATAACCGCATTGAAAGCAATGTCGCAAGTGAGGTAATCTTCACACAACCCATGTAATACATAAGGGAAAGAGATACATAGTTGGCTTACAGTCGCCACTTCACACAATACATAAATAAACATCCATCATTCAGATTACACTCAAGGTCCTACTACGGAACCAAAATAAAAGAAGATACCCCAAATGCTACAAAGATCCCCGATCGTCCCAACTGGGCTCCACTACTGATCATCAGGAAAAGACACATAGTAACGACCACGATCCTCATTGAACTCCCACTTGAGCTCGGTTGCGTCACTTGCACTGGCATCATCGGCACCTGCAACTATTTTGGTAGAATCTGTGAGTCACGGGGACTCAGCAATCTCACACCCGCGAGATCAAGACTATTTAAGCTTATAGGAAGGACAGAGTTGTGAGGTGGAGCTGCAGCAAGCGACTAGCATATATGGTGGCTACATTCGCAAAAGAGAGCGAGAAGATAAGCAAAGCACTGTCGTGAAGCTAGTAGCGATCAAGAAGTGATCCCGACTACTTACGCCAAACATAACTCCAACACGTGTTCACTTCCCTGACTCCGCGAGAAGAGACCATCACGTTACACACGCGATTGATGTGTATTTTAATTAAGGTCAACTTCGGTTTTCTACAACCGGACATTAACAAATTCCCATCTGCCTCATAACCGCGGGCACGGCTTTGAAAGATAATACCTGCAGGGTGTCCCAACTTAGCCCATTATAAGCTCTCACGGTCAACGAAGGATATTCCTTCTACCGAAGACCCGTCGATCTCGGAATCCCGGACTACAAGACATTTCGACAAAGAATAAAACAAGACCAGCAAGACCACCCGACCGGCCGACAAATCCCGATAGGAGCTGCACATATCTCGCTCTCGGCACACCGGATAAGCTAAGCGTACAGTGTACCGACGTAATCCAAGTTGCCAAGGAATGGTCCCATACGGTGCTCTAGTTTGGACCAACACTCGAAGGAGCACTGGCCCGGGGGGTTAAATAAAGATGACCCTCGGGCTCGCGAAAACCCGGGGGAAAAAGGCTTAGGTGGCAAATGGTAAAGCCAATGTTGGGCCTTGCTGGAGGAGTCTTATTCAAAGCGAACTGTCAAGGGGGTCCCATAAATCACCCAACCGTGTAAGGAACGCGAAATCAAGGAACATAACACTGGTATGACGGAAACTAGGGTGGCAAGAGTGGAACAAAACACCAGGCATAAGGCCGAGCCTTCCACCCTTTACCTAGTATATAGATGCATTAATTATAGCAGATATATTGTGATATCCCCAACAAGTAAACTTGTTCCAACAAGGAACAACATCTCCATGTTCCAACAAGGAAAAAACTTCATCTTCACCTGCAACTAGCAACGCTATAAGAGGGGCTGAGCAAAGCGGTAACATAGCCAATCAACAGTTTGCTAGGAAAGGATGGTTAGGGGCTGACAGGCAATATGGGTGGCATGATATAGCAAGTGATAGGCATCGTAGCATAGGCATAGCAAAAGAGCGAGCATCTAGCATAGCAAAGATAGAAGTGATTTCGAGGGAATGGTCATCTTGCCTGCAAAGTTCTCAGAGTTGTCAAAAGCTTGATCCTCGTAAGCGTTCTCAACAGGTTCCTCGTTCACGTACTCGTCTCCCGGCTCTACCCAAAGCAAGAACACAAAAAAGGAACCACAATAAATCACGGTGCAATGCACAAGCAACATGATGCAAAACATGGCATGATATGCGAGATGTGATATGCAATGCGTATGCGTGCTCCGGAAGGAAAATGATGAACCAGGCATCAACTTGGCAAACCAAGTATGCCGCTGGAAAGATGAGATGATTTCGATTGAAATCGATATAAAGATCACCGGAATCGGATGCACGGTTTGCAAATGACAAGTAAAACAAGATTGACACAAATCTGCCATTAACAGCATGATGCCACATAGGAAGCTACAAGAAATTAAGCTACTGCACCCAAACGTACCAGAAAAGCACATGGCAGTGATCTACTCAAGATGCTTGACAAAAGATGAACACTAAGCTATGGCTAATTCACATCATAACAGGTCCAAACAAGCATGTCAAAAGTGCATAATATATCAGCTTCACAGACTTAGTGAAATTACTGAACATGGCAAAATCAGCATCAGGAAGCAATGTTCAGAGCAAGCAAACAATATGCTACAGGAACTTATAATAGCAAAACAAGGCATGGCATGAATCTACTCAAAGCATAGAACAAAAGTCTCTTAGTGACCATAAGCGAAAAAGGATTAGAAAATATAATAACACCCATGTCAAAATAGCAAGTTTCGTTAACAGATTCAGCAACAGGGCATGACAAAAACAGATAACAAGTAGGCATGTTTAAGAGCTCGATGCACTCGCTACAGAGCATTACATGATAAACTAAGCATACATACATCAGGAAGACATGGCATAGAAGTCATACATGGCAAGAACAACATCATAGCATATACAGATCAACCACAACAACCTTGGCAAAATTGAATAACATGTAAACAATCTGCCAGGAAACATTTTATAGCAAAAGTAGAGCTCGATTGACTCAAGCTATGGTACTCCATAATTACAAACAAAGGCATGGATGGATAGAGCATAACCATATGTTCAAAACATCCTTACTGAAGTATCTCAAAATATGCATGGATCTCTCGGTAGCATCAAGTTAACATGAGATAAAAATATCAGCAAAACAGGGGCTGAAATCAGCAACATCAGGAAGCCTAGTTTGCATGCTTGTGCTAGTCACCACAGGGATCACAAAAATACATGGCATACACCCCTGGAAAGATGGCATGGCATATTACAAAACACATGTAGGACTCAAATTCATAGGATGTACACATCAATCATGGCAAAAATGACAAAAGTGCATGTTCGAACGGCAAAGGCATGCATGGCGGACGGCAAATCTTTTTGCCGTCACCACGGACGACAACAGCTCCGCAACGAGGCTACGGTAAACAGCTACTTTGCCGTCCGCTTCGCTGGTCGACGGTAAGGACCTTTGCCGTCCGCGACGGACGGCAAAGAGAGCGGACGGCAATAATTGCGCCACCATCCGTTATGTCTAACGGCAGGCCTTTTGCCGTCCGCCGCTAACGGCAAAATTTCTAGTGTCTTTGCCGCTCGCCATCGATGGCAAAGTGCAGGTTCTTTGCCGTCGCCACTAATGGCAAAGTGCAGGTTCTTTGCCGTCTCACATCGATGGCAAAGTGACCAAATGGGTCAGACTTCAGAAGCACAGACTAGATGCCACGTGTCTTCTTTGCCGTCCATGACGGACGGCAAAGAGTGCGCTGTTGCCGTCGATGGCGAAGACGACAAAGAGCCCGCATATTGGCTCTTTTATCTGTTTTTATTAAATCCAACAATTTTCATCACAAATATATATGACATATATAGATATATTTCAAAAGGCCATTCAGAGCAAACATATAAGATATCCAACACATAACTTCATCATCCAAACATATATATTACATGCATAGTTCCATCATACATAACAAGTTCAACATAGAGGCATCCAACCATATATATTACAATAGTTTCATCCAACGATACATGCATAGTTCAACGATACAAAAGAAACAGAGAAAGGGATAAGGAGCACTCCATCTATGCAAGCTTTAAGTCAAGTGAAAGAAATCGCAAAATGAAAAATAAGAAAGTTAGAACAAGAAGAGTAGAACAAGAAGAAGACTAGAACAAGAAGAGTAGAACAAGAAGAAGACTAGAACAAGAAGAGTATGCCATTTATGAGCTAACTTACGTGAAATGGATCATATATGAGCTAACTAAGTTGAAATGGGTCGTTTATGAGCTAGCTAAGGTGAAATGGATCATTTATGAGCTAACTAAGTTGAAATGGGTCGTTTATGAGCTAGCTAAGGTGAAATGGATCATTTATGAGCTAACTTAGTTGAAATGGATCATTTATGAGCTAATTTAGTTGAAATGGATCTTTATGAGCTAACTTAGTTGAAATGCATCGCTTTTGAGCTAACTTAGGTGAAATGGATCATTTATGAGCTAATTTAGTTGAAATGGATCTTTTGAGCTAACTTAGGTGAAATGGATCATTTAAGAGCTAATTTAGGTGAAATGGATCATTTTGTAGCTAACTTGGTGAAATGGATCATTTAAGAGCTAATTTAGGTGAAATGGGTCATTTTGAGCTAACTTGGATGAACTGGATCATTTATAAGCTAACCTAGGTAAAATGGGTCATTTTAGAGCTAACTTAGGTAAAATGGATCGCCTATGAGCTAACTAAGCTAATTATGCAATTTTTGACATAAGTAAGCTAAGCATGATCGTTTAGAGCTAACTTAGGTAAAATGGATGGTTTTGGAGGTCAAGAAGCTTATTAAGTCATTTTGGAGGAGAAGAAGCTAAGTCTAGGTCATTATGGTAAGCATTGGAGGAAATAAAGCTAAGTCTAGGTCTTTATGCATGTGTTAAGCAAAACACTAGATAAACTTACCAAGATCCGGGAGGTGTAGAAGCGGGGTGGCTCGTGGTCGGTAGTCGGAGAAGGATCGTATGCGATGCTTGTCTGAGTTACGCTGCACCAAAGATCATTTCAATGTCTTGTTAGCATGATGACACTCAAATGTTAAGACTAGCAAGTAATGTCCATTCAAATAAAACTCACCGTGGTCCTGTGGAGCAATCATCGGCATCGGCGGAGCGGTCGACTGTCTTCTCATTACAGATCGCACATTTGGTTTTGACGACTCAGTCATACTAGTTAGTAATGAGACAAACACTACATGAATGTTTTGGCTAATCTGCAGAAGAAACTTACCACAAGGAGCTCGTACATGGCCCTTGCACGCATGTCATTCCGTGCCTCTCCTCCTCCATCATCTTTGTCGCCCTCTCCTCCAACTCCCGCTGCCTCTCCCGCCGCCTCCGCCAAGTTTCTCCGTTCTATCTCTCTCACTCAGATAGCAGCCTGCAACACCACTCACATGACCATTTGTAATCATTGATGGAAGCGCACACAATGTAATAGAGAAAGATAACTGAGTATGTATCACTAACCTTGATGGCGAGTTGCACTTTGGCCGCTCACGAGGCCTTATCTCAGAGCGGAGCTCGATCGGCGCGCTTTGATCTCCGAGAGAGTGCTAGGACAACGGATAAGTCCATCTCCAATGGCTATGGAGCCATGGGACCTCCCGCCACCAGATATCATCAACAGCTGGATCAATGGGACCACAGCTCGGGTTAAAGTCCTCCCTTTCCTCGCCTTCCCTCATCTCTATATCTCACGAGCTTGTTGTGGGAGGAGATGTTGGTGAAGTTGTTTGCATCATCGAGGTCGACCGAGAGAAAGCCTTGACTTTCTTGAAAGAGGCAGTGTGGGCCATGGCATACAGGTCGTACACCTCGGCACCTTATCCACCTTATTGTAGCGTGCTCGAAAGAGAGAAACAATGAAAATTAGTAATTAAAGGGCTCAAGCTAGCATGATGAATGAATTGCATGAATCATGAAGCAAACCACATACCAGCCATGCTTGAACTGATATAAGTTGGAGCTGCCTTGATGGTGTGGCACACCTTCCATTTGGGCACGTTTGTCCTTGGCCTCGTTGTGGAGGGCTAGCCATTGTTTTGAGCACCACTCATCGACCAACACCTCCCAACAATCCATCCGATCCAAGACACCATCTCGGAGGCGCCTAAGTTAGCAAATAGAAACTTGAGCGCTACGGCTAAGAATTACTAAATGAAGGAACTTAAGTAGAGAAGGCCTTAAGAATTACCTTCATGTACTGCTCCTTACTCAGGAACTTATCGCGGCACGCCGGCTTGGTCTTCTTGATACCACGCAAGGCGTAGTAGTCTCGAACAGCCTGCACCCGAGCCTCGTGTCATAAGTTCTGGAGTAGGCGCTTGCAGACGTTCTCGATAACATGTGCCGCGTCCTCCTCGTATCCCTCCTCACACCTGTAGAATGTCTGCAATCAAATGAGACAATATTGATTAGTACAATTAATAACTAGCTAGTTGAAGATTTTTAAATGTGTAGGAGAAATTACCCAGAACTTTCTGATCACCATGTCTGCCTCGTGTCGCACACGACACCGTCGATAATCTCATCCGGCGGGGCCGGGGCAGCCACGTAGTGCTCCCAGCTCAATCCAAGCTCTGGAAGCCGACCCTCACCAGGCAACGTGACAAACCCCGGGAAGTTTTGCCGGCAAAGAACTCCAAGGACGGAGTTGGGCCGGCGGACACTATGATGGTGGTCCCAACCTCTGCAGCATGACAAGGCCAACGCATTAGTTATTTGAAAAAACTTGAATGCACAAGGTACAAAAATATTAAATGCACTTACGCACCTCTCCCCATCAGGGAAAATCAACCACCTCCTTTCTGGTCACCGGCACGGACGGGAGCCGTAGCACCACGCCGGTAGACGGTGCCCCCTCCTCCTCAAGATCGATCGGCTCCCGCCATCATCAAGATGGCCACTGGCCTCGGGCTGATCCGCCAGTACCCCATCCGGACGTGTGCTCCTCCGGGTCACGTGGGCGAACTCGAGTCCCAAGACCCGTGGACCGCAGGCTCGTGGACCGGAGTCCGTGCAGCCTCCTCCTCGGACGAGTCCACCCTAGCAGCCACGTGCTCGGGTGAAACAGCTGGGGTGGCGGCGAGGAAGGCGCCAGAGCAGTCACCCTACCTCCTCTCCCACGACCACGTGCCCTACCTCCTCTCTTCCTACCTCGTCCCTGCTGGGCACCGCATGGTCGACGAAGAAGGGCCCGCGGTGTGGTCATCTGTGTCAAAGAACGCTCGGCGGAGAGGTGCGCCTGGAATGGAAGACCTCGCACCACGCTCCCGACCAGCGCCCACCATCTTTCAACACCTGCCATGACAAACAGTAAACAAAATTAGTACAACATAAAAAAGACCGACATGAATAATAATATGTGTATCACTTAAGTGTATTATCATCAAGTACAACATAAAAAATGTAATACCTGACACTACTAATAATCTGGATCAGTATCATCAATAAATGCATAATCATCATCATCACTATAATCAATGACGGGCTCATAGGGTTCATTGGCATCAACATGTGCAAGGCCACCTTGACGTAATCGGTCAAGCATTGACAGGTCATCCGCAGCAAGAACCTCTTCTTGTTCCGCTCTTCTTGTTCCTCCTCTGGGGTGATGTCGGATTCATTGTCGCTGTCTACTTCAATGTTTTGGGGTGAAGTATAGCGGTTCTTGAAACGCTTTTTGGAAAGACGTGTCTCTTGGAAGAATTCTCCTTCATATGTGTCTGGGTTAATGTGAGGTTCATAATCCTCTTCCTTTGGGGGAGAAAGTCTAGCACGTGGCGGCACTTCATAAACGACATCCCAACCTTTCAGATTTGGATTAGTTTGGCAGGCCCACGGTAGATAGAATACTTGGGTCGCTTGTTGAGCCATAATATAGACATCGAAACATCTAAATGAGTGCTTTGGTTGATTTCAACTAGCCCTACATGTTCATGAGTCCTTCTAGTCTCCTTCGCTGAAACCAATAACATTTGAAGACTACGACATTCGTGGGTTTTCACCATAGAACAGAAGTTCATAAATTGCTTCAACTCTCCCATAATACTCGTACCTCCTTCACGATAGCAGATACACAACAATTTGTTGACTTTCGGTCGGCTATAGATAGCTCTTTGCCATAGGTACGAAAGCGATACCCATTGATGTCGTGACTTGTCAAATGAACGGACCTTATAGTCAAAACCATTAGCGATTTGTCTCAATTCGCGCCCATAGACTCTGAATTAGCCTACAAGTTTAATATGAAAGGATTGTTGCATTATGCACAAATTAGCAAATGAAATGAAATTGTCTAATAGAAATTACCGCTTGTTTGAACCAAGAGATGAAACCGGATAGCCACCTCCTTGCTTTATGAGAAGCTCATACTCTTCGACGGAATCCTTTTGGATCTCCGCCCATACGAGAATATGGCGACGTATCGATCGTATGACATATCCAGGAATAAGAGTAGTTCAAAGGAAATAGAAGTTGCGAAACAATGTACCGAGAACTTACTCGATGTACGGCCGCACTTCTATCAAAGTTGTTGAAGATATACAACTAAATGGTCCGCCATTCTTCGTTATTCAAAGATACTGGATGTGAAGGAGGTCTTTGAAGTAAGGCAGATCCCATAAGCATGTTTTGTGAGTCCACGCGTGCTTAGTATTATACCCCTTGAAGTACCTCGGACGTTGTGGATCCGGCTCGAGAGCGCTTAACCGATCCAGGTGCTCTGGCTATTCGTCAATGCAGGTGGTGCGAGTTTTTGACAACTCTACCCTGATGAAGTTCTTCTTGTCTTTCCTGAACTTATGGCGAGGATCCAGGAACTGTCTATGCATGTCGAAGCAAGAAAACTTGCGACCGCCTGAAACCAACGAAACTCAAGAGCTCCCTTGCATGTGGGGGCACGGAACCTTCCATGCACACACCAGCCAACGAATAGCGATACGCCGCAAGTCATGCGTCGAGTACATGTACCGTACACGCATTATGAAGTTCCGCTTGCTAAAGGCGTCAGATGTCTTGAACCCATTATCCTGTGCTTCTTGCAATTCGTCCCTGCGCGGCTGCATGTACACATTCATATTTTTGCCCGGATAGTTGGGTCCCGGAATTATCAACGCCGAAAATGTTCTTTCTTTGCATAATCTGTCCGGGGAGATTGAGTGGAAAGACAAATCACGGGCCAACAATCAGTATTGGGCTGCCGTCATACCAAACACATCGAACCCATCCGTCTGATGCCGACTCGAGGATGCCTCGGATCTGCCGCTTTGTCAAGATGTAATTCATCAAACTTTTTCCACGCAACACCATCCGATGTGTGTACCATCATCGATTCCCATCCGCATCTAGTTCGGTTCTTTTGCCTGTTTTGTGCCATGTCATCCGTCTGGCCGCCTCTTCGACCATGAAAAGACGTTGAAGTCTTGGTACGATTGGCATATACCAAGAACACTAACGGGATTTTGGTCATGTCTTCTCACCCATACCGTTGTCTACCACAATATACCGAAGACTTGCAAATGGGACAATAGTTCAAGTCCGCATAGTCAAGCCTAAATAAGGCACATCCTTTCTCACGTGCATGTATCTTCTCATAGGGCATCTTCATTGCACGGAGGATTTTGTCCGACTGGTACAGGTTTGCGTGCATTACATGGCCTTTGGGTAGAAAGCGTCCAAATCTGTCATAATTGCGTCATAGCATTCTCTCGCCCAAGTTGAACTGAGCCTTCAGAGCCATTACTTGTGAGATGACATCCAACCGACAAAGCTCGGTGTGCTCGTGGAGCGGACGTTTGAAGACTCCAACATTTCATTGAAGGCCTTTGCAGATTCCTCCATCTCCTCGTCCAATCCCGAGCATCATCATAGCCTTGCACCATGTTTTCCATCCCGTACCATGCTCGTCGGTGCGACGACGATCCACCTCAGCTCGGTCATGTTGGGCAGACTCACCATGAAATGTCCACACCATATAATCGGGCGAAACCACTCTTCTGCGGTGTTTGCCCATTTCAGCCTCTGTCTTCTTTTCCCAATTGCCGCACCGAAACAGGGGCACCAGGTTTTCTTTGGCCATTTGCAATGCGGCTTGCACAAACCCCTTAGTTTTTGTGAACCATTCAGCGCCCATTTGTTCTCGACCAGTGTGACCGGTATACATCCAAGCACGGTCACTCATCTTGACTTTCGAGCTACTGGACACACAACAATTATATATGTAATTCACCATGTATATATTCATCAGTTGATCTACTTTGTCAATTTTATTACGTCCATGCAACCTACACTCTAATAGGTAATGATAGGTCCTAATCTCACTGTGTATGTAGATTGGGTTCATTTTCCCATGCTATGCTCGGATCCGACGCAAAATTTGGCAGCACCTCGCCGCGTTCTCGATACACGCCTCGCAATAAACAGAGAGGATGTGTAACCGGAGAACAACAGGGAGGCACAGATTAAATATATGCGCCGGATCCGAGCAAAGCATATGGGAAAACGAACCCAATCTACACATACTGGGCTGTCCATGGATAGCGTTGGACAATTCGAAGAATCAAGGTTATAAATATGCAAATGCATGCATATTTATAACTATGACGCTTTCGAGCGGGAGACACATATTGGTTACGATATCGATGATTCAAGACACATATATAGCTAGCTATCAAGTTTCATCGGAATAGATCAAATAATTAATGGGGAGGAGGAGTTGTCATTTGTGCTCACCCACGAACGAAGGGGCGAGCTCACAAACACACGGCGAGGTCGTCAACACCAAACCTCGCAGCGATGAAACAACTGCACAATTAAAACTACACGATCAACACAATTATATATGATGTTTTCATAGCAAAATCGAAAAATATATGACCTAACTAATAATTCACAAATATATATATGACCCGTCGGCCTCTGAAGGCCAAAGAACACCTTTTCGGGAGGTGTCGGTGGTCGGGGTGTCCTGTCGGTGTCGGGGTGCCGTGTCGGGTCGGGTGCTGTTTGTGGTCGGGGGTCGGGTGTCGTGTCGATGTCGGGTAGTGCCGTGTCGGTGTCGGGTGTTGTTTCGGGTCGGGGTGTGGTGTCGTGCGCTGTGGTGTCTGGTCGGGCTCGGGGTGGGGTGTTGGGTCAGGCTCTCGGGGTCGGGGTGTCGGGTCGGGTGTCGGGTCAGCCTTTGGGGGTCGGGGTGTCGGGTCGGGTCGTCGGGTGTCGGGGTAGGGGTGTCGGGTCGGGTCGGGTCGGGTCGGGGTGTCGGGTCGGGGTGTCGGGTCGGGTCTCGGGTCGGGTCGGGGTCTCGGGTCGGTGTCGTCGTGTCGGGTGCCGGTCGGGTCTGGTACCGTGGTCGGGTCGGGTCGGGTCGGGTGTCGGGGTCGGGTCGGGTCGGGTGTCGGGTCGGGTCGGGGTGTCGGGTCGGGTGTCGGGTCGGGTCGGGTCGGGTCGGGTGTCGGGTCGGGTGTCGGGGTCGGGTCGGGTCTCGGGGTCGGGGTGTCGTGTCGGGTGGGGTCGGGTCGGGTCTGGTACCGTGGTCGGGTCGGGTCGGGTCGGGGTCGGTGTCGGGTCGGGTCGGGGTCTCGGGTCGGGTCGGGTCGGGGTCGGGGTCGGGTGGGTCGGGTCGGGGTCGGGGTCTCGGGTCTCGGGTCTTCTTCTTCTTCTTCCTTTTCCTTTTCTTTCTTTTTCCTTTTCTTCTTCTTCCTCCTTTCCTTTTCTTCCTTTTTTCCTTCTTCTTCTTCTTCTTCTTCTTCTTCTTCTTCTTCTTCTTCTTCTTCTTCTTCTTCTTCTTCTTCTTCTTCTTCTTCTTCCTCCTTTCCTTTTCCTCTTCTTCTTCTCCTCCTCTCCTCTCTTTCTTCTTCTTATACTAAACTAAATCTAAACCTAATACTAAACATAAACCTAAAACTAAAAAACAGAAAAAAGAAAAAAAAAGAAGAAGAAACTCACCTAGGCGGGCGGGGGGCGGGTGGCGGCGAGGGTGGAGGAGGGGGCGGTGCGGCTGGGCGGCGAGGAGGGGGCGGGCGGCTGGGCGGCGGCGCTGGCCCGGGGCGGGCGGGCGGGCGGCGGGAGGCCGCCTGGGCGGAGGGAGGGGGGGGCAGGGCGGGCGTGGCGGCAGGGCGGCGGGGGCAGCGGGAGGGGGCTGGTGGCGGCGGGTGGTGGGGCGACGGGCGGCGGCGGCGGCGGCGGGCGGTGGTGTGGAAGGGGCGGCGGGTGGTGGCGAAGGTGGGAGAGAGAGAGAGAGAGGGGGTGGGGCGCCGTTAACGCTATGTGGGCCCCCTCTTTGCCGTCCGCCATCCTTTGCCGTCTCTTACAGCTCTTTGCCGTCCGCTAGCGGACGGCAAAGAGGGCCCCGTTAGGGTCTTTTTTTGCAACTCGTCGGTGGGGCCCTCCTCTTTGCCGTCCGCTAGCAGACGGCAACGAATCTTTGCCGTCCGCGAGCGGACGGCAAAGAACTGGCTGATGGTAACCTTGGTCTTTGCTATCAGCTGTTCTTTGCCGTCCGCTTTTGTGTAGCTGATGGCAAGAAGTTATTTGCCGTCCGCTAGCGACGGCAAAGATCTGGCAGATGGCAAAGTAGCTGATTCCAGTAATTCTGTTAAGAAACAGAAACTAACATCACATAGCCCTATTCCAACAGAATTTCGGGCATCAAGATGAGCTCAAATGATAATGATGCAATGAGATAAAATGATCTACTCTACGAGGCGAACATTTTGACATATTACACGCACGAAACAGAGCTACGGGTGCAAAGTAATGGCACGACGAAAATGCAACAAATTATCACCGAAAAATGACTTGGATGAATTCGGGGAGAAAGTCAACCCTTCGTTGGTGGATCTGAGATCCGATCGGGCGACGGCGGTCGGGCTGGGCTCGGCTTTCACGGAGCTCGGGCGGGGAGGAGAGGAGGCGGGCCGCGGGCGGCGGTGTTGCCCGCCGGCCGGCGGGCGACGGGCGACGGCGGGCCGGCCGAGGCGGCGGAGGTCGGGCAGGCGCGGGCGGGCGGGTCGGCGACAGCGCCCGGCCGGGCGAGGCGGCAGAGCGGGCGACGGCGGCGGTTGGGCCGGAGGGCCTCAAGACGGGCTCACGGCCTCATGGGCCCTGGGTCGGCGGGCGATGTGGGCGCGGTGCCCACGTGGCAGCCCCCGGTTCGCCGGGCGGGCGGCGACGCGTCCGTCCGATCCGGACGTGTCCGGCGGCGCGGTGGGGATTTCGTCTAGGGTTTTGGGGGGAATTGATCCGGGATTTGGAGGGGGAGATGCATATTTATAGGTAGAAGGAGCTAGGAAGCTCCAAATGAGGTGCGGTTTTCGCCCACACGATCGTGATCCGACGACGGAGAGCATGGAAGTGACTTAGATGGATTATTGGGCTGTTTTGAAAGGGTGTTGGGCTGCAACTTAAAAGAGGCTTTTGCGAGAGTGCGGTTAACCGTTGGAGTACCAAACGAGCTCCAAATGACCCGAAACTTGACAGGTGGTCTACCGGTGGTGTACCAAGGCCACTTGACAAACCTCGGTCCATTCCGAGAAAGTTTAGTACCCGCTCACGGAAAAACGTAAAATGGGACGCCGGGGAACATAGGAGTGCCGGATTGCAAAACGGACAACGGGGAAAATGCTCGGAATCATGAGACGAACACGTATGCAAATGCGATGCACATGATGACATGATATGAAATGCATGACATGGACAAAATGCAAAAAGAAGAAAAACCCAACCACGGAGGGAATATCATATCACAATGCCGAAAATGGCAAGAGTTGGAGTTACAAATATGGAAAGTTACATCCGGGGTGTTACACTCGACCTCTCTTGTTTTTGTAAATATGATTAGTTCATCGTTTCCGATTCAGCCTATTATGAATAAACATGTTTGCAATGACAATTAGAGATCATAGTTGCTTATGCCATGCTTGATTAGCTATGAGTCATAATGGTTTACCTTGCATGCCAACATGCTATTAAAATGGTTGTGATGTGGTATAGTTGGGTGGTATCCTCCTTTGAATGATTTAAGTGACTCGACTTGGCACATGTTCACACATGTAATTGAAACAAATCAACATAGCCTTCACGATATTTATGTTCATGGTGGATTATATCCTACTCATGCTTGCACTCAATGTTTATTAATTTTAATGCATGTTCATGGCTGTTGTCGCTCTCTAGTTGGTCGCTTCCCAGTCTTTTGCTAGCCTTCACTTGTACTAAGCGGGAATACTACTTGTGCATCTAATCCCTTAGACCCCAAAGTTATTCCATATGAGTCCACTATACCTTCCTATATGCAGTATCTACCTGCCGTTCCAAGTAAATTTGTATGTGACAAAATCTAAACCTTCAAATGAAATTATGTTTTGTATGCTCGAATAGCTCATGTATCAACTAGGGTTGTCCGTATCTTCCATGCTAGGCGAGTTATTCTCAAGAGGAGTGGACTCTGCTCCTCACTCACGAGAAAATGGCTTGTCACCGGGATGCCCAGTCCCATGCTTTATGCAAATCAAATCAAAATAATTGCAAACAAAACTCCCGCTGGGACTGTTGTTAGTTGGAGGCACTCGTTGTTTCGAGCAAGCCATGGATTGATGCTTGTTGGTGGAGGGGGAGTATAAACTTTACCATTCTGTTTGGGAACCGCCTATAATGTGTGTAGCATGGAAGATATCGCCATATCTTGGTTGTTATGTTGACAATGAAAGTATGCCACTCAAAATATTATTTATCTCTATTTCAAAACCGAGCTCTGGCACCCCTACAAATCCCTGCTTCCCTCTGTGAAGGGCCTATCTATTTACTTTCATGTTGAGTCATCACCCTCTTATTAAAAAGCACCAGCTAGGGAGCACTGATGTCATTTGCATCCATTACTATTAATTTATATTGTGTATGACTATGATTGGATCTCTTTTACCATGAATTACAATGTCTAGTCAGTCCTTGATCTTTAAAGGTGCTCTGCATTTATGTTTTGCGGTCTCAGAAAGGGCTAGCGAGATACCATCTTGTTATATCATATCATGATTGTTTTGAGAAAGTGTTGTCATCCGAGATTTATTGTTATTGCTCGCTAGTTGATTATGCCATTGACATGAGTAAACATGAGACCTAAGAGTTATTGTGAATGTGGTTAGTCATAATCTTTGCTGAAAACTTGAATGCTGGCTTTACATATTTTCAACAACAAGAGCAAACAGAGTTTGTAAAAGTTTTTCTTTATCACTTTTAGTTTATCAACTGAATTGCTTGAGGACAAGCAAAGGTTTAAGCTTGGGGGAGTTGATACGTCTCCGTCGTATCTACTTTTCAAAACACTTCTGCCCTTGTTTTGGACTCTAACTTGCATGATTTGAATGGAACTAACCCGGACTGACGCTGTTTTCAGCAGACTTTCCATGGTGTTATTTATGTGCAGAAACAAAAGTTCTCGGAATGACCTGAAACTCCACGGAACATATTTTTGGAAAGTATTAAAAATACTGGAAGAAGAATCCACGTTAGGGGGCCCACACCCTGTCCATGAGGGTGGGGGCGCGCCCCCCTGCCTCGTGGGCCCCCTGACGCTCCACCGACCTCAACTCCAACTCCATATATTCACTTTCGGGGAGAAAAAAACCAGAGAGAAGGATTCATCGCGTTTTACGATCTGAGCCGCC